>VDFB02000017.1:61388314-61404898 GCA_007258455.2 Sequoia sempervirens
TGCTTCCTTTTAGATCATTGGAGGCAATGCAGGGCAGTTGAGTTTCATGACCCTAAGCAGATGTCAATTTTTTTGAACAGTATGAGTGGAACTTCTATGAATTGAAGTAGTATGCAAGGATCAACCATGATGAAGGGATGCTAGTGTAATATTTTTTTTGGGGCTTAAATTCCCACATTAGTGAGGGTGTGTGAGTCATTGAACTGAAGACAATGGAAATGGTGGTTGAAAAGGCTCATTTGGTAGAGGAAAATTTGGCCATGGCATTGGGTGGTCACATTGGAGTTTAGATTGGAAATGTTCCTACACCTAGTTTTAGCACTCATGGAGGTTAGTCATAGGCTACGGGATCTGCTAGGAATAGGTATCAACCCTCTAAAGGGGGTCAGCAACATCAGTAGTAGTAGTAGTTGCTGCTAAAACAAAAGAACTCTCAATCTTAGCAGGGTGACAATTCTCAATTTCATAGGGATCAAAAGAGGAAATGAGCTCATCAGGAGAATTTTGTGTAGCATGTACCTAGTTTTTAGTCAGCACTAAGTCAAGGAAAATTTTAGCAGTCAAATGATCCATCAGGGGGTAGAGGATTTGGTAGAGGTACTAGATGCTACTCATGTGGGCAGCAAGGGCATATCGCTAGATTGTGTCCTCAGAAGAGAACCTCAGGATTTAATTAGAGCAAGCTAGGTCAGAGCCGATAGTAGGCGATGCAGGGAGATCTCATCGTGCCTTTGTGACAGTGGATAATCAATAGGTAGATCACCAAAGCACCATCGTTGAGACATCAAGTGTGCTGCATAACACTAGCATTTCTATACTCTTTGATTTTGGTGCATCTAATTATTTTATATCTCCTTCAGTAGTTGAGAGATGTAGATTGGTGGCAACTTGTCAAGGTGTAAAATGGAAAGTTGAATTGGCCTCAGGGTCAAAGGTCATTGTAGAGAAGCTTGTACAGGGTTGTAGTATGAATATAGGGGCATTAAAAACTAAAGTGGACCTCAGAATCCTACCACTCGACTCATATGATGTCATCTTGTGTATGGATTGGTTGAGTGCACACCATGCTATGATAGACTATCACCGTAAAGTAGTGCAGTGCATTGATGATTCTGGAAAGGAGGTGGAGATAATGGGTATTCAAAGGCCCATTTCATTGCGAATGGTCTCTAACATGTAGCTTAAAAGGTACTTCTGATAGGGTTTTCAGCTTTTTGTTGTATCTATGAGTGATCTGGGGTCAGAGGATAATCAATGGCTGTCATTGGATGACTACCCTCTCCTTAAGGAGTTTTCTAATGTGTTTTCAGAAGAGATACCTTCTATGCCATCAAAACGGGATATAGATTTCAGGATTGATCTGGTACTTGGAGCTAAGTCAATATCTCGAGCTCCATATCAGATGACAATGCATGAACTTTAGAAACTCCATCTGCAATTGGAAGAGTTGTTGTCTAAGGGGTTTATCTACCCAAGTGTTTCCCCTTGGGGAGCACCTATGATATTCATAAAGAAGAAGGATGGTTCTCTTCACTTGTGTATTGATTATAGGTAGTTGAACAAAGTAACGGTCAAGAACCGATATCCTTTACCCATAATTGACGATATTTTTGATCAGATAAAGAGGGTGAAGGTGTTCTCTAAGATTGATCTCAAATCAAGATATCATTAGTTGCAGATTGCAGATGCAGATATTCATAAAAAAACATTTCATACTCGATATGGACATTACAAGTTCACTATGATGTCATTCAGATTAACAAATGCACCTTCAGTCTTGATGAGCTTAATGAATGGAGTGTTCCGAACATACTTGGATAGATTCATCTTGGTGTTTCTTGATGAAATTCTGATTTATTCCAAGTCTATGGAAGAACATGAGGAACATCTAAAGCAGTTTTTGCAGTGCTTAGGGGACAATCAGTTGTTTGCCAATTTAGCAAAGTATAAATTTTATAAGATTGAAGTTCAATATTTGGGCCATTTGATTTCTGATGAGGGAATTTTGGTTGATTCTACAAAGATGTAGGCTATTGTGGATTGGCCCACACCCACAAATGTCTTGAAAATTCCTAGTTTCATGGGACTTGCAGGTTATTATCGGTGGTTCATCCAAGGATTTTCAAGAATTGCACATTCTATCACCTCTCTCTAGAGGAACGTAAATAAATTTCTTTGGTCAGATCAATTTCAGTTAGCATTTCAAATTCTTAAGGAAAAACTAGCTAGTGCACCAATCTTAGTAGTGCTAGATTTGACGTGAGACTTTGTTGTTTGTACATATGCTTCTTTGGAAGGCTTGGGGGCCGTTTTGATGCAAGAAGGGTGAGTAATTGTGTATGAATCACAAAAGGTTCAAGATCATGAACTTAACTACCCCACACATGAACTTGAGTTGGGTGTAGTTGTGCATGCCTTTGTAAGATGGTGACAGTTCCTCTTAGGGCATCGATTCAAGTTGCATACAAATCATCGTAGTCTACAATACATATTCATGTAGCTGAACCTGAATGCAAGGCAGATAAGGTGGATGGAATTTTTGTGTGAATATGATTTTGAAGTGGAATATATTCAGGGAAAAGAGAATGTGGCAGAAAATACGTTGATTCGATGCAAGCATGAGATTTCTACCGTGGCTATTGAGGTTGATTTGAGGAGTTAGATCCTCATAGCTCTCTCTTCAGATAATTGGTATCAAGCGGTGAAATCTGAGATTGAGTCAGGAAGAGCACTAGATGGTAAATTTGTTGGTTACTCTCTGGACTCAGATGGTTTTTTGCACTATGCAAGCCAAATGTATGTACCTCCTCTAGAGGGTCTTTGTACCCTAATCTTGACTAAAGCTAATAGGGCTCCTTATTTAACACATCCTGGAGTTAAGAAAATGTATGTTGATCTACGCTCACTATATTTTTGGGCAGGATTGAAGTGTGACATCACTGAATTTGTGGCTAGGTTTCTAGAATGTCAGAGAGTTCAGGCTGAGCATCATCATCTAATAGGTTTGTTGTAGCCTCATCTTGTTCCAGAGTGGAAGTGGAACATTATCTCTATGGATTTCATTTTCGGCTTGCCTATGTCTTCCAAGTGACATGACACTATCATTGTCACTCTTGACAGGTTCACCAAGGTAGCCCATTTCTCTCCATCTAATCTTCTTACATTGCTTCTGTGGTGGCCAGGGTGTTCATGGAAGACATTGTTCAATTGCATGGGATACTGTGAAGAATCATTTCTGACAGATATCCAGTATTCACATCTTTGTAGTGGTCCTTAGGGACCAAGTTGAACTTTAGTTTTTCCTACCATCCTGAGATAGATGGTCAGACTAAGAGATTCAATTAGGTTCTTGAGGATATGCTTCGTATGTATGTCATGGACCAACAATCTCATTGGGAATATTATCTACATTTGGTCGAGTTTTCCTATAACAATGGTTTTCATAGTTCAATTGACATGGCTCTGTTTTAGGCTTTGTATGGTCATCCTTGTTGTACCCCTTTGAGCTAGGATCGATTAGAGGATAGGGTTCTTCTTGAACCTGAAATGCTTTGAGATATGGAGTAGCAGGTAGCTCATATCTGAAAGCATCTTGTAGCGGCTCAAGACAACAAGAAGAAGTATGTCGATGCACACAAAGTTGATTAACAGTTTACAATTGGAGATCGAGTGTTTCTTCGAGTTCATCCTCAGAAGAGCCCTATTCATTATGTAAAGGGTTTTAACTTGCACCTCATTTCGTAGGGTCGTTTGAGGTGTTAGAATGAATTGGTCCTGTTGCCTAACACCTGGCCTTACCACCTAGTCTATCGCAGATTCATGATATTTTTCATGTGTCAGTCCTTAGACCATATTTTGCTAATGTTACTCACATACTTGATTGGAATGCTCTACAAGTTGAGGATGGGTAGCTAGCTCTAAAGCCCATGGCCTTGTTACAACATAGGAGACTCACTCTTAGAGGCAGGGATATTGAGCAGGTGTAGGTCCAGTGGGACCCCAATTATGAGACTTCAAAGACATGGGAGGATGCCTCCCGTATTAGGGAATGCTACCCTTGTTTACTGGCTTCCAAGAGCAAGCCAAATTCATGGGGGGAGGATGTAATACTCCTCATGTTTTTGTTGGACTTGTTATTTTTCTATGTTTTCATTTTATACTTTGAGACTATGGTAGCACTATTTATTGTTTGGTTTGGTGGATTAGATAGTTAGACTATTTGGTGATTATCCTACTTCATTTGAGGACATGGATATTTTATATGAGATTATGGATTGGTGATTTTAATTTGATTTCAGTAATACATTGTGATAAGTTAGATTAGCAATGCTACTTTTATCTAATGTTGTAATTGTTAGTATAGATGTGGTGAGAGGATAGTGTAGCACCACTCATTTACAATTTACCTACTACATTGCAATTCCTTCTCACAATGTGATGCTTTGATTATATATATACATGTAAACGATCTTGTTAGTATGCATGAATTGTAGATATAGAGTCTTGATTCCACCTGCTTCAGTAGGACAAGGCAAGCATCAAATTACCCAATGGGCACGATGTTGAAACAAAGATGAGAAGAAAGTCATCCCATCCCATGTTTGTGAAATCCTCCTAATTGAGTGGTATTGTATGTCTTTTACTTTTGTCATTTCTGAAATTTATTATTGTGGTTCGTGTGAGGTTACTTCTGGTATTTATTTTACATTGATGTTTTGTATGATGTTATTTATATAAGTAAATGATGTTTATTAATGGTTGGAATAATTTGTATTAAAATAGAAAAGTCTTAAAAATCAATAAAAGAAAGAAAATATGAAAAAGACCAATGAGTGTTGAAGTTTGGCTATAAATCTGGGAATAAAATTAGAAATTTTCTTTTAATTTGGATTTTTAGAGCTTTCAAAAAAGAAGAGAATTATTTTTATTTAATAGAATTTTTTTGAGAATTTTCATTCATGGGAAAACTTACAGAAGTTATACCGAATATTAAGGTTTGAGAATTGGATTCTCTAGGGGTTCTTTTCAGAGGAAACTTATTTAGTTTTTCATTATTTTAGAGGAGAAGTTCTTCTGAGTTAAATTTTAGATTAGAAAATTGGAGCAACGAAATTTGGAAGAGAAGTTCTGAAGGAATGAATGCGAGCTCTCGAGAAGGCTATTGTGATCAAGCAAAGCTTCATCAAATTTTCAATAGCACAGGACTCCAGGTTCCATTTTCTTATTCTGTAATTTTCTGATTCAAAAGAAAGAAAGAAAAAATGAATAAATTATGTATGCTCTACAAAAGAAAAGAAAATATTTGTTTGAAATTTATCAATTGTTTAATAGTAAAGGTCAGTGAAAGAAAACTATTAGGGTCTGTGAATATGTTTTGTATCTCTTATGATTTTGATAGGGAAGTTTGTTATCCCTCTAGAATAAATGGATTTTGAATATATGAATAGATATATATATATATATACTTGTGATAACATGTATATATATACACATATTTATATATTTTATATATTTGGTACTGTGAGTATATTTCTAAAAATAATGTGTATTATTTGATATGTATATATATATACATATCTATATATATACATATCTATATATGTATATACATACATATCTATATATATATAGTGTGTGTATATATATATATATATTTATAAATATTTTATTCATTGCGAATTTGTGTTGGGCCGATTGTGTTGAAGTATTGGGCCAGATTTTTAAAAAAATCGGCATTTGATTTTAGTGGTTTGGTTTTATTTAATCAAATTTTTTTTTATAGAAGTAAAATGTTGAGGGGTGAATGGAAGGGCCGGCATTGGTTGTACTCTCCCTCTCATTGGGGACGGACTGCCCACAACATTCTGTAGACTATTGTGCATAGTAGTTCATAGACTATTGTGCCCAACAGTCCTCTACGAAAGGTACAAGGCAATTTTAAAAACTGTGAATTATGTTATTTTTTTATTGAATGATTGACATGTGGTTTTAAATATATATATATATATATATATATATATATATATATATATATATATATATATATATATATATATATATATATATATATATATGTTTGACATTTTTATATATATAAATATAGGTTGTGTAGAAAATTAATCAGATCATAATTAATTAATGAATTAAATTAAACAAAATATATATATATATATGATGTAAATGAAATTATATTTTGATTCTTTATATATGAGAGTAGTTTGTTCTTGGTGAAATTTTATATACCATATTTCTGATGTTTTATTTCAAGATCATTTTTATCGAATATTGGATTTTGTTTGTATTGTTTAAATGTGAGTGGAGTAAAATAAATTGTGTTATTTATTATTGTTTTGTAATATCTATGCATGGATATTGTCATGATATTTAGCTTTGTGGAATTTGATAAAATTGAATTTGTTGTTTTTGTAATCATTATATTATTGTTTTGGCATTTCGAGGTGGGAACCTTGGTTATTTTAAGAACCCGTTTATGGATGTTGTAAACCTCAAGTTTCTAGAGGCGTGATTTTATCATGGGATGTTTATCCTCATTTTATGTACTCTTGATGTTGAAAAATATTAGTATTATTATTTTGAAAGGGTTTTGTGACTTTTGTTGAGACTTTGATTATGCATTTAGTGAGATGGGTAATTCCTTGCATATCTTTGGTTAAGATACATGTTTGTTCTTTATGGTGTAACCCTTGCTTGATTTTTTTATGTTTAGGGTCTTAGGCAGAGTGGCTCTTCATGGGGGTTGGCACCTCAAAATGAGGAAGGGCTCAAGATATCCCATGTAAGAGTAGATTAACAAGTGAAAACCTAATAATAGAACTTAGGGGGATGGGTAGTAAAAACATATAAGATAATCTTGGATACCTCATCTAGCCATTAGGGCTATCATAGAATTTTGGTAAACTGAAAATTCTGTGGTCAGCAAAGTCATAACCTCATCCTCAGGAGAGGTTAACGGCTCCACATGAGTCACCCTATGGGTTTGACACCTCAAGTATGAGGAAGGGCCAGGATAACCATAGATGGAGGTCGGTGCCTCATGTTGGAGGAAGGGCTAGGATAACCCATGTAGGCTACGTGATGACACTCTCCACTTGTTGCCCTTATGCCTTGTTTTCTTTGATGCCTCTGGAAGTGTGTTCTATATGTTGTTTCATATTTAATTAGCATATGGTTAATTGTTATTGCCTTGTTTTATTTATGATTTGTTTTATGGTTTAACTTATTATGTTTGAGCCTTTGTTGTTTTCATTTATGTTTTGTGTACTTGATGTTTTTATTGGATTATTGTACTATGTTATTCTTTATTGGAGTTGTCTAATGGCATTCATGGTTGTGATTACTTCTTTTTCACCTCTGAGCATGGGGGGTGGGTTATTTATAACCACGTGGTCGGGTTGAACATGCTTTGCACCCATTGGGTTCCCCATCAATGTTCATTCTTCACATTGTTCTTCACATGGAGCTTGTACCTGATATTCATCTTGTAATTCAAACATTATTTGTACTATGTATTTATCTCACATGTATGGGAATTTTTCATTGTATTCATTTATTGAGATCATGTAATGTATTAAATGATGATATATTGTATATGAACCTTGTAATCATTCATATTTTATGGGGTTTAATATGGTTGTACCATGTAATGTAATTATACTCATGCTTATGGATATATGTATGTTATCTTTCGAAAATAGATTTTGTAATGGTTATGATGGATGTTAGATTAGATAAGTTATTATCCTTATGTGTAATCTTTCGTTGTGAGTTTGTTTATGCGATGTGACCTCGCATGCCCCATAGGACTTGTTGTTATGATGCTAATGTGCAATGTAAATATGTTTTAATGTTTTGTTATATGTTTACTTTGTATTATTTTTTTTTTTTAAAAGTGTCCAATGTTTTGTCCTTTAGGGTTTGCATGATAGGCGTTACACATGATTTAATTTCAAGACTTTAGCCTATTTTTGGATAGTTAAATTCTTCAATTTAATGTTGTAAAAGAACTAAGAAATATGGTGTATACTTATATAACAACTTTTTTGGAAAAACTCATTGCATTTTGACTAGTATTTATGTTTAGTTTATAGAATTTATTAATGCTTTTTCTCTAATATTGCATGGTATTGTTTATTTCTTAAAATTTCACCCTTTGTGGTATATAAACAGATTGATTTTGTGTGTAAATTATTATTTATTGACTAATTATTGATTGAAAAGAATTGAATAAGTTCATTGACTAATTATCGCTAATTATTGAATTTACGTATCATGTATATCATGCATGGGATCACTAAATTTGTATTGTATAAATATCAAAATGTCCTATTCATTTCAACTTTAATTTCATATTTATATTTAATTTCACATCAATGTCCTATATTAATGTCTTGAATATGAATAGAAAATGCATAAATGTACATCTGTAAATTAAAATTGAACATTAATAAAGTCCAGTAGAGTACAACCCATGAAATATAAAGTCCAAAAAAGTACATGAGAAACCAAATATGTAATCCATGAAATAATCAATTATAACCCATAAAATCATGTTTAGGTCATGTATTGTCTTTATAATTAAGAGACCTCTTCACACCATGTGGACTATGTGAATGACCTAAAACACTTTGTAGAAAAGAAAGATGATATCAGATGTAAGACAATGAAATATGATTTAATGACAATTTAATTTATAATTCATCATAAAATTAAATTACCATCATATCTGGGTCTCGATGCTCTAGTGCATATGGACAAACCTCTAATTTTTTTGAATCAATCTACAAAGAAAATACAAACAAAGTTGAAAATATATGTAAGTATACAATTTACAATGATGTAATTCAATTTAATTTATAATTTATCATATTTAAATTGTACTATAATACGAGGTTGTGCACCCTCTACTCTAGGACCTGTTTGTACATGCTCAACAATGTAATACCCCCATGTTTCCGATACTATTTACTATTATTGGTTGCTTTATATGTTAGTGTGATACTGAATTGTGATGGTGACTGATTCATCATTTTGGTGAGTGTGGTTGCGTATGTTAGTTGATTGCTACAATTGATATTATTATTAGGATACTCTGTATGTAGGGTTTGGATTATTTTATTATGCAATGTTTTCTCTCGAATGTTTTATATGTCAATGTGATAATTCTATGATCATGTGATTTGAATTCTGTGTTACTTTATAATGCAATGGGTTAGTAATTAGTTATGATGCAATAGTTTAGTATAATGTTATCTTATGATCTATTTTGTTAGAAATGTTAGTTGCTATTGACATTGTAATTGTTAGAGTAGATTAGGTGAGAGGACAGGGTAGCATCACTCGTTCACAAGTGCCCTGCTACACTGCAATTCCTTCTCACGATAGGATGTTGATTATATATATATATATATACATGTGCTACTTGACGTTTGCTTGGATACAGGATTGCAGGAATAAGTCTTGATTCCACCTGCTTCGGCAGGACAGGGTGAGCAATAAACTAGCCCAATGGGTAAAAATGTTGAAAAAGGGAGTAGGTTTGGAAGCGTCCCCGTCCCAAGTCCATCGTCTATTGTGAGTCATGTTATGACTGTGGTTTTCGTTCTCGTTGTTTGTGTAGTTTGTTTTGTTGAGGTATTCAGTTGATTTATGGTTCATGTTTATTTAATTAACCTTATTTTATAAGATAATGGATTAAAGTTGTTTAGTTGTTTGATTTAACTGTGTGTTAGTTGAATATTAAATTTAAATATATTATAAATTAAAAGGTGATTTAATTTATTTAAAAGAGTAAATAATTATTTTTAATTAATAATGTTGACAATAATTAAATTAAATAAATATTGTTGAAGATAATTAAATAATATCTTTTATTAATATTAAATTAGCATAGATAATATCTTGTTTAAATAAATTATTTTAAATAAAAACTGTAGATAAATTTGTGCTTTTAAAAGCTGGAAAAGGACCAATAGGAAGCAAGCTTTTTGAGAAAAGAAAGCAGGGAAGCTTTATTGAGTTTTATTTTTGATTTATTATTATTTTTATGAGAAGATTATTCTCACACAGAACTTCTACTCTGTTGTTCTGGGATCTGAAAAGGAAAACTAAAAAGGAAAAATAAAAAGAAAAGAATTTTGTTGGTGGAAAAAACTTGGGGGGAGAAAATAATTGTTGGAAGATAGATAGATTCGAGGAGGAGCTGCAGGAGGAATTCGAAAAGAGCTTTTAGAAGGGGATTCTTCTTCAGACGAAGGACTCCAGGTTCTTCTATTGCTATTTATTATTTTATTGTGCTTTGAATAATACCTGTTGATGCATGTATTGAAAAATTTATAGAAAGAAATTCTGTGGTTTGAAATTATATTTGAATAGAACCCTTGACTTTCTGTTGAAAACATTAGTGAATCTGTTCTAAAATTCTTTAACTTAGTATGGAAAATTATTGTTTGAAATAAAAATCGTGTTAGATTGAAGATTGAGTTTGCATGTAGATCTGTATTAGTAGGGAAAAATCTATCGATTACGATTTGAAAACTATATTAAATCTTCTGTAGAAAACTTTCATTGAACCTATTCAGAACTTTTCAATATAGATGAGTAGTGAAAATTTATTGCTGAAAATAAAACGAAAACCATCCTTGATTGAAGATCGAATTTATTTGTCTGCTCTATTTTATGATTATTGAAAAATATTTTAAAAAAAACTTTAGGAATTATAGTGGTGAAAAATAATTATTTTTGAGAGAGAAAATTCTCTTTGCTTATTGATTATATTTTGTATTTTGAAATTTGTTCTGAAAGAAAACCATCTCTCTGATTTGGTTCTGAATCTCCTTATATATATATATATATATTTATTTATTTATAAATATATATACTCTGTTTTTATTCATGCGAATATATTATACTTTGTGTTGAGCTATTGTTTTGGATTATTAAAATAAATTAATATAATATAAAAAAATGTAAATATATAAATTTAAACATGTTCTGTATGTTTGACTTTCGTGCCCGAATGGGCGACTAATTATAAAAGTGAGTTTTTTTTGAAAATAATATAAAATGTTGAAATTTTATAAATAAATTTTATTAAAAAAAATTAAAATTAAAATGGGGATGGAGTTAGGCTTGGCCGTACCCCCCATCCCAGGGCCTTAGGTATCCGTGGTCAGCGCGTTATTAACGACTAACGAACAGACAGCCCTAATGCTGTCGGCCTTGGCCGGTATCCCAAATGAGTAACATGCCAGTTGCCAATGCGGTACCACGGGGATAGCGATAATGTACTTTTTGTTTTTTTTATTGGTGTGTTTTTATTTTATATATTATATGTTATTTTAATATATATTATATATTAATTAGTATATATATTAATATTATTTAATATATATATTAATTTATATATATTATATATTATTTAATATATATACTATTATTATTATTATTTATTTTTTGTTAAATGTTTTATTAAAAATATAATTTTAAAATAGAAGATTTATTGAATTTGTAACATACTTTTGGGCAGAATGGCTTTTACGAAAGTATTTTATTTTTAATATTTTTATGTCTATATTTGTGTAATTTGATTGTGAAATATAATATATATATATTTTAACCTATAAGTATATTTATATATGTTTTAAAGAATACAATATAATGATATTTTGAATTAACGAGATAATATTTTACAAGTATGCAATGAGATAGGTTGATTGAGAAAATTAGCAATAAAATTAAATTGTGCTTTGAAGGTGACCGTATCCTCTCGAGTAATGGGTTTATTTTATAGTCTGTTATTTAAAGGAGTTTTATGGCATCGTTTACGTAACTGTTTTCTCTCAAGCTTATTCATTTAATTTGTTATGGTTTTCTGTAATTTGGGTTTAGGTCTTGTCGAGAACCCTGGAATCAATGTATTCAGTTATAGGAGTCTAAGTCGTGTTTGGGACTTCCAGAGGCGAGGATTTTTGTATTTTTGTTTGAACTTGTATCTTGATGTTGTCCATATGTTTTGGCTTCAGATGTGGTATTGATTTATGCTTGGATCGTATCGTTTATGAATGTCATACATGTGATTTTGGGCGAGAGGGTTGTGCCTCGCAAGTGAGCCATTGTTGGTTCGATTTTCCTTGTTGATACAATCCTGTGAGTTGGATATTCTTGTGCTAGAGTGTCTAGAGAGAGTGGCTCTAGTGGGGGCCGACGCACAAAGGGGCTGTCAGGGTAACCCACATAGAGTTAGATTAATCAGTGATAACTTAAGTAATAAACCACGGGTGGGGATTAAACACTAATAAGATAATAGGAAGCCTCGTCCGCCTGTTAGTGCTATCACAGACTAAAGGGGACTGAGAAGGACATGGTTGGCAAGGTCATTACCTTGTCCTCACGAAAGGTCAATGACTCCGCATGAGTGACCCTATGGAGCCGCGCCTTGAGATAGGCCGTCTGGAGAACCATAGATGGAAGTGGCACCTTAACTTGGATGTCTGGAGAATCCATGTAGAGAGGGAGGCGGCACCTTGTAATAGGTTGTCTGGAGAATCCATGTGAAACCATGCGATGACACTCTACTCTAACATTCTGTTTGTGTTGATTTACTGAAGTCCTCTAGAAGTGATTTATTGTTGTAAGTAATATTCAATATTGTGTCTTGAGTTTCATTGATGTTGTGATTATGTCTGGTTGTTATGTTCTTCAGTGGTTTGTTGTGCCTTTTGGATTTGTTGATGTTGAGTATTTAGTGGTCTTTGGTGTTAAGTTTTCTTCTTGGAGTTAGTCTTTGCTATTGTTAGACATACTTGGTCGGGGACCCTTCCTTGTCTACTCTCAGCACGGGGGTGGTTGGGTAGAACGTGC
Organism: Sequoia sempervirens; assembly: GCA_007258455.2. Lineage (NCBI taxonomy): Eukaryota > Viridiplantae > Streptophyta > Pinopsida > Cupressales > Cupressaceae > Sequoia > Sequoia sempervirens. Next base: position 61,401,194 of record VDFB02000017.1, read on the forward strand.
TTCGCACCCCGTTGGGTTTCCCCTTTTCTATTGCAGGTGTATCTTTATTGCAGGGCTTTTGGGAGATGTTGATGATCCAGTTATTCTTATGTACCAGATAGTTGTATATACTTCAGTTGTAATGTATTTAATGTAATCATGGATGTATTGTCTCCCACGTGTGTTGGGATGACCTTGTTGTAATTGGTATATGTAGTTATTGAGATGTATCTTCAGTTAATTGTATTTTATTATCACTTGGGATGTAATGTATATTTAGGCCTTGTATGTATTCATGAATTGTCACTTGTAGTAGTTCGTTACATTATGTTGTATCTATCAAAATATGTCACACTTTATATCTTTATAATTCCATGTATTGTCATATGTGCATATGGTGTTAATATGGTTATTGTTTAACAGATATCTTAAATGGTGAAATGAGAATGAATGGATATATGTAACTATTTATTATTGTTTATCTTATTATTGATGTTATTGGTTATAATTGTCATGTCACTTCGTGTACCCCATTGGAACGAGTTGTGCCTCTTAGTATATTGTTATGTTGTAATACTTAAGTATGTTATTATATTCTTTTTAAAAAAAAATTGTTTTGTTGTTTTAGTTCCTTTGGGGTTCGCACGGCGGGGCGTGACAGCTTGGTATCAGAGCCAAGGTTGCTAACGCTGGGTCCTCTGGGTAGTTGTGTCCGTTATGCAACCTTTGCGTAACTCTCGATCTTACATAACTTTAATCGTTGTGCAGGATCATGCCTCGAGGTAGAGGTCGTGGCCAAAGAAGAGGCCGAGGTGGTGGTCATAGAGTCAACCGCCGAAGTCCGTCACCACCAAGCATTCACGGTTCAGTGCACGAGGAATGACTAAGTCCTCAACGCAATGCAGTAGGTGGTGGACAAAATCAGGGACAACCTGGTTTGGATGGGCAATTGCAACACATTCTTGGAGAGATTCTTGGTCATTTGGGACCTAGGCAGGATGAGGTGCAACAGGTTGAGAGAGAGAGAGAGGTCACTAAGGTGCAGGGATACATAAGTGGTTCAGGATGCGGTGATAGCAGGACATATGAGAGATCTGATGCGAGCACACCCTCCCACTTTTGATGGTTCTGGAGGAGGTTTGGAAGCTGAGACATGGGTAATTGACTTAGAGCGATGCTTCACGATGCACCCCTATGGTAGCAATACCAAGGCTCGGTGTGCAGTTATGCACCTACGAGGTTTCGCATCAACTTGGTGGCATCTTGAAGAACAAAAGTTGCACCTAAATATCAGTATGGTCACATGGGAATTGTTTCTAGATAGGTTTAGGGCTCATTTCCTCTCCGATCATTGGAGGCAATGCAGGGATGATGAGTTCCATGACCTTAGGTAGTTGTCGATGTCAGTAGAGCAGTATGAGCGACGCTTCGATGAGTTGAAGTAGTATGCAGGTATCAACCACGATGAAGGGATGTTAGTACAACATTTTGTTCGGGGCTTAAATGCCCAAATTAGTGGTGGCGTGAGAGTCTTCCAGCCGAACACAATGGAGGTAGCGGTCGAGAAGGCTCGGTTGGTTGAAGAAAATCTAGCTATGGCACTGGGCAGTTATATAGGAGATCAGATGGGTAGTACACCAGTTTCAGGTGTTGTTTCTCATGGAGGTTCAGTCTTGGCTGTAGGGTCCTCTAAAGGTCATCAGGAAACCTCTAAGGGTGAGCAACAACGCTCTCCGTTTCATCAGGGAAATAGATTGCAGAATAGGAAGTTTCAGAGTTGGCAACGTAATAGACCTGATCATTTTGTGCAGCCGGCACAAAGTATACAGTCAGCACCGTCACGAGGCAGCTTTCAACAATCGAGTGCACCAGTTGGAGTCAGAGGCTTTGGCCAGAGCATGGGTTGTTTCTCATGTGGGCAACATGGTCATATTGCGAGGAAGTGCCCTCAAGGGAACACTACAGGTTTTAGTCAGGCACCAACCGCTTCTGAGCCGATAGTAGGTGATGTGGGTAGAGCTTATCATGTGTTTGCGGGTTCTACAGGACCCAAATGATGAAACTTTGGTGGCATGAGATAATGCATTCCATTTTAGTGAGGATTATTTGTTTTGTTTAGTTACTGGCTTCCAGGAGTAAGCCATATTCTAGGGGGAGGATGTAATACCCCCATGTTTCCGATACTATTTACTATTATTGGTTGCTTTATATGTTAGTGTGATACTGAATTGTGATGGTGATTGATTCATCGTTTTGGTGTGTGTGGTTGCGTATGTTAGTTGATTGCTACAATTGATATTATTATTAGGATACTCTGTATGTAGGGTTTGGATTATTTTATCATGCAATGTTTTCTCTCGAATGTTTTATATGTCAATGTGATAATTCTATGATCATGTGATTTGAATTCTCTGTTACTTTATAATGCAATGGGTTAGTAATTAGTTATGATGCAGTAGTTTAGTATAATGTTATCTTATGATCTATTTTGTTAGAAATGTTAGTTGCTATTGACATTGTAATTGTTACAGTAGATTAGGTGAGAGGACAGGGTAGCATCACTCATTCACGAGTGCCCTGCTACACTGCAATTCCTTCTCACGATAGGATGTTGATTATATATATATATATACATGTGCTACTTGACGTTTGCTTGGATGCAGGATTGCAGGAATAAGTCTCGATTCCACTTGCTTTGGCAGGACAGGTCGAGCAATAAACTAGCCCAATGGGTAAAAATGTTCAAAAAGGGAGTAGGTTTGGAAGCGTCCCCGTCCCAAGTCCGTCGTCTGTTGTGAGTCATGTTATGACTGTGGTTTTCGTTCTCGTTGTTTGTGTAGTTTGTTTTGCTGAGGTATTCAGTTGATTTATGGTTCATGCTTATTTAATTAACCTTATTTTATAAGATAATGGATTAAAGTTGTTTAGTTGTTTGATTTAACTGTGTGTTAGTTGAAAATTAAATTTAAATATATTATAAATTAAAAGGTGATTTAATTTATTTAAAAGAGTAAATAATTATTTTTAATTAATAATGTTGACAATAATTAAATTAAATAAATATTGTTGAAGATAATTAAATAATATCTTTTATTAATATTAAATTAGCATAGATAATATCTTGTTTAAATAAATTATTTTAAATAAAAACTGTAGATAAATTTGTGCTTTTAAAAGATGGAAAAGGACCAATAGGAAGCAGGCTTTTTGAGAAAAGAAAGCAGGGAAGCTTTATTGAGTTTTATTTTTGATTTATTATTATTTTTATGAGAAGATTATTCTCACACAGAACTTCTACTCTGTTGTTCTGGGATCTGAAAAGGAAAACTAAAAAGGAAAAATAAAAAGAAAAGAATTTTGTTGGTGGAAAAAACTTGGGGGGAGAAAATAATTGTTGGAAGATAGATAGATTCGAGGAGGAGCTGCAGGAGGAATTCGAAAAGAGCTTTTAGAAGGGGATTCTTCTTCAGACGAAGGACTCCAGGTTCTTCTATTGCTATTTATTATTTTATTGTGCTTTGAATAATACCTGTTGATGCATGTATTGAAAAATTTATAGAAAGAAATTCTGTGGTTTGAAATTATATTTGAATAAAACCCTTGATTTTATGTTGAAAACATTAGTTAATCTGTTCTGAAATTCTTTAACTTAGTAGGGAAAATTATTGTTTGAAATAAAAATCATGTTAGATTGAAGGTTGAGTTTGCATGTAAGATCTGTATTAG
>VDFB02000017.1:61404998-61785190 GCA_007258455.2 Sequoia sempervirens
ACATGCCCACTATTTCTTGCACTAAAAATGGTTAAAAAACACAATATGTACCCATGATGTCAACCCACATTCTACATATTCTCCTGGTTCTGCATGTGCTCCAATAAAAAGTAGCTTTTTGGTGATTGAGTGAAGTGTGCATGCATGATATTTAGATTCCACCACCTTTTTCATGATATTTCCATCACCTTTGCATGAAATAGCAAAGTTTTCACGTTGGAAGGCGTGTAATATGAATTCATGTTTGAATTGCAGTGATAACTAATAGACAATTGAAGTTTGGAGGGTTATAAGATTTTGAAAAAGTCATTTTTTGAGGAATTTGATGAAAGAAGAAGCAAAGGCTACATAATTGGGTAGAACTCCTCCATTTGAAACTTTGGTTTTGTTAGGTATGTGAACTGTTTGTACATTTTCTTTCATTCTATTATGGCTTGTTTTCATTTTTGTTGTTTTTCTTATTCCTTGTTGATCAAATTTTTTGTTTGTAATGTTACAACCTTAGGTTTTCAATGGACATTTTAAATTACACAATTCTATACACTTTCCTATTACATTTTTAAACCACAACTCTTTGAGGAATTTTGTTAAAGTTAACAATTGAATTTCTTTGTGTATGCTTCCAAAGCTTTCATTGAGGTATTTTGTCAAACAATTATACAAACCGGCTGATTGCTTTGTCTATGCTACCAAATTCTCCATATGGGTATGTGTAGGATCATGATAGGCCAAAAAGTGGCAATATGAGGGGTATGTGGCTGATGACTTTTTTTTTACCCAAAATTGATCAAATGAAAAGGGTTTTTAAAGGATATTCTCAACTTTCCACCAATATAAATTATGTTTTACTTTGAATTTAATAAATAATTATTATTCATTTTCTATTTGAATTACAATTAAAGTCTAGATAGATAGACTGATTGGAAAAGATCTATACCTTTCAAATAGTATCACATTTTTTAAATCCAAACATGTGTCACATTCTATGCTTCACATATTATAGGATTAAAAAATAAAATTGAATTTCATGAAGTTTTGACCAAGTTAAGTTGGTCAGACATATGAGTTTTTTTTTTTTTAAGTTGTAATAAAAATTCATAATTAATTATTTACTTGGAAAAAATTACAAAAATATGCATCACATCCATACATGAGTCATCTACTTATATATAAAATATTATTAAAAAATATTATTATTTTATTGTGGTTAGGGTGGTCAGACAGACACCTACTTCTTATTTTTCCCCTAAAATTTAAGTACTAATGCATTGATATTTAAATTTTTCACCAAATAGATTTAAAAATAAATAAAATAATCCTAGTATTTTAGAAACTACATTCAATTTTCTACATATTGTATTCTTACATATTTTTGAAATAATATAGATAACTTATTGAAATTTTTACGTCAAGTTGCCTAACTCCATTTTTTCTAAATTTTTTGCCACTTACGGGCCTATTTTTTCCATGATGATCCTGCACATACCCATACATGCCTCTAAAAAATTGGAATATACTCCTAATGCATACTCAAATAGGTTTCCAATACAAAAACCCTCAATTTGCTCATAAATATCTAGGGTTTTCTATATTTCACAACTCTAAGGCCTTCCAAGCCTCACTAAAGCATCAAACAAGTTTTTTAGGGTATGTGCAAACAAAATAAACCTTCATTAGGCCTTTAGCCTCATTAGATCTCAAAAAAACCACTTTGGTTCCTCCTTTTCATGCCAAAAACTCACATTCTTAGCCTAAGATAACATCACCATCCCTATAGATGCCTTACCACTATTAAAAGAAACATGAAACTTGAAAACAACATATTATAGGCCTTTCCTCTGAATCATAGTTCACCATAGTAGGAGGAAAGACTTCATCTTTAAATTAAAGTAAAACTCATACACTGCTAGTCTATATAGGCTGATCATGAAGAATGGAGTTTTTCGTTCACCGAAACAACCAAAGGAGTCTCAAAATAGATTGAAGTCCAAGTTAAGACCTGCCACCATAGTCATTTTTTGTTCTATAGAACTAGGACCATTTAGACACCGTTATTTTACCCATTACAGAGCCTTTCAACATATCCAACAATCACCAATGCTTGTTTCGTACCAAACTGCACACATTATTAAGTTTTCTATGCTTTTAAGGGCCCAAATTAGCCTACTTTTACAAAGGGACCACCTTCGAAATGTGTCCAAATCTCTTGAAACCTTGCGGTAACACTTTATATCTATCAAAACTTCAAATTATAGCATTATATTGCAAAGATTCAATCATTTACCACCCAAACTATAAAACCCTCTCCCTAGGCTTAGAAACTATATGTTTTATTGAAAGTAGCACTTGCCAAAAACTCCAAAACTTGAAAACTATTGAAACAAGCCTAATATACATTTTTCATGCTCAATCTAACGTTCCCAACTCAAAAACTCAATTTCAATCACCAAAAACTCAATTTTGTTAAGGAATACTGAACATTTCCTCATTTGTTTTGACGCCCAATCCAAGATCATCCTCCATTCAAGTTTATCATGGCCTTTTATAATGTTTCCCTATTTAGAAAAACCACTTCAACTTCAAAAACTAACATTTTAAAGAGGTGACCATTGGTCTCCCTCTTTAATAGACTTGTAGAACCCTTCACTATTAGTTAATTTGACTTGACTTAGCACTTTTTGCATAGGTAAAATTATTCGTCATGCCAAAGAAATAGACTGTTAAAAGGAAAAAAATAATAGATGATCAACTCCAAGCCTTTAGAGAAAAAGAGAAAAAATTGGGAACGATTGATTAAAACAAGCTAGTTGAAGAGGAACCTCAACCATTGAAAAGAGAAAACAAATTGGTAGCACAAAACGCACAAATGCGAAAGAGTCATGCTAGGGGAGATGCAGATACAATAGTTAGAGAAACACCATCTACCGCAAGTGAATACGAAGGGACACCATTAAGCACAAGTGAATATGGAGGGACACCATCTACCACAAGTGAGTATGGTTGGAAACCATCCACCACATCTAAAGTTTATTGTGCATCATCACTCAGATTTGATGAACAAGGTATGGCATCATCCCCATGTGAATCTCAAGGTATGTATTCTATTCCACCCTCAATCAAAGGTATACAATCTAGCCCACCTCAATTAAATATTGATGAAATTACTAATGTTGAGATGTATGTACCTAAGAGAACAACACCTACAATTTTGCATAGAAAGCCAAAGTTTTTGATTAATATTGATGAGGATATTTTGTAGCATATGGAAAGTAAGATTCCAAAATGCACTTGTAGATGATATGCTGATAAGATTTGGCAAATGTTATTTGAAAGGCTAAATGAGACCGGAAGATGTCAACTATTTGTTCAAATTATGCATGGTTTAAAGTACAAAAACATCATGAAGACACTATTTGTAGGTTGAGAACATCAAATGCATCAAGTGAAAACACTATTGTGAGGAATCTAATGGATGCTTATGAGAGTGTGGGTAAGACCTCATGCTCAAAGGATAGTAATGTCACCTGACGTGTCATTACATTGACTTTGGTAAGCTATCAAAAAAAGATATCTCATCTCATTAAAAATACAAGTGCACAAATGGGAATTAGTAGAATTTTTTTTATCAAAATCCATTCAATGGCGGCAAAGAATTGAGGGCACTGATTCAAATGAATTATGGGAATTCTCAAGAAGACTGCCACATAAAGATAGAAAATTTGTTGAAGCATTAAGAACACTAATTGAAGATTATTGGAAGAATAATACAAGACCATCTCCAAATCCAAGGGATTTTGTAAGGAGAATCAGTACTCAGAATCGTGAGCCATATCCAAAGCATTTTTTGGATACGACTAAAAACCAATTTTTTCATAAATTTCAAAATGCTTATCCTCAAATTAGTATTTCTCAAATATTTTTTGAAATTCTTAAACCTTTTTATGTCAAGATAAAACATACATGCACTAATTTTTGTTGTAGACTACATATTGAATTCGTTAAACATTATGATGTTTATCATTCTATATGTTTAGATTTGCATACTAATGATGTTTTTTAGGATTGTGGCATAGAAGCCCCACCAAAACCTTCAAGAGAGTTCTTATCAAAAAATTTATGTCAAATAGAGGATGGCAAAATATTCTATAGGACAACATGCTTGGATGGTTCATGTGAGGGTTGCGGTGGCTTGCAATGAATGCTAGTATGTCAACATATGGAAAGAAAAAATGAGATGGGGCATAAACTAGTAGATTTCAGGAAGTATTAAACTGTGGAATACACTACAAAAGATGGTTCTCAAGAAAAAAAGTATGATTTGGTTATTGAGAAGATTCTAGTGTATCATTTTATGTCCATGTTTTGTGAGAATCTAGTGTATGAGTATGCAAGGCTTACCCATAAAGTCTGATGGTTGGACACACAATTCAAGCTATGCAAGGACACCTTTCCAATTGAAAACATAGTATCAATGGTTGAGTTTGTAGAGAACTAAACTCTGCAACCATGATGTGAGGAGCAGTCACAATATTACAACTCCACATAGGTTTCAATATTTATGCACATAGCATTCATTCATGTAGCTGATAGTACAGAGGACCAAAAGAAGGTATTGAGGGCATATCAATTTTATATTAGTGATGATTGCACACATTCTCTAGAGTTAGTGCAAGGTTGCTTCCAAATGCTCTATAGTGATTTGGATTGAAGGGGAATAGCATATGGTCGAAATATAATATGGTCAGATAACCATGCAACACAATTCAAGAACGCACACATGTTCTACTGGTTGTGCATGATGCATCTCACTACAAGTATTTAGCATATGTGGAACTTTTGTGAGGTCAGGCATGGAAAGGGGGAGCATGCATGAAAAGAGCATTAGCACAAGAAGAGTTAAAGTATAAAGATAGTGCAAAGCTGACAGATGCAAGTTCAATCATTGAGTGGTGTAATGCTTTGATGGGTCCAGGTAATGAAGGTATGTCTTCAGTTCATAGATTTTTTTGGTTGATGGATGATACTAACATTGAACCATATGAGGATTATTGTACATTAACAAGATTGAGTGAGCTATACTCTTTCCTTAGCTCAAATGTAGGTTCATGGAGTATCAATATACGTAAGATGGAATGCTTTTGTTCTTCATGTACAATGCAAGGCTAGAATGATTGTGAGTTAGGGGAGTGGGTTGACAAATGGTTGACAAGTTATCTTACCCCACTTCACACATATCACCCTTTGATAGCATTGGAACTAACACAGATGGAATCACTAGTTGACTTTGACCATGTATCAGATCTAGTTCAACCAAGTAATATATCTACTTGCTTATTTTTCAAATTCCATATTTTTATCTTACTTTGTATTGTATTCATAATGTTGACTAATTTTGAGTGATTTTATGCACATATCAATGCAAGGCATGTTTATGTAGTTATTGTAGATGAAGAAAATGAAGAGGGAATAAACTATTACTTGTGTCATTGTGTTGAGGCCAAAAGGAAATTGGAAGCCCCAGTTATAGATGGAAAAAACATCGAATGCCCTATAGGCTTAGTTGTTGTTACTGGAATGTGGCTTAGAAGGTACCCACATAAGAGTGTTCAACATTGGCTGTTTGAGGACTTTGACATGCATCGTAAGATTCTTCATTACTCAAACCTTGTTGTGACATCCAATGTTAGTTTGATAAAATATTTGGGTAGACCTTTGAACAATATCTTTTGGAAGTCCATGAGTCTAACCATGAGGCACTACTTGACACAGTAAAGAGTAGATTAGATCTAGATGGTTCATTGGATTAATTTACATGTATATGCACAATGGTTCTTATTAATTTATACTTGTATCCACGTAAATTTGTTTGATGCCAATGCTATCATGTCTTATTTTACTTTGCATATATGTAAGTAACCCGGTAAACATTGAGTGGTGTCCCCTTGTAGAAAATGCAAATTTATATCCAAGAGAATCTCAGGCATAAAAGCAATGCAACATCCCTATTTTAATTATGAAGCCAAATCTCAATTATGATTTTCAGCCATGATAAAAGTGTGTGTGAAGCTTGGTGAAGGAATTTCAAGTTATTCATTTGAAGTTAACCTTATCGTGAGCAACTATGATGTAGAAATTATAGGAGCATCTCACATTACAAGATATTCTAGATTCATGAGAGGTGTTGTGTGCAATAAGTATCTTGGAACTTGCGGTGAAGATGTATGAGAAGGAGTGACTAAGTTGAGAGACTGCCATGCCTATCTGTAAGTTCCTTCCATCTATTTTCATTTCATTTCCATTTTGGACATGAGCAGTTTCTTTTTATTCTTTTACTTTGCCTATCTATAACTAAACTAGTAAAAAATGATTGGTCTCTCCTTGCAGAAAATGCTGATTTTGGAGCCATCAAAGAGAATCTCAGCCAAAAAAGCAATGCAACATCCTTATTTTAATGATCTTGAAAAATATCAATTTTGATTTCAAGCCATTATAAAAGAGTGTGTGAAGATTTGTGAGGGAATCTCAAGTTTCTCATTTGAAGTTAACCTCTAAATGAGAACCTATGATGTAGACATTATAAGAGAATCTCAAATGTATGAGTGACATTGTAAAATATTTGTGAGAACATAGTACATAAGGAATTGTAATGAGATTTACTTGTAATGAAATTTATTGAAATGATGAAATTTGGTGTAGGGGCACCAAGGTTATTGAGCAAATTTGGTTCATGGAAATCTTTTAAGTTAATTTTGTGTTATGAGTTTTGTCAATTGAATAAGGTCATAACACATCCACAATTGATTTATAATTTAATAAGTCATGCTAGTTACAAAAAGAATAGTTAGGTATGATTGGAAAGATGTAGAATCATTTGTAAATGATATTTAAAGCCTCTTGAAGGCTATTTAATTCAATATTTGAATTTGTATCCTTTTGAAGGAAAATCATTGAATATGGTTGTAAATGTACTATTAGTGAGATTGAGATTGTTAACCTTCAGAGAGTAGTAGTATTTATGTTGATGAAATTTCCTTTAGATGCAATTATTCAAAGCACATCAACCATGTGGTACAAATGATTAAATCCCAGAGATGATCTGTAGAAATGAAATCTCACATTCTCAACCTAAAACATCACCAGCCCTATAAATGTCTTACCATTATTAAAAGAGTTAAGGAAACTTGAAAACTACACATTGTAAACTTTTCCTCTAAGTCATAATTCACCATAGTATGAGGAAGGGCTCCATCACAAAAATTAAAGTAAACTCAAACCCTGCTGGTCTATATAGGTTGAATAAAGAAAAATGTATTTTCCTTTCACTAAAACAACCAAAGGTGTACCAAAATAGATTGAAATCTAGGTTAAGACCTGCCACAACAATGTTTCATGAATTTATTTTCATAAGAGGCCTATACTAGGCCATACATAGAGAAAAGAAACTAAAAACTCAAAAAAATGTTGAAATTCCACAGTTTTAGGCATTGTGAAGCCAATCTTCAAAAAAAAAAATGATTGAAAACCCATTTAGGCTTGAATGATGTTTTTAAATGAGAATCATCTCCCTTCAATTCCCATAACTACCTTTGAACCACCAAATCCTTATTAAGCCTATAAATACTAGTATTTATTATTTAAGAATGGTTTTCCTTACTAAGCTTTATCATGCAAATTTAATATTCTAAAGGCCTAGGACCACTTAGACACCCATATAACATGACTTTTAGATTCTTTCTCTACACTCCCACCTACTTTTTACATAATTTTCCTTTATGGAAATATCAACAATTATTTAATTGAAGAGTGCTTTTATACATTTGTCCACCCTAACCTACTAATTCCCAAAGTACATAAAAGATTGGTCTATTAGAACTTATTCAAGATAAAAAAGACCTCAACATACTAACATTTAACAAATATCCTCCCAATTTACCATCAAACAATCACATATTGAGGGTGAGGTATGGGTGCTCCTGCACCATTCAGCTTTCAAAAACAAAGTCAATTAGGCTGGTAGTCATCTAGATCAAGCTAGCATTTGGTGGAAGAGGAAAAAAGATGATTGGAACTCTAGAGGCCCACCATACTAGAGTTTGGTAATTAACCATGAGAGTAGAAGAGATATTTGATATCATGTATCAAAACATTAAGCATGCATTATTCCAACCAACAGAGAAGAAGATGATTACTTTGCTTCATTTCATTTGCATAAGCATATCAAGGCATGGGAACCAAGAAGACCAAGGATGTCCAGTTTTATGTGGAGGTAATCGATGTGGTCCAAAATTTAGGAGGGTCAAGAAGGTCAATGTATGATATTGATAAAATTGAGGAAGAACAATAAGAGATGGATAGGAAAAATAAATACAATATAGAATTTCAAAGTTTTCTCAAGTGAGTAAGAGAGATATGGGAGCAAACTCATCTAAAATATTTTGAACTAGACTTTGATATGTACCATTTAGAGAGCTTGGTTTTCATGGAGTTCCTTTCAAAGCCTCTTCTTTTATTATTCTTATGGTAATCTATTTGGTAGAGTTGGTGGAATTACCTTTCTTATTAGTAATCGATATTACTAAGATTGAGATTATTAGCCTTGAGAGTGTAGGACTTGGTTAAAAGGAATTTGATATGGCTATTGCTTTCAAATACTTCAAGTGGGATGTACTCCAGATTGAAACCATTCCTCAATATTCACTTGATGGCATCAAGGAATGGCTAAACTCCATGGTTATAAAGTATTATGAAAGCAGAATGAATTTGTACTAGCAACCAATTTTGAAGACTATTACTAATCATTCAAAGCACATCAACCATGTGGTATAGATGATTAAATACCAAAGATGATTTGTAGCAATGAAAGAGTTTGAAAAGGCATAGAGAGATACATTGGTCACTTAGGAGAAACTTCAACTTTCAAAAAAAAAATCCAATTAGCCTGGAAGATATGTGGATTAGGCCAACATTTTGTGGAAGAGGAAGAAAGATGACTGGAACTCTAGAGGCCCACCATACTAGATTTCAATATTCAACCGTGAGAGTAGAAGAGAGAGTTGATATCATGTATCAAAACATTAAGCATGCATTCTTTCGACCAGTGGAGAAGGAGGTGATTACTTTGCTTCATTTTCATTTACATAACCATATGAAGGTGTGGGAACCAAGAAGACCAAGGATGTCAAGTTTTATGTGGAGGTAATGGATGTGGTCCAAAATTTAAGATGGGCAAGAAGGTCAATGTATGATTGTTAACCTTGAGAGAGTATTTATGTTGAGTAAATTTTCTGTAGATGCAAGGATTCAAAGCTGATGCAGAGTGATCAGGGAAGTACACCAATCTTAGATGGTAGACGTTCTTTTATGAGTGCTTCTCTCAAATACTCTTATCAACACAACATCAAATCATTGTCCTTCTATAAGGAAAACTCAACTTGAACGAAGGGTCCTTGAATCTTAGACTTTTGAAGGACTTATAATCTCTTGAAAGATGCTCTAAAAGACCACAATCAAAACACCATAGCAATGTTTAGCACTTAGGAAACCCCATGTGTTCATTTTTCAACTAGCAGGCCTCTTTACCACCAATTACTTGTAGCACTTCCCAATAGGATAGTCCAATTAATTCTCACCCACAAACCTATATCTAATGTAAACTACTATTTTTAGGAAAGTATATTATGCCTCTATAATGCCACAAAAGCTTACTTCTTGACAGTGGTTGGAAAAGAAACCATGGACCAAACTAACGCTATCCTCAAGAGGCCTAATTGAGTGCACTTAATTGGTTTTTAGTTATCGAGGCTCACCCCTTCTCCCCAAATCCTTGTTTCAAACTCCTAGAATACTTACAACCATTTCAATCATTCCTAAGTGCCACCTTGAACAAAAATCTCTCAAAACAAGCAAAACTTTTATTTTTTCTTTACAAGCTACACATGCCACATGAAGATGGCAGGCCTAGATAAGTTTGTAACTTTCACCACACATTTTTCCATTCTCTAAAACATTGAGAAGATGAAAATATACATAAATACCTTCCATACCACAAGAAATTAGCAACTATACACTGTGGGAGTGGAAGATAGAAGCATTTTTTGGCCAAACCCTAGTTTTGAGGGTTTTATGACCAACTGCTACTAAAAAAAAGATATCTCCACTTATACTTGATGAAAATTAACCAAACCACCTTCAAATTAAATTTGAAACTATCCTCTCTCCAGCCATAATAGGGTTGATCCCGTATAGATTGTACAAAAGTCGTACCATGCATTTTAGCAGAAAATTACACATAGAAATTTATAGAAAACATCCACTTCTTTCATTATAACTTCAAAAAAAATGATTCAACAACCATGCCTCAACCATGGGAGGCTTATTTAACTTCCAAAAACCCTTCCCAATGTCGTCCAATTGACATTTGAATTAGATGGATGTTGGAAACTAGATTTTTTTCCAATTAGACCCCTAATTGTCTAGTTAAGGCAATTGACTACAACTTCACAAAAGCCCGATTGAAATGAGGCTTCAAAGTTGTATTAAAAAGCATAAAAGATACCAAAAACACTACACATGTTAGGGGAATTCCTATCAAGGACTTGGATACATTAAGGCACTTTAATTCTTTAGTTTTCCTAGATGAATCAAGCTTACATGGTGAGGAAGGAGACCTTGTTTTTACAAGACTTGACTGCAAAACTAAAAATTGTTACAAGATGTGAAAGATGGTTCTTGGAACCTTATTAAATATCAAACTTCTTGACAACAAAAAAAAAAAACAAGCAATTCCTCCAAGAGGCATGAGGATCCCAAAGTGCTCCTACACCAAAATCACATCAACCACATGTGGTACAAATGATTAAATCCCATAGATGATATGTAGCAATGAAAGAGTCTAAAAAGGAAAATAGAGCAACACTTGTGACTCAGGAGAAACTTTAGCTTTAAAAAAAAAAGTAAATTAGACTGGAAGACATGTGGATTGAAGTATCATTTGGTGGAAGAGGAAGAAAGATGACTAGAACTCTCGAGGCCTAGCATACTAGATTTTGGTATTCAACCATGAGAGTAGATGAGATAGTTGATATCATGTATCAAAACATTAAGCATGCATTCTTCTAGCCAATGGAGAACGAGATGATTAATTTTCTTTATTTTCATTTGCATGACCATATCAAGACATGGGAACTAAGAAGACCAAGGATGCCGAGTTTTATGTGGAGGTAATGGATGTGGTCCGAAGGGAAAAATGGCTATAAAATTTAGCATGAGGCTACTCAGAAACCATGATACTTAGAAACTTCTTGTCTAGTTTGATGGGATCATGTTGGGCCCCTCTACATTAACCTCTCTTGTTTTTTGTTATATTAGAGTGGTTTTCCTGAGGTGTCCAGTTTTCAGTTGATGAAAAAAGTGTCAAATAAAAACAGTGAAAAGTTGCAAAGTGGTGCAACTTTTATTTTGCAACTCGTATGACCAAAAAAAATATTTCAAAACATTCAAATAGGAATTTTTATGCTAGGCATAGTCCTCTTTTGCACCCAAACAAGCGGAATCACTTTGAACTATGTTCAACCAGATTGATCCCTTAAGGGTTCAAAGGCAAAAATGGCTGCAAACTTCAGCATGAGGTTACTTGGACACCGTGACACTTAGAAACTTCTCATATGATTCAATGGGATCATGTTGGCCACCTCTATAATAGTCTATCTTAGTTTCTATTATCTCAGAGTGTTTTTTTCATGGTGTCTAGTTTTCAGTTGATGAAAAAGTGTTAAATGGAAGCAATGGAAAGTTGCAAAGTGGTGCAAATTTTGTTCTACAACTTGTATGACAAAACCAACTATTCCAATGCATCTGAATAGGAATTTTTACACTAAGAGTAGTCCTCTTTCACACCCAAACATGCAGAATCGATCCAAGCTATGTTCAACCAAATCAATCCCTTAAGGGTCCAAAGGGAAAAATGGCTGCAAACTTCAACATGAGGTTACTCAGACACTGTGATACTTAGAAAGTTCCCATCTTATCCGATGGGATCATGTTGGGCTCCTCTACAATAACCTCATTTTTTTGTTATCTCGAAGTGGTTTTCCCATGGTGCCCAGATTTTAGTTGATGGAAAAAGTGTCCAATAGAAGTAGTGGAAAGTTTCAAAGTGGTGCAACTTTTGTTTTGCAACTTGTGTGACCAAATGGAATGTTTCAACACATTTGAATAGGCATGTTCATGCTAGGAATGGTCCTCTTTCTCACCCAAACACATGGAATCACTCTGAGCTATGTTCAACCAAATTGATCTCTTAAGAGTTTGAGTGTAGTATGTTGAAATAGGCCATTCCACCTATTGTTGAGGTCGTGTCTCAGTGATATGGGCTTGATGTAAGTAGGATAGGGAGTAAGAATAATAAAATGGAATTATTAAGGGAATTGGAAGAGATTACTAATGATTCCCATGTTGAAAATTCAAAATTAAGGCCCCTTAAAAGCAAGGCTAGTAGAGGTGAAAAGAAGAAATTGCTTGAAAATAAGTTATAATAGGTTGGAAATAGGGTGAGATTGTGGAGTTTGATGTGTTCAAAAGGTCTGCAAGGACAAGGGAGGTCAAAAGTATGTTATGGAATGACATGCCCTAGCTGGGAAAATAGGGTTTTTGAATTAAAAAAAGAGGTTTGAGGGAGTAAACATGGGTAAAGTCAAGGGGAAACATAATTTTGTGATCAATTAAGTTTGTGTAGAAAAAATGAAGAGTTTTGGAATAGGTTTTGAGGTTCACATTTGGGGGTTCGGTTCACTGGTTTGGCCATAATTTTTTGGAGGGGGGTTCAGTTCGTTTTGGGTTCATTGGTACAAAAAAAATGTAAAAACAAAATATATATCTTTGCAACCTAGAAGCATGAATTAGGATTAGAATATCACATATTATCATATAAATAACAAAACCTCCATAAACTTTAATTTCATTTAAAACAACAATATTGGCAAAAAAATAATTTTTTATAACCTACAAAAAAATGTGAATAAAATCACACTAATTTTTGCGTGAAAAAAACCGTGAGACCATAGATTGTTGCTTACTATTATGCTTTGAAAGATTTTTTCCAAGCATCCATAGCTTGTTCAAAATTACTTTTTTTAGGATTTTAGCCATAGTAGAAAGGGAGTGAATTGTTTGGTAAAATGCATTGGTAGACATGTATGAAAAATGTGGTAGCATAGACAAGGTAGTGAACTGTTTAAAAAAATGCCTCAAAGAAATGTGGTTTAATGGTGATGGAATGGCACGAAGAATGCCATGACAAGAAAATTGTGATGGATTTTCATGGCATTTCACCACCATTGAGAGCACATTTCTTTGAGGCTCTTTTTCAAATAGTTCACTACCTTGTCTATGCTATTGCTTATTATTATGCTTTGATAAATTTTTTCCAAGCATACATAGATTTTTTGAAAGCACCTATTTCAGGATTTTAGCCATAGCAACAAGGAGGTGAATTGTTTGATAAAATGATTTAGTAAAAGTGTATGAAAAATGTGGTAGCATAGTCAAGGCAGTGAACTGTTTGAAAAAATGCATCAAAGAAATGTGGTCTCATGGTGATGGAATGGCATGATGAATGCCATGAAAAGCAAATTGCTATGGATTTTCATGGCATTCCACCACCATTGAGACCAAATTTCTTTGAGGTATTTATTCAAATAGTTCATTGCCTTGTCTATGCTATCGCTTATTATTATGCTTTGATAAATTTTTTTCAACCATCCATAGCTTGTTTGGAAGCACCTAATTTAGGCTTTTAGCCATAGAAACAAGGAGGTGAATTGTTTGATAAAATGCTTTGGTAAAAATGTATAAAAAATGTGGTAGCATAGACAAGGTAGTGAACTGTTTGAAAAAATACCTCAAAGAAATGTGGTCTCATGGTGTTGGAATGCCATGACAATCCATAGCTTGTTTGAAAGCACTTGTTTTAGGCTTTTAGCCATAGCAGCAAGGAAATTAATTGTTTGATAAAATTCTTTGATAGACATGTATGAAAAATGTCTTAGCATAGACAAGGAAATGGACTCTTTGAAAAAATGCCTCAAAGAAATGAGGTCTCATGGTGATGGAATTCCATGGCAATCAAAATCATTTGATTTCCATGCATTCCATCACCATGAGACCTCATTCTTTGAGGCATTTTTTCAAAGATTTCATTGCCTTGTCTATGATATTGCTTACTATTATGCTTTTGATAGATTTTTTCCAAGCATCCATAGCTTGTTTGAAAGCACTTGTTTTAAGCTTTCATCCATAGCAATAAGGTAGTGAACTATTTGAAAAAATAATTTGGTATACATGTATCAAAAATGTGGTAGTATAGACAAGGTAGTGAATTGTTTGAAAAAATGCCTCAAAGAAATGTGGTCTCATAGAATGCCATGACAAGCAAATGCAATTGGGAGCTGCTCCTAGTTATTAGTTATGCATTGTGAAGTAATTGCATAACTGTTTAGGTTGACTTTGTAAAAACTATATTGTAATTGAAATTTTGTCATCTATCAGCATCTAGTTATTAGTTATGCTATATGAAGCAATGTTTTGAGTTTGAAATATGTGCAATATAATGTAATCAACAATATGAATATAAACTACAAAAATCTACTTTTTTACAATTTATTAGTTAAACTCTTTATTTTATTTACTCTCTATATCTCTATGCTATGGAAACTCCTTTAAACTTTTCAAATTTTTTTTTTATCTCTTGTTCTACTTTTTTTTGGCCTTTTTTTTAAATCTGATTTTTTTCCAATTTTTTGTAGACTTGTTCCCAATTTTTTCAAAAAATCTTATACTTTTGGTTTTCCTATTTTTTCGCCAAAATATTTTCATTGCTATGGTATAAACACATATCTTTTTGTAATATCAAGGATAATTTTTGAAACTTCCATGCATTGCTAATCTAAAAGGAAAAGTGTTTTTCCTAATCTGTATGCAGCCATGCTTTTGACATTGTCAAAAAGAGAAAATATGGACACCATTGATAATAAAGATTAACCAAATAGCCACGTACACATACATCAATATATGTCAATATAAGTATAAAATATAGTTACCAAATAGCCATATAGGCTTACAAGAATGCCATATAGGAATACAATGTCAAATATATCCAATACAATATATGTACAAAATTTCCATGTCTAGGCATATAACAAATGGCTCTGGAATCAAAATTCATTTCTCTCCATGCTCTAGAAATAAATTCTTTCCCTTTTTTTTGTGATCTGATGGTGATAAATTCATCACTCGTTTATACTATGCTCAAGGAGTGCTCCTATTGCTCCTCGTACAATTTAGCTCTTGGTGGAGTTTTAACTGTTACAATAAGAAGTAAAGACATTAATATATATAGAAGTTACATTATAAGAAATGATATATTTAACAAAATAATCACTTACAACCATCTCATGATCACTCTCCATAATGGAAATATTTGCATGTTGATGCTCAGGTGTGATCAAGCCCTGTATAAACCATCCAAATAGGAATTAAATTGTGAATTAATAATGGTTTGATTTTTCACTAGAACTAACATCTATAAGAATGAATGTAAATTGAAATTTAGTAATTTTCCTCATACCTCCTCTATCATAGCCATGGAGGATTGTATAGTGGATGAAACATCGATATCCATTTCCCTTGTAACATTTGTAGGTGTTTCCACAACAGACATCTAAAAATAAAACAACAAATTATTTAATCACAAAAAAGTTACAATAGCGATCCACATCATGATTTATAATGTATGAGATCTAATGAATTTTATTTTGAGTACAAGTATTAAACTATATATTTTTGGTAGGCCTTTGCAGTTTGATAGGAAGACCAAGCATGATGGGGAGAAGAACACATACTCCATTGTGAAGGATGGGAAGACTTACAACCTTTCACCTCTCCTAGAAGAAGAAAAGGAAAAGCATGGAGTTCCTAGTGTTTTGATGGTGGGTGAGAAGGAGTTCATGAAGACCTTGAAGGAAGGAGGAGGAAGAGGATTCTTCCTGATTATATAGCCAAAAAGTGAAGCAAATATTCCCACAAAGAAGGAAGATGCACCAAAGGAAGTCCAAGAGTTGTTGGAAAGGTACAAGGACATAATGGTGAATGAATTACCTAGTTCCCTACCTCCCATTAGGGATATAATCCACCATATTGATCTGATTCTAGGGGCTACATTACCCAATAAGGCTGCATACAAGATGACACTTGCTCAAAATGAGGAGATTGCAAGACAAGTGCAAGAGTTGATGGATAAAGGGCTAGTGAGGAAGAGTTTGAGCCCATGTGCTATTCCTAATGTCCTAGCACCAAGTAAGGATGGGAATTGGAGGCTTTGCACTAATTCAAGAGCCATTAATAGGATCATAATCAGATATAGGTTCTCAATGCCAAGAATGGAGGACCTCATGGATTTTCTATCATGAGCGTCTTAATTTTCCAAGAATGATCTAAAGAGTAGGTACCATTAGATAAGGATCAGAGAGGGGAATGAATGGAAGACAACTTTTAAGACTAATGAAGGGCTCTATGAGTGGTTGGTGATGCTCTTTGGGTTATCAAATGCCCCTAGTACATTTATGTGCTTTATGAATGAGGTATTGAGACCTTTCATTGGAAATTTTGTTGTAGTTTATTTAGATGGCATCCTTGTGTTTAGTAGGTCTAAATAAGAACATTTGAAGCACCTTGTCATGGTACTAAGGAGGTTACAAGAGGAGAAGTTGTTGATCAACATGGATAAGTGTGAATTCATGAAGGAAGAACTAGTCTACCTTGGTTTTTTCATCTCCAAGGGAAGTTTGAAGATGGATCCTTCAAAGGTGGATTCTATTATTACTTGGAAAACACAAAAATCCATGGGATATGTGAGAAGCTTCCATGGAATTGCAAGCTTTTATAGAAAGTTCATCAAGAAATTTAGCTAAATTTGTGCACCAATCTTGGACACCATCAAAGGAGGTAACAAAGGTAAGTTTTCTTGGAAAAATGAGACTGATAAAAGGTTTGAATATCTGAAAATGAGAGTAGCATAATAGCCTATTCTTGTGCTCCCTGATTTTGATAAAGTTTTTACCATTGAGTGTGATGCTAGCAATCAAGCTATAGGGGTTGTTTGGAGCCAAAGAGGTAAACCGGTTGCATTTTATAGTGAGAGGTTGAATGGAGCAAAGATAAAGTATTCTTCCTATGATTTAGAATTGTATGCTATGGTCCAAGCCCTCAAAAAGTGGAGGCAATAATTGTTACCTAAAGATTTTTTTTATATACTGATAATCATGCCTTGAGTTTTTTGAATGCATAGGACAAACTTAGTCATAGGTACATGAAGTGGGTAGAGTCTTGCAAGCCTATACTTTCACAATAAATCATAAGAAGGGACAAGTAAATAAGGTGGAAAATGCTCTTAGTAGAAGGGAACTCATAGTGCAAGAGATCCAACTCCAAATCATGGGGGTTGAAGCATTGAAGGATATGTATCACGAAGATTCAGATTTCAAGGAGGTATACAATGTTTATGAGCAGCATTTGAATTATTTTCATGGTGAATTCTCTGACCTTTTATTTCATAATGGTTTCCTCTTCAAAGTAATCCAATTGTGTGTGCGTAAATGCACAATGAGGGAGAATATAATAAAGGAGAAAAATAGTGGGAGCCTTGGAGGTCACTTTGGCCATAACAAGACCTTGGAACAAGTTAGGAGATTTTACTATTGGCCAAATTTGTAGGTGGATGTGAGAAAGTATGTGGAAGGTTGAACAATATGTCAAAGGGTAAAGGGAACTTCATCAAATGCAAGACTCTATCATCCATTGCTCATTCCCAATAGGCCTTGGGAGTGTGTATGGACTTTGTCGTTGGGTTGACTAGAACCCAAAGAGGTTTTTATAGTATCTTTGTGGTAGTTGATAGATTTAGTAAGATGGCACATTTTCTTCCTTTCCAATGCACCAATGATGCATCTCATACAATAGGTCTCTTCTTAAATCAGGTTGTTAGGATACATGGACTTCCTTTAAGCATTGTTTTTTATAGGGATTCTAAACTCATTGGTCACTTCTAGAGGACCTTGTGGAAGAAACTCAAGGAAAAAATTTGTCTTTTAGTTCAAAATACCATCCACAAATGGATGGAAAAATTGAAGTGGTGAATATATCATTGGGAAAAATCTTAAGATTCCTTACCAAGGAGCATGGACAAGCTTGGGATCTGATTTTTCCTTAGGTTGAATTTGCATATAATGACTCCATGAATAGGAGCATTGGTAGAAGCCCTTTTGAAGTAGTCTATGAACTAAGAGATATACAAGGAGTTGCTAAGAGAAGTTCTCAAGGTGAGGACTTTGCTATTACAATAAGGGATATTCATCAACAAGTGAAGGAACCCTTCAAAAGAATGTTGAGAAGTCTAAGGAAAAGGAATATTTAAAGAACAGGAGTACCAAATTCAAGGTTGGAGACTTGGTGATGGCACACTTGAAGATGGAGAGACTTCCAAAAAGAAAGTATACCAAACTCATGATGAAGAAGATAGGACCTTGCACGGTGGTCCACAAGTTTGGCCAAAATGCTTATGAAATAGAGCTAACTCCTAGGGTGGCAATCTCTCCTATCTTCAACATTTCTGACTTGTATCCTTTCAAAGATTTTGTGAATGTAGGTGATGGAGTAGGTACAACAACAATGGAGGATGAAGATTGGGTGAAGGAACTACGCCCCATCCAACCTATGAGTCTTGAATGTATCCTTGACACCAAGGAGAGAAGGGAGACTAGAAGGAAGGTTTACAAGGAATACCTGGTCAAATGGCAAGGTCTACCTAAAGAGGATGCAACATGTATGTCATAAAATGATATTAAACAACATGGAACTACTATAGAAGACTTGATCTCAAAGAGGACTTGAGATCTTTTTCTTGCTTGGGAGTATGGTGTAGGAGCACCCATGGGTCTAAGGGACCTAGAATAATTTTTCATGGTTTTTCTCTTGGTTTATGGATGGAATAAGCTCATGGACCATTCCAACACTTTGTAGTAGGTCTTATAGGTTTTTGGTTGAGATTTTGGTCTTGGTGACCAATTTCTTTGTACAACAAGGTCTCCATCCTCCTTTGTAAGTATAGTGCATCTTTGGAAAATAAGGAAAAAGGATACCTTGTTGTATCTAGACACCTCAGGGGAGTCACCTTAATTTTTCTAAAGGTTTTAAATTCCTTTGACACATTTTGGAAGGCTCTTTGTCATCGAGTTGGTAGACGTTGCTCACATTGCCTTAACTAGGCAATTGGAAGTCAAAGCATGAGATTAGTTGTTTTCCAATGTCTCTCATTTCAAAAGACAATTTAAAGAAGTTTTGAGGGAGTTTTTAAGACTTCAAATATGCCTCTCTTTGTTGAGGCAAGGTTGATGTTCATTTTTTGAATAATTTTCAATAAGAATTTTGTTATTTTTCTTATGTTTTTGTGAAGAATTTTCTGATCCCGTACATGGTACAGACTGTATGTTCACTTTCATGCTCCAAGCCCATAATGGTTGGATAGGTAATTGAATAAGATTTCATTTTTCATTGGTGTGGTGAGATTTTATTGAGTATCAAGGGAGATATTCCAATTTCTCTATCAGGTGGCCTAAAAACCCTTAAAATTAGGGTTTTGGGTGAAAAATGTATATTTCTTCCATTCAAACGTAAAATTGCTAAATCTCAATGGGATGGAAGATATAAGGAAGTAATATAATTTTCTCAATGTTTTGGAGAATGGGAGGCTCATTGTTGGAAGTTGTGTATGAATTTTGGCTTGACATTTCTATGTGGCAAGTATAATTGACAAGCAAAAAAAATGAGTTTTTTTCTTTAATTTGAAGAAACTATTTACGAGGAACTTAGGAATGGTGGAAAAAGATGTGGAGAACCTATAGGAGTTTGAATTTGGGATTTGCGGTGTAGGGGAGAGCCTAGATAGTCAAGACCTAGGTGTAGGTATGTGAATTAGTCCTTTTGGAGTAGCGGTAGAAAGGGTCATTGAGTGATGTTTTGATAGTCAAGAGGAAGGGTTTTGGAACCTAGTAGGGGTCCATCTTAGGGGTTTGAATCCATAGGTTTGGTGTCTTAATATTCTTCCTTATGTTTTTTATTCTGACTATCCTACTAGGCAAGGGCTGCAAGCCTTAAGAGAGAGTTAGGTCTAAGTCACCATAGTGATGGGTGTTTGTTGAAACCTAAATGATAGAGGGTTGTTACACCTTATTTTGACTTAATGAGACATGATCCAAATTTTTTCAATCTTTTTGAGTGGTCTAAGTTGTGAACACTACATGTGTGGGGTTGATCCCCTAAAGAACAATGGAGTTTAGGACTCATGAGAGTATTTGAGAGAAGCATTCAATGGAGTGACTTTCCCATTTTTGATTGTGAGTTTTCCTTCCCTACCACTCTACATCATTTATAAAGCTTATGTAGGCTATTTCCATGGTGTTTGTGGTGGTGGCAGGAGTATTTAAGGTTTTTAAGTACCTTATGCAATAAACACTCCTTTGTAGGGATTGATTTGTGCATAGAATAAGCTTAGTCAATAAACATGATGTGAGCAATGTCTTCTAACTCAGATGAAATTATTGAGGTGTAAATGGTTTATTTTAGTATCTTAGTCTTGATGAAGTAGTTGTTAAAAGTGTAAATTTGGTGAGTTGTTTAAGGAATTGAAAGATTCTAAGCTCTTTATTAGGCTTTTGCTTTGAATTCATATAAATTAATGATGAAAAAGGTGTTTAAGGATCTGATGGATATAGGTTGTAACATGAAAGATTGTTTTTTGGTTATTTCTCCTAGGTAAATAAAATTGAGTGGAAGGATGGTGCAGGAGCACCTAAAAACATGTAATTGCAAAGTGCATTCTATGAGGGTTAGTCTAGGAGTTAGTGATAGTATGAGTAATTTTTATGTTAAATAAGGTCTTTGAGACTATTAATGATGTAATTATGGGTATTTTATGTTATTTAGTTCAAAAAAATGCAAAAGGTTGCATAAAAATGTACTTATTGTCAACAAATTGTTAAAAGTGCAAAACTAGGCAATTAGGGGTCTAATTGGTAAAAAGTTGGTTTCCAATGTCCAACTAATTAAAATTCCAATTGGAGGATGTTTTTAAGGGTGGTTAGATGTTAAATAAGCCTCTCATGGTTGAGGCATGGTTGTTGAATCATTTTTTTTTAAGTTATAATGAAAAAAGGCTGCTTTCTCAAAATTTCTGTGTAAATTTGCTACTAAAATGTGTGGTACAACCTTTGTACAACCTTTACGGGCTCAAACCTATTATGGTTGGAAAGAGGAGAGTGTAAAATTTCATTTCAAAGTGGTTTGGTGAATTTTCATTAAGTTTAGAGGGTCTTATTGATGTTTTACTGAAATTGCCCTGTTTTGGTGTAAATTGGTGATTTGAGAGTATTAAAATGAGTTTTTAGGGAATTCCACCTACTGTAGCAATTGTAACTCATTGGAATGGCACCATTTGTTGTAAAATAGGTTTCCAAATTATTTTCAGGTCAGAGGAAGTGTGTTTGTGGGTTTTGGGTGTTGCCCTAGGTTGAATTTGGGTGATTTTCCTTGTGAAAGTGAGGAACTAAATGATGGTTTATGAGTTTTCTGGAAGAAATAACCTATGTGATGAAGTTTAAAGCTTTTGAAGGCATAATTATGTGTGTTTTAATAGGTGGTAGGGTCTGGAAAGGTATGGATGTATGATTTACAATAAACCCTCCTTTTGAAGGCCTAGAATTAAGGGTTTTAGGCTGTGCTATGTTGGAAGAGTGATTTCTGGAAACTAGTGGTGGATTTAGTAGTTTTTGGACATTTTAATTGCTTCCCCAAGGTTTCATAAAGTTTTGTGGAGTTTAAAGGGTACTTTCTTTGTAAAAGTGGGCTATTCCACTAGCCTTTTCCATGGCAGGAGTATTGGATCTTTGAGTTTGTCCAAAAGAGTTCATATTGGTTTGCCTATATGTTTTATAACTTGAAAAAGGGTTTCTTAATCATCCTTGAGTTTGTTAGGTGTTTTGGAAAATTTTGGTGAAAATGCCTAAACTTGGTTTGCACTAAAATTGGGGTTTAGGAGTGAAGTTGGGAAATTGTGCTTCTGATGATTGTTGAACTTGGAAGACTGGTTGAATTACTTTATGTGGTCATTTTAATCTTTCTGGATATCTCTTGAAGTCAGGTTTCCAAGTTGATTAAGGTTGAGCCTCTCGACTCTGCATCAGAGTGGTATTAGAACGAGGAAGTAGATCTCTTAAAGATTGAAGGAGAAAGGACATCATGGCTACCAGAGGTTTGAATGAGAAGGACAACAGATGAGGAATTCAATTTTCAAGACTAGGTGCAAGTGCAAAGGTAAGATATGCAAGGTTATGGTCGATTCAAGTAGTTTGGATAACTTGGTAGCTCTTGAAATGGTTGAAAAATTGAACTTAGAAAGGTTCCCACATGATTCACCTTATTATGTTTCATTGATGAATGGTGAGAACACATTTTTGGTTAAAGAACAATCATGGGTTGAATTTCAAATAGGTGAATATAAGGAAAAAATATTATGTGATATTGTACCATTGCACTCTTGTCATCTAATGTTTGGGAAACCATGGTGTTGGGAAAGATTTGCTGTGTACTATGGCAGGGATAATAGTTACCAGATTAAAAAGGATGGGAGGATTTATATTCTGACTTCATTGGTGGAAGATGACCAAGACAAGAAAACAAGGGTGCTACTACAGGAAAGACAAAAGTTCTTAGGATATAAAGAAGACAAAGACAAGGATGAGGAAAAAGGGCATAGCATAGATATAGTGGAGAAAGAAAAGCACCATCAAGAAGTATTGAATAAGACAAAGCAGCTTGAAGATAGAAAGGAAACAAAGAAAGTGAAGGTCAGAAGTGAAAAGACTCTGAAGGCACTAGGAAAGGATGGAGAATGTGATGAAGGAAGAGTTGTAGTCACCACCTGTGAAAGAATTGCTGAGACAGCATGGGTAATAGCAGATTCAAAGTTGAAGTGTGTAAAGGATGATGAGAAAGGAAGAAGCAAGAGTGAAATGACCTTGAGAGGGAAAGGTAAGCTTGAAGGGTGTATCAAAGATAAAGGACAGGTAGAAGTTTGTTCATTAAAGGATAATGGTGTTCTAGGGCAGACACCCATGAAAAATACAGTGGTACATAAAGTTGAGACAGGGTATTGTGAGAAGAAGGTGCTTGGGACAGAGGTCCTAAGAAGAGAAGATGAAATCAAAGAGAATGGAGGTGAGTTACTTGAACAAAAGAAACTTTGGCATAATGGACCCACAAGGGAAGAAGAGTGTTGTCCACTATTTGGGAAAGAGCACGAGATGCAACAAAAGGTTGAAGGTGAGGATGGCAGACCTAAGGATAAAGAGGTCTTGGAAACTAAGAAAATGAAGAATGAGAAAGTGACAAAAACGGAAAATGATGAGAGGAATGAAAGAAGTCTTGAAAGGCTTGAAGGTGATGAGAAGATCATGGTTGGGATGGTTTTGTGTCCTTTAAGGATGAGCGAAGATAAAAGACAATCAAGCATTGCAAAAATAGTGAGTTGTGACACTGGAAACATAGAGGTAGAAGAAGAATATGGGTTGAAGATAAATGGGAATTAGTGCCAAAGGAAATGGAAAGTGATGAAAAGAAGGTTGGTTGTGAAAAATCAATGTGAGAGCATAGGATATGAAGGACAAATGGATAGTATTCTTGAATTTGATAGGACCAAAGTCCTTGAAATGGAATCTCAAAGATCTGAGATAAACAGTCAAGAAGTTAATAAGTCTGAAAATACAGCGCAGGCTATGAAGGTAGTGATGGTAGAATTCAAGGGTCTGATACAAGGCCTAAGAGTAGGTGATGATCAGGTTGTGGAAGTCAGGGAAAAGACAGTAAGCTATGAAGATTGGCAGAAAACAGTGAAGGAGACTATGGAAGAGTTTGGAGAGTCTATAGGAGTTGAGCAGAGCTTGGTCACCATGAGAGGTGAAGAACATATGGCAAAGGTTTTGTAGAGAGTTGTAATAAGGAAAAAGGCTAGGATTGAGAGGTTGAAGGTGCTAGGCCAGGGAATGGCTAAGAGAAGACAATGTGTGTGGTCTCCAACTGAGTTGGAGAAGAGACGAAAATCTGAGATTGGGACAGTGAGTTGTCCTTGGTTGCTGAGTTTAGCAATTAGGCTATTGTATGCTATTGAGACAAGGGATCCAAGCATAATTCATTTGAGTTCAGGTGTGAAGTTGAAGGATAAGGGGATGAGAGTGAAGGGAATCATTGATTTGTTCATCCTTCTGACAGTGGTCAGACCAAAGGTTAAAATGAAAGTGGAAGGGAAAAATGCAAATTATGTTGCAAACAATAGAATTGAAGGGCAGAACTACATGTATAATTGGCCAAGGCTCATGGAAAAGCATGAAAAAGAGACACTAATGCATGGTTGTTTCAGTTTGTGTATTGAATTTTTGTTTGTAGGTGTTAATGAAGACAAAAGGCAGCAAGCAGATTCATTTGAGCAAGATCAAGCATGGCAAGGTGTAGTCAAAGCAAAGTATGAAGGGTATAAAATCCCTTGGAGGAAGATTTCCATACATGTGACTTGGAGAAGGTTTGAAGGGATTGTGCAGAGATTTGGAGAAAACCTTTGGAGTAATTTATGGGGCATAAATTTTTTGTACCCAGGAGTATGGTGCAGGAGCACCTAAAAACATGTAATTGCAAAGTGCATTCTATGAGGGTTAGTCTAGGAGTTAGTGATAGTATGAGTAATTTTTATGTTAAATAAGGTCTTTGAGACTATTAATGATGTAATTAGGGGTCTTTGATGTTATTTAGTTCAAAAAAATGCAAAATGTTGCATAAAAATGTACTTATTGTCAACAAATTGTTAAAATTGCAAAACTAGGCAATTAGGGGTCTAATTGGTAAAAAGTTGGTTTCAAATGTCCAAATAATTAAAATTCCAGTTGGAGGATGTTTGTAAGGGTGGTTAGATATTAAATAAGCCTCTCATGGTTGAGGCATGGTTGTTGAATCATTTTTTTTTGAAGTTATAATGAAAAAAGGCTGCTTTCTAGAAATTTCTGTGTAAATTTGCTGTTAAAATGTGTGGTACAACCTTTGTATAACCTGTAAGGGATAAACCCTATTATGGTTGGAAAAAGGAGAGTGTAAAATTTCATTTGAAAGTGGTTTAGTGATTTTTCATTAAGTTTAGAGGGTTTTATTGACATTTTACTAAAACTGCCCTGTTTTGGTGTAAATTGGTGATTTGAGAGTATTAAAATGAGTTTTTAGGGCATTCCACCTACTGTAGCAATTGTAACTCGGTGGAATGGCCCCATTTGTTGTAAAATAGGTTTCCAAATTATTTTTAGGTCAGAGGAAGTGTGTTTGTGGGGTTTGGGTGTTGCCCTAGGTTAAATTTGGGTGATTTTCCTTGTGAAAGTGAGGAACTAAATGATGGTTTATGAGTTTTATGGAATAAATAACCTATGTGATGAAGTTTAAAGCTTTTTCAGGCATAATTATGCATGTTTGAACAGGTGGCAGGGTCTGGAAAAGTCTGGAGGTATGATTTACAATAAACCCTCCTTTTAAAGGCCTAGAATTAAGGGTTTTAGGCTGTGCTATGTTGGAAGAGTGATTTATGGAAACTAGTGGTTGATTTAGTAGTTTTTGGACATTTTAATTGCTTCCCCAAGGTTTCATAAAGTTTTGTGGAGTTTAAAGGGTACTTTCTTTGTAAAAGTGGGCTAATCCACTAGCCTTTTCCATGGCAGGAGTATTGGATCTTTGAGTTTGTCCAAAAGAGTTGATATTGGTTTTCCTGTATGTTTTATAAATTTTAAAATGGTATATTAATCATCCTTGAGTTTGTTAGGTGTTTTTGAAAATGTTGGTGAAAATTCCTAAACTTGGTTTGCACTAAAACTGGGGTTTAGGAGTGAAGTTGGGAAATTGTGCTTCTGATGATTCTTGAACTTGAAAGACTGGTTGAATTGCTTTATGTGGTCATTTTAATCTTTTTGGATATCTTTTGAAGGCAGGTTTCCAAGTTGATTAAGGTTGAACCTCCTGACTCTGCATCAAAGGATGCCTTGGTGAATGATGAAAGAGTGGATTGTTTAGTGACTCTAATTAGGTTTCTTGTGCATGTATCAACCATTTTTGTTGATAAATAAGATGTTTGAAGCTTGAGGATGATAACAAGAATTATTGAAATGAGTAGGATTATTTTTTCCTTCTGGTTTGCAAATGAAACAATGTGATTTTTGATGAAAAGAGAGAAACTTTAGTTGCTTATTTAATTTGATCTTCTCCTAATTCAATTGGGTCAGATGTTGGTGCATGAGCACCTAGGTCATCAAAAACTTTTCAATTTTGCAAAAGGGATGAGTGTTCAAATTTGTATTTAGTCAATCACAAAAGGTCATGGAAAAATTACGTAAAGCATGTTCAAGGTCATATGAGGTCGTATTTCAATGTATTTAAGGTTATGGGTAAGTTCTAAGTGGTCAAAGTGCTAAAATACAAACAATGCAATAATGTAATATTGTTAAAAGTTGTTAAATTGACAAAAAAAGGAAATCAGGCATATTAAG
The DNA here is from genome assembly GCA_007258455.2 of Sequoia sempervirens. Classification (NCBI taxonomy): domain Eukaryota; kingdom Viridiplantae; phylum Streptophyta; class Pinopsida; order Cupressales; family Cupressaceae; genus Sequoia; species Sequoia sempervirens. Next base: position 61,431,674 of record VDFB02000017.1, read on the forward strand.
GGTTAAAAGGGGTAGTTTCAACCGATGGAAAGATAGTTATGGAAAAGGAAATATCTTTAAAAGACATATAAAGGTAAGAAAAAGCAGAAGTTTGTGTTCTTGTAATTAGATTTTGAAATAAAAATTCCCTATCCTTGAGTTTGCAGCATTACACTAGATTGTTTTGTTTTCTTTTGTTGGTAATTCAGGAAAACCCAAAGTTAAATAATAGTGTGAATACATGTAAGGAGGAGTTAGTTTCCAAGTTCAAGAGTTGGACTTGGTTAGTTTTAGGAAACAAAATAATAAGAGGCAATTTTCAGTGCATAATAGATTCCTTTTAGAAGCAAGTTTTAGAGTCCAATAGGGTTTTTCTTCACTACTCCACCAATGTAGGTCAAGTAAATTGGTGGAGTAGGTTAATGTTAGGATTTTTTTGTATGTTTGGATGATTGTAAGTGTAGGGAAAAGCAAGAACACAATGGAAAAGTTTCTACTACATAAGAAAATAGAGGATTTTGCTACACAAATTGATGCTACAGTCATGGGTCATGAATAAATAAAGTGTTCAAAGGCTTGGAAATGATGTAGAAGGTCTTAGCAGACATAAAAAATCATGTTCCAGGTGGTGGCTAGATAAATAGAGGTTTGCAAGAGTATTTTTCACAAAACCCACCTTGATTTGTGCTTTTACACCCTATAAACAAGGGTTTATTGGATCAGAACATTTTCATGGTTTTCAATCCTTATAAATGGTGAAATATTGAGTTACAAGACATGATTGAAGAATTTTTTGAGGTTTTGAGTGATTTGGAATGGTTTTGAAGGGGTATCCTTTGTAAAACAGGCCTAATCTACTAGCCTTTCTTTAGAGGACAGTCTAAAATCTAATGATTTTATTTATATCAAATGTCTAAAAACTTTGATATTTGGTGATAAGCTAGAAAGTTTTTCTAAATGTGAATTGATTTTTTTATTAAGCTTTGAGATAGGAATGTAACTACTTGATTTAATGGTTGACAAAGCTACTAGAGGAATATGATATTGTCTGATCAAAACAAAGATGTTTGTTTAAACAGTGGAAAGGATGATATTGAGTGCTTGGTTACTATCAAAATAATGATATGATTGATGTTACTAAATTTGGTTAAGGTTTATAAGATAGGTTTGGTGACTTTGATGGTTGGATGGGTGAGTATTATGAAGCCTTTTGAGCAAATTGGTGATTAACCATAAGATGATAATCAAGATTTTGTTGTAGCATGCGTTTGTAACCTATAAATAGACTATTGCAGTCAAAATATGGTGAGTATAGTGCTTGACAATGGGCTGATAATAGTGAGGTATGGTTTAGTTGATTTGTTGCCTTGGTGAATAAATGAAAGGATGAATTGTTCAAGTGTCAATAATCAAGCTTATGTTGTTTTTATGGTGGTTGAGAATGATATGAATCTAATTGATTAAGTCAAAGTTTTATTTAATATGGTTTTTTCTTTGAATGAGTCAATTGGAATACTAATTAGTGGAATGATGAATGATGGCCTATGGAATGCCTAAGAGAATTTGAGTGGACTTTGGTTGAATGAAAAGTAAATTTCTGATGAAATTATATTTGATCTTCTCCTAATTCTATTTGGGATTGAAATACCTTGAAGAAATGATGCTAATGGTGTTTTTTGGATACTTTGCATCAGATGTACCCTGATGATTGAGTGTTTTGATATGATGCTCTGCATCACTAACTACCTTGCCTATGCTATTGCTTACTATTATGGTTTCATAGATTTTTTCCAAGCATCCATAGTTTGTCATGCTAGTGCACCTTTGCAAGCACATACCTCCATGTGAAGTAATTGCATTGTGATGCTTAAGTTGAATTTCTAAACAACTATATTGTACAGTTAAAATTTTGTCATCTATCAACATCTAGTTATTAGTTATGGAATTTGAAGTAATTCTTTGAGTTTGAGTGATGTGTAATGCAACATAACCAACAATATGAATATAAAATACACAAATATATTAAGTAGAATTCATTAATTATGTTCTCTTTATTATATTACCTCCATGTATGTTTGAGTGAATCCACTAGCACTAGGAGGTTTTTGCTTGAAACTGCCAATATTAGCCTATTCAACATCCAAAATCAAATGTATTAAAATACCTTTCGTAAATAAATGCTATTAACATGTAATAAATTTATAATTGTTTACTAGTTACATACCCCACTGATATGTGTAATGTAGAAATAAGTAGGTGGAGGACCAGTGTATCCAGTTTCAACACTATGACCCTACAATTTTATTAAAATAATAAAACTAAATTAGTTAATCATGCATTTTAGAATCAAAATTTAATAAATTAAATTCAATGAACATGCTAGCTTTTACCAGACTATCAATGCCATATGCATAATGAAAAATTTCATTCATCCTCCCCATCCTCGTAGCAGCATACAGATCCTACGTAGTAGCATATAGATCCTATGTAACAGCCTCCTGAGTGTCAGTGAGGCCATATGAACAAGTCACCCCACAAGATTGACACACATGGGTTTGAAGGCCACCACCCAAAGACTCCCCTGGATGGTGTTGTATAATAGGGATAGTATGATGGATGACACTTTGGGTCAAAGTGTTGATTGCTTGCAATGTCTCTACGTCAGAACTCTCCTTCGCAATGGTAGGAATAACAATTTACTCATGAGGCAGCCTAGTGAGAGGTTGTCTCCCTTGCCGCATAGGATCTGGCTATGTATCGGGCCTATCCTAAGCCGAACCCCCACTTCTCCCCTAGAACTCCCTCATATTAAAATAATTTTTGATTTGGGTCAACACAAACTCATTATATAGTTTCCTAAGAAAATATTGGGGGACTTCACAATTGTTGCATGGTGGGTAATCAAAGACCAAGTACCACCTATCATAAAAATGGTTCCTACTCTCTTGGTGGTGGCACCAATGAATAGGAAACCTCTTCGCATTGATGCTAAGATTTTAATTTATTCTAGGGTCAGTGAATAAAGAGCACAAATCACCTTTAGTAATTTTTAAATCTTTTAGTTCTTTATATGATAGTTTATTTGCATAATATGCCCTAGCTATCTACCTCCTATCTTGCCATCCCATTATTTTTTGGGTTATTGAATCTACATTTTTTAACATCTCTTTCATTGAATTTGCTAGTGTCATTCTTTTTGTGGTTGAAGCATTTGGATCACTCAACCTACAGATAAGATCCTCAATTTGTTTTTTGTTGTTTTCAATTTCACTCCTCAAATTTTGTTGAGTGATTGGTGGGGGAGGTTGATTTTGTTGAGGAGGATTTTCTTGTTCTTCTTGTTGAGAATTATCAGGATTTGTAGGATTATTTGCATCTCCTACAAATTAAAAAAAAATTCAAATCTAACCTAAAACAAACAAAATCTACTTGAAACTAATAAATTCAAAACAAATAGCAAACAATACTTACTTCCTGCACCTCTTTGTCATCATGGCACCATCTTTGCAAACAAAAAGAAACTATTGTTGATGGATTTTGTAGAATACATCCTCCTAGAATGCAGGCATGAAAATGAGGGTTTTTGGCCACTAGCAAAGCAAAAAAAAAGAGAAAATGAATAGCTTTCACATGTTTTTTGCTTTTAAAATGTCATTAATGCACTCGCGTTATGGCATTTTCAATATTTTTTTGAAGTTGGCCACAAAAGTGTAACACAACTTCATGCACCCACCCATATATATATATTTGGAAATTGTATTGTAATTATTTTAAAATGGAATTTGGAAAAAGTATAATTAATTTTATAATTAAATAATATATTAATATGTAGATATAAATAATTATATTTAATTATATATATACATATTAAATATATTTATTTAATGTGTGAGTAATACAATGATTATTTGAAAGGCACGATTAATTAAATTGAAGTGATTGATTATTTTAGTGATGAATTTGAGTTAATATTATGATTAGTTGTGAACTGAAAGTAATCATTTAGTTTAAATTCATTGTTGACCTATAAATAGGAATTATGTTTAAATGGTGTATTTTAGATATGTGATATTGATTTTTTTGGATTTAGGAAATCCAAATAATAGTGCTTTTAATTACCTGAGATTGTTTATTTTAATTTCTAGTGTTATGTAATTGGGCACAATGGGGAATACTTGTTGTAGAGAAAATATAAGTCTTCCAGATTATAATTGTGACAAGGTTGTTATTTCTATTTGTTGCCTTGAGATTTCCTTGGGTAGTGCATGTAGTTTGATTCAATATTGGACATTCATAAGGATGTGTTATCTTTTGTGTTGTGTTATTATTGGTTTTTGCACTATCTACCCTTGGGTGTAGAATGAGTTATTGTGTTGTCGATAGGGGAGTGGATTTCAACGATGGAAGGGACACAAAGTGGTCCTAGGATAACTCGTGTGGAAGTCAGTGTAATCAGTGGAAATTAAATAACCTACTTTAGGGTAATGGGTAGTTAACATATTTAACTTGATAATTAGCCATGCTCATTGGCTCAAGGGCTTGCATTACATTTGAGATGAGTCGGGAAGGCCTAGAATGGAAAGATTATTATCTTGTCTTCTTGAAAGATAATTGACTCCACACTAGTGTCCATGTGGGGCCAAAGTTTGTAAGAGGTTACTAGGATAACCCAAGATGGGGGCCAATACCTAGGAAGATCTCCTTAGGATAACCAATGCAACCTTTGTAATGACACTCCTCCTATGACAATAGTCATTTGTTTTGTACAATGGTTGTTCCTGATTCTGTGATTCTAGAAGCAATTTAACTCTATGTTTATATTTACTAGTACAGTGTGGTTTTGTACTTTTCCTATTTTAGAGGTAGTTGATTGTCTTGGTTAACTATTACTATCTCCTAGCATGGGGGTTGGGCCTATGGGTACCATATGGCTGGGTGGCATGATCCTTACATTGTTGAGATTCTCTTCCTATTCGTGATGGTAAGATCTTCTTGTTCAAGGAGCTCATGTGGCTCTATGGATTTGTACTTCTCTTTCTCATTGTAATTGTGGACACTATGTAATCGTAATCCTCATTTGTATCAAGGAGAACCATTGTGATGTAATTCTAATGTTAAGTATGATTTATTTATCATTGGATTAAATGGTTTATATATGGTTTATATGGTGTTGTATTTGTGGAAATATGCTCACTACATTCCTATGTGTTATACTTAATTTTCAATGGATTACTGCTTTATTGTATGTTGTTATCATGAGTTAGTTCCTTGTACTATGTTTTAGAATAATTTGTAAGTTTGGAATTTCACATGTAGACACATTGTGTGGCCTAGAGGATGTGTGTGTTAGATTAGTTTACTTCAATTGTCATTGTTACTCTTTTTAAGAAAAAAATTAGTTACAATGCTTCCACAATGTTGCATCATCCTCTAGGTTGCGGGATGGGGTTTTACATCATATTAGGACCCCTTAAGACAACCTGTAAATTAGTGTTGGAGGCTATTATTTGTTTTGACAGCTTATAAATTAGTTTTTTTTTGTGGATCATGAGGTCAAGAGGACTTTTACATTCATAATTTTTCTCTAGCACTTTGCATGATGCAATACCCCTCATGTTTCTATTTGAACTTGTTATTTTTCTATGCTTTCATTTGATACTTTGAAACTGTGGTAGCACTATTTATTGTTTGGTGATTATGCTACTTCATATGAGGACATGGATATTTGATATGACATTATGGTTTGGTGATGTTAATTTGATTTCAGTAATACATTATGATGTAGTGGTTTAGTAATTATTTTATGATGTGATCAGTTAGTTTAGCAATGTTACTTTTATCTAATGTTGTAATTGTTAGTATAAATGTGGTGAGAGGACAGTGTAGCACCACTCATTTATGAGTGCCTTCCTACTCTACAATTCTTTCTCACAATGTGGTGCTTTGATTATATATATATACATGTACATGATCTTGTTAGTATGCAAGAATTGTAGTCACAAAGTCTCGATTCCACCTGCTTTCGTAGGACAGGATGAGCATCAAATTACCCAATGGGAATGATGTTGAAATACAGATGACAAGGAAGTCACCCCATCCCATGTTTTTCAAACCCTCTTCATTGAGTGGTATTGTGTGGCTTTGACATTTGTTGTTTCTACAATTTATTATTGTGGTTTGTGTGAGGTTACTTTTGGTATTTATTTTACATTGATGTTTTGTATGATCTTAATTAATGATTTGAATAATTTTTATTAAAATTTAAGAGTCTTATATTAAAAGTCATGTGATTTATTTAAAAGTGTAAATTAAATTATTTAAGAAAATTAATATTTTGATAATTTAATGAAATAAGCTTGCTGAGGATAATTATGAAATAAACTAATTAAATAAATTAGAGTGTGTGAATTGCAAGGAAAGCTTGCAAAATCATAATTAAAACAAAAAGTATTGTTAAATGGGAAAAAAATCAATAAAATAAAGAAAAGATGAAAAAGACCAATGAGTGTTGAAGTTTGGTTGTAAAGCTAGGAATAAAATTAGAAAATTTCTTTTAATTTGGATTTTTAGATCTTTCAAAAAAGAAGAGATTTATTTTTATTTAATAGCAAATTTTTGAGAATTTTCATTCATGGGAAAACTTACAGAAGTTAACCCCAAATATTGAGGTTTGACAATGGGATTCTATGGGGGTTCCTTTTGGAGGAAATTTATTTAGTTTTTCATTGTTTTAGAGGAGAAGTTCTTCTAAGTTAAATTTTAGATTAGAAAATTGGAGCAAGGAAATCTGGAAGAAAAGTTCTGAAGGAAGGAACGAGAGCTCTCAAGAAGGCTATTGGGATCAATAAAAGATTCATCAAATTTTCAACAACAAAGGACTCCAAGTTCCATTTTCTTATTCTATAGTTTTCTGATTCAAAAGAAAAAATAAATAAATACAAAAAATAAATTATGAATTCTCTACAAAAGAAAAGAAAATATTTGTTTGAAATTTATCAATTGTTTGATAGTAAACCAGTGAAAGAAAACTATTAGGGGCTGTTACAATGCTCTGTATCTTTTATGATTTTGATATGGAAGGTTTTTTATCCCTCTAGAATAAATGGATTTTTAATATATGAATATATATATATATATATATATGTATGTATGTATGTATTCATATATTAAAAATCCATTTATTCTAGAGGGATAAAAAACCTTCCATATCAAAATCATAAAAGATATACATACTTATGAGAAAATGTATATATATACATATTTATATATTTTATATATTTGAATGCTTTGTGAGTATATTTCTAAAAATAATGTGTACTATTTGATATGTATATATATACATATCTATATATAGTGTATATACATATATATATATATATATATATATATATATATATATATATATATATATATATATATATATATATATATATATATATATATATCAATTTGTATAAATATTTTATTCATTGTGAATTTGTGTTGGGCTAACTATGTTGAAGTATTGGGCCGAATTTTTAAAAAATCAACATTTGAATTTATCTGTTTGATTTTTTTTATTCAAAAAAAAAATTATAAAAAAAAATGTTGAGGGGTGAAGGGAAGGGTTAGCATTATCCATACCCTCCCCCTTATTATGGACGGGCTACCCATGAAAATCCATAGACTGTTGTGCGTAGCAGTCCGTAGACTATCATGCGCTATAGTCCTAGGGACTGCTGTGTGTAGTCCTCTACGCACAGTACAGGGTAATTTTAAAAACTATGAATTATGTTTTTTTTTTTGAATGATTTACATGTGGTTTTAAATATATTAATATATATATATACGTATATATATGTATGTTTGACATATATTTTTTATATATAAATACAGGTTGTGTAGAAAATTAATCAGATCATAATTAATCAATTAATTTAAATTAAATGAAAGTTATATAGATATAATGTAAATGAAATTATATTTTGATTCTTTATATATGAGAGTAATCTGGTCTTGGTGAAATATTATATACCAAATTTATGATGTTTTATTTCAAGATCATTTGTATCGAATATTGGATTTTGGTTGTATTGTTTAAATGTGGCTGGAATAAAACAAATTGTGTTATTTAGTATTGTTTTGTAATATCTATGTGTGGATATTGTCATGATATTTAGCTTTGTGGAATTTGATAAAATTGACTTGGTTGTTTTTGTAATTGTTATATTATTGTTTTGGCATTTAGAGGTGGGAACCCTGGTTATTTTAAGAACCTATTTATGGATGTTGTAAACCTCAGGTTTCTAGAGGCATGATTATGTGTATAGTGAGATGGGTAATGCCTCACATATCTTTGGTTGAGATATATGTTTATTCTTTATGGTGCAACCCTTGCTTGATTTTGTTATGTTTAGGGTCTCAGGGAGAGTGGTTCTTCATGGGAGCCGGTGCCTCAAAAGGAGGAAGGGCTTAGGATAACCCACATAAGAGTAGATTAACAAGTGAAAACCTAATAATAGAACTGAGGGGGATGGGTAGTAAAAACATACGAGATAGTCTTGGATACCTCATCTAGCAATTAGGGCTATCACAGACAAATGGTAGACTGAGAAGGCCGTGGTCAGAAAAGTCATAACCTCATCCTTAGGAAAGGGCAACGACTCTGCATGAGTCACCCTATGGGGACGACACCTCAAGTAGGAGGAAGGGCCAAGATAACCATAGATGGGGGCCAGTGCCTCATGTTGGAGGAAGGGCCAAGATAACCCATGTAGGCTATACAATGACACTCTCCACTTGTTGCCCTTATGCCTTGTTTTCTTTGATACCTCTTGAAGTGTGTTTTGTTTGTCATTTCAGATTTAATTGGCATGTGGTTAATAGTTATTTCCTTGGTTTATTTCTGATGTGTTTTATGGTTTAAGTTATTTTGTTTGAGCCTTTGTTGTTGTCGTTCATGTTCTATGTGTTCTTGATGTTATTAATCAAGTATTGTACTATGTTATTCTTTATTGGAGTTGTCTTATGTTATTCATGGTTGTGATTACTTCCTTGTCACCTTTGAGCATGAGGGGTGGATTATTTATAATCCACATGTTCAAGTGGAACATGCTCCACACACATTGGGTTCCCCATCAACATTCATTCTTCACAGTGTTCTTCAGATGGAGCTTGTACCTAATATTCTTCTTTTAATTCAAACATTATTTGTACTATGTATTTATCCCACATGTATGGGATGTTTCATTGTATTCATTTATTAAGATCATGTAATGTATTAAACAATGATGTACTATATATGAACCTTGTAACCATTCATATTTTATGGGATTTAATATGGTTGTACCACGTAATGTAATTATACTCATGCTTATGGATATATGTATGTTATCTTTTGAAAATGGATTTTGTCATGGTTATGATGGATGTTAGATTAGATAAGTTATTATCCTTATGTGTAATAATTTGTTATGAGTTTGTTTATGCGATGTGACCTCACATGCCCCAAAGGACTTGACGTTATGATATTAATGTGCAATGTAAATATGTTTTAATGTTTTGTTATATGTTTACTTTGTATTAATTTAAAAAAAAATGTGTGCAATGTTTTTTCCTTTCGGGTTTGTAGGACGGGCATTACAACTTTGTATTAGAGCCAAGGTTTGCAAATGCTAGGGTCTTTGGGTAGTTATGTCCACTAGGTAACCCTTGCATTTGAATCTTGAGCTCGCTTGTACCTTTATCTTGTTGCACAAAATATTTCTCAAGGTAGACGATGTGCCAAGGAAGAGGCCATTGTGCTAGTCATCGAGCAAACTAGCAAAGTCCTTTAGCTGCTAGTTCCCATGCTTCTGAGCATGAGGAACAATAGAATCTTCACAATAATCCATTAGGTGGTCAGAACTTGGAACAACTTGGTTTAGATGGTTAATTGCAACACATTCTAGGAGAGATTCTTGATCAGTTGGGACCCAGGCTAGAGGACATGTAGTGGGTTGATAGAGAAAGGGAAAGGTTGTCGAGGTGGAGGGTAATAATGGCAGATCAGGATGCAGTGATTGCTAGTCATATGAGAGATTTGATGAGAGCACATCCACCTACTTTTCATGGTTGTGGAGGAGGTTTGGAAGTAGAAGCATGGTTAATTGATTTGGATCGATGCTTTGCAATGCACCCCTATGGTAGCAATACCATAGCTCGATGTGTAGTCATGCATGTACGAGGTTTTGCATCCACTTGGTGGTGGTTGGAAGAAAAAAAGTTACATCTGGATATCAACATGGTCACATGGGCATTATTTCTAGAAAAATTAAGGGCTCGCTTCCTTTCAGATCATTGGAGGCAATGCAGGGTAGGTGAGTTTCATGACCTTAAGCAGATGTCAATGTTCATTGAACAGTATGAGCGATGCTTCTATGAATTGAAGCATTATGTAGGGATCAACCATGATGAAGGTATGTTGGTGCAACATTTTATTTGGAGCTTAAATTCCTACATCAGTGGGGCTATGCGAGTCTTTGAACTGAAGATGATGGAAATGGTAGTTGAAGAGGCTCATTTGGTAGAGGAAAATTTTTCCATGGTATTGGGTGGTCACATTGGAGTTCAGATTGACAGTGTGCCTACACCTAGTTTTTGCACTCATGGAGGTAAGTCACAGGCTAAAGGATCTTCTAGGAATAGGTATCCAACCTCTAAAGGGGGTCAACAGAATCAGTAGCAGTAACAGTCAAAGGCGAAGCAAAATAACTCTGAATCTTAGTAGAGTGGCAATTCTCAGTTTCATAGGGATCATAATAGAAACCGAGCTCGTCAGGAGCATTTTGTGTAGCCTACACCTAGTTTTTAGTTAGTGCTAAGTTGAGGAAGCTTTCACCAATCAAATGCTCTATCAGGAGGTAGAGGATTTAGTAGAGGTATTGGAAGCTACTCATGTGGGAAGCAAGGGCATATCGCTAGATTGTGTCCCTAGAAGAGCACCTTAGGATTTAAGCAGAGGCTAGCTAGGTCAGAGCTGATAGTAGGCAATGCAAGGAGATCTCATCGTGTCTTTGTGATAGTGGATAATTGGCAGGTAGATCACCAAATCACCATCATTGAGACATCTGGTGTGTTGCATAACACTAGCATTTCTATACTCTTTGATTTTGGTGCATTTGATTCTTTTATATCTCCTTCAGTAGTTGAGCAATGTAGGTTGGTGGCAACTAGTCAAGGTGTAAAATGGAAAGTTGAATTGGCCTCAGGGTCGAAGGTCACTGTAGAGAATCTTGTATAGGGTTGTAGTCTAAATATAGGGGCATTGAAAACTAAAGTGGACCTCAGAATCCTACCACTCAACTCATATGATGTCATCTTGGGTATGGATTGGTTGAGTGCACACCGTGCTATGATAGACTATCATCATATAGCAGTGCCATGTATTGATGATTTCAGAAAGGAGGTGGAGATTCTGGGTATTCAAAGGACCATTTCATTGCAAATGATCTCTACCATGTAGCTTAAAAGGTACTTCTTACAAGGTTATCGGCTTTTTGCTGTATCTATGAGTTATTTGGAGTTAGACAATAGTTGAGGGGTGTCATTGGATGATTACCCTCTCCTTGAGGAGTTCTATGATGTTTTTCTGGAAGAGATACCTAGTATGCCACCAAAACAGGATATATATTTCATGCTTCACCTAGTACTTGGAGCTGAGCTGATATCTCAAGCTCCATTTTGGATGACAACGCAAGAACTTGAGGAACTTTGTCTGTAGTTGGAAGAGTTGTTGGCTAAGGGGTTTATCCACCCAAGTGTTTCCCCTTGGGGAGAACCTATGATATTCATAAAGAAGAAGGATGGTTCTCTTCACTTGTGTATTGATTACATGCAGTTGAGCAAAGTAATGGTGAAGAATCGATATCCTTTACCCATAATTGACGATCTTTTCAATCAGATAAAAGGGGTGAAGGTGCTCTCTAAGATTGGACTCAAATTAGGATATCATCAGTTGCATATTGCAAATGAAAATATTCATAAAACAACATTTCCTACTTGATATGGACATTACGCGTTCACTGTGATGTCGTTCGGGTTAACAAATGCACATTTAGTCTTCATGAGCTTAATGAATGGAGTGTTTCAAACATACTTGGATAGATTCATCCTGGTGTTTCTCAATGACATTCTAATTTATTCCAGGTCTATGGAAGAACATGAGGAACATCTAAAGTAGGTGTTGCAGTTCTTAAGGGACAATCAATTGTTTACCAATCTAGCAAAGTGTGAATTTAATAAGATTGAAGTTCAATATTTGGGCCATGTGATTTATGGTGAGGGAATTTCAGTTGATCCTACAAAGATTCAGGCTATTTTGGATTGGATGGCACCCACAAATGTCTCAAAAATTCATAGTTTCATGGTACTTGCAGGTTATTATCAATAGTTCATCCAAGGATTTTCAAGAATTGCACATCCTATCACCTCTCTCCATAGGAAGGGAAAGAAATTTCTTTGTTCAGATCAATGTCAATTAGCATTTCAAACTCTTAAGGAAAAAACTAACTAGTGCATCAACCTTAAAAGTTCTAGATCTGACAAAGACTTTTTTATTTGTACAGATGCTTCTTTGGAAGGCTTGGGGGACATTTTGATGCAAGAAGGGTGAGTGATTGTGAATGAATTGTAGAAACTTAAGGATAATGAACGTAACTGCCCCACACATGATCTTGAGTTGGCCGTAGTTGTGCATGCCTTGGTAAGATGGCAACACTTCCTCTTAAGGCATCAGTTTGAGTTGCATACAGATCATTGTAGTCTCATATACATCTTCACGTAGTTGAACCTGAAAGCAAGAGAAAGGTGGATGGAATTTTTGTGCGAATATGATTTTGAAGTGAAATATATATAGGGCATAGAGAATGTGGTGGTAGATGCATTGAGCTGATACAAGCATGAGATTTCTACTGTGGCTCTTGAGGTTGATTTGAGGAGTCAAATCCTCACATCTCTCTCTCCATATAATTGGTATCAAGCAGTGAAATCTAAGATTGAGTCAGGCAGAGCATTGGAAGGTAAATTTTCTGGTTACTCTCTAGACATAGATGGTGTTTTGCATTATGCAGGTCGAATGTATGTACCTCCTGCAAAGAGCCTTCAGTACACCCTAATCTTGACTAAAGTTCATAGGGCTCTTTATTTGGGATATCCTGGAGTGAAGAAAATGTATGTTGATCTATGCTCACTATATTTTTTGGCAGGATTGAAGCATGACATCACAGATTTTGTGGCTAGGTATCTAGAATGTCAGAGAGTTAAGGCTAAGCATCATCATGTGATAGGTTTGTTGCAGCCGCATCTTGTTTGAGAGTGGAAGTGGGATATTATCTCTATCAATTTCATTATCGGCTTACCTATGGCTTCCAAGTGACATGACACTATCATGTTTACTATTGAAAGGTTGACAAGGGTAGCCCATTTCTATCCTATTTGATCTTCCTACACTGCTTCTGTGGTCGTGAGGGTGTTCATGGAAGACATTGTTTGATTGCATGGGATACTGCAAAGAATCATTTTTGATAGAGATACGGTATTCACATCTTTGTTATGGACATCTTTGTAGTGGTCCTTAGGGACTAAGTTGAACTTTAGTTCTGCCTACCATCTTGAGACAGATGGTCAAACTAAGAGACTCAATCAAGAGATTAAGGATATGCTTCACATGTACGTCATGGACCAACAATCTCATTGGGAAGATTATCTGCATTTGATTGAGTTTTCCTATAATAATGGATATCATAGTTTGATCAACATGGCTCCATTTCAGGCTTTGTATGGCCACCCTTGTCACACCCCTTTGAGATGGGATTGATTAGAGGACAAGGTTATTCTTGGACCCAAAATGCTTTGAGATATGGAGCAATAGGTAGCTTGCATCTCAGAGCATCTTGTAGTGGCTCAAGATAGGTAGAAGAAGTATGTTGATGCACACATAGTTGATCAACAATTTATAGTTGGAGATTGAGTGTTTCTTTGAGTTCATCCTCAGAAGAGCCCTATTCGTTATGAGAAGGGTTCTAAACTTGTAACCCATTTCATAGGGTCATTTCAGGTGTTAGAACGAATTGGTCATGTTTCCTACCGCCTAAACTTGCCACCCAGCCTATCATGGATTCACAATGTTTTTCATGTTTCAGCCCTTAGACCGTATTTTCCTTATGTTACTCACATACTTGAGTTGAATGCTCTGCACATCAAGGATAGGCAGCTAGCTCTAGAGCCTATGGTTGTGTTGTAGCATATGAGACTCACTCTCAGAGGTAGGGATATTGAGCAGGTGCGGGTCTAGTTGGACCCCATGATGAGACTTCAGAGACATGGGAGGATGCCTCCCATATGAGGGAATCCTACCCCTACTTGTTTACTAGCTTCCAAGAGTAAGCCAAATTCATGGGGGGAGGATGTAATACCCCTCATGTTTCTATTTGGACTTGTTATTTTTCTATGCTTTTGTTTGATACTTTGAGACTGTGGTAGCACTATTTATTGTTTGGTTTGGTGGATTGGATAGTTAGACTATTTGGTGATTATACTACTTCATTTGAGGACATGGATATTTGATATGACATTATGGTTTGGTGATGTTAATTTTATTTTAGTAATACAATGTGATGTAGTGGTTTAGTAATTATTTTAAGATGTGATTAGTTAGTTTAGCAATGTTACTTTTATCTAATGTCATAGCTGTTAGTATAGATGTGGTGAGAGGATAGTATAGAACCACTCATTTATGAGTACCCTGCTATGTTGCAATTCCTTCTCACAATGTTATGCTCTGATTATATATATACATGCACACGATCTTGTTAGTATGCAGGAATTGTAGGTATAAAGTCTCGATTCTACATACTTCAGCAAGATAGGGCGAGCATCAAATTACCCAATGGACATGATGTTGAAACATAGATGACAAGGTAGTCACCCCATCCCATGTTTGTCAAACCCTCCTGATTTAGTGGTATTTTGCATCTTTGAGTTTTGTCATTTCTACAATTTATTATTGTGGTTTATGTGAGGTTACTTTTGGTATTGATTTTACGTTGATGTGTTGTATGATGTTATTTATATAATGAAATGATGTTAATTAATGATTGCAATAATTTTTATTAAAATATAAAAGTCTTATATTAAAAGTCATGTGATTTATTTAAAAGTGTAAATTAAATTATTTAAGAAAATTAATATTTTGATAATTTAATGAAATAAGCTTGTTGAGGATAATTATGAAATAAAATAATTAAATTAATTAGATTGCGTCAATTGCAAGTAAAGCTTGCAAAATCATAATTAAAACAAAAATTATTGTTATATGGGAAAAAAAATCAATAAAAGAAAGAAAAGATGAAAAAGACCAATGAGTGTTGAAGTTTGGCTTTAAAGCTGGGAATAAAATTAGAAAATTTCTTTTAATTTGAATTTTTAGAGCTTTCAAAAAAGAAGAGATTTATTTTTATTTAATAGCAATTTTTTGAGAATTTTCATTCATGGGAAAACTTACAGAAGTTAAACCAAATATTGAGGTTTGAGAATTGGATTCTTTGGGGGTTCTTTTCGAAGGAAATTTATTTAGTTTTTCATTGTTTTAGACGAGATGTTCTTCTACGTTAAATTTTAGATTAGAAAATTGGAGCAAGGAAATCTGGAGGAGAAGTTCTGAAGGAAGGAATGAGAGCTCTCAAGAAGGCTATAGGGATCAAGCAAAGCTTCAACAAATTTTCAACAACATAGTACTCCAAGATCCATTTTCTTATTCTATAGTTTTCTGATTCAAAATAAATAAATAAATAAATTATGCATGCTCTACAAAAGAAAAGATTTTTTTTTTTTGAAATTTATCAATTGTTTGATAGTAAACTAGTGAAAGAAAACTATTAGGGTCTGTGAAAATGTTTTGTATCTTTTATGATTTTGATATGGATGTTTGTTATCCCTTTGGAATAAGTGGATTTTGAATATATGAATCGATATATATATATATAATAAAATTTATATATATCTACATATTTATATATTTAATATATTTTGCACTATGAGTATATTTCTAAAAATAAAGTGTATTATTTGATATGTTGAAGTATTGGGCTGGATTTTTTAAAAAATCAGCATTTGATTTTAGCTGTTTAGTTTTGTGTAATCCAAAAAAATTTATAAAAAATAAAATGTTGAGGGGTGAAGGGAAGGGTTAGCATTAGTTGTACCCTCCCCCTCACTATGGATAGGCTACCCATGACAATCCATAGACTGTTGTATGCAACAATCCGTAGACTGTCACACATAGCCATCCTACGGACTACTGGGCACAGTCCTCTGTGCACGGTACAAGGTAGTTTTCAAAACTGTGAATTATGTTAGTTTTTTTTTATTTGATTTACATGTGGTTTTAAATATATATATATATATATATATATATGTTTGACATATATATTTTTTATATATAAATACAGGTTGTTTAGAAAATTAATCAAATCATAATTAATTAATTAATTTAAATTAAACGAAAGTTATATATATAATGTAAATGAAATTATATTTTGATTCTTTATATATGAGAGTAATCTGTTCTTGGTGAAATTATATGTACTAGATTTATGATGTTTTATTTCAAGATCATTTTCATTGAATATTGGATTTTGATTGTATTGTTTAAATGTGAGTGGAATAAAACAAATTGTGTTATTTATTATTGTTTTGTAATATCAATGCGTAGATATTGTCATGATATTTAGATTTATGGAATTTGATAAAATTGACTTGGTTGTTTTCGTAATCGTTATATTATTGTTTTGGCAATTCAAGGTAGAAACCTTCGTTATTTTAAGAACCCGTTTATGGATGTTGTAAACCTCGGGTTTCCAGAGGCATGATTTTATCATGGGATATTTGTGCTCATTTTATGTATTATTGATGTTTCTAAATATTAGTATTATTATTTTGAAGGGGTTGTGCGAGTTTTGTTGAGACTTTGATTATGTGTTTAGTGAGATGGGTAATGCCTCGCATATCTTTGGTTGAGATATATGTTTTTTCTTTATGGTGCAACCCTTGCTTTATTTTGTTATGTTTAAGGTCTTAGGGAGAGTGGCTCTTCATGGGGGTCAACAAATAAAAGGAGGAAGGGCTCAAGATAACCCACGTAAGAGTAGATTAACAAGTGAAAACCTAATAATAGAACTTAGGGGTATGGGTAGTAAAATAATATAAGATAATCTTGGATACCTCGTCTAGCCATTAGGGCTATCATAAACTAATGGTAGATTGAGAAGGCTATGGTTGGTAAAGTCATAACCTCATCCTCAGGAGAGGGTAATGGCTCTGCATGAGTCACCCCATGGGGCCAGTGCCTTAAGAGGTAGGAAGGGCCAAGATAACCATAGATGGAGGTTGACACCTTAGGTTGAGGAAAGGGCCAAGATAACACATGTAGGCTATGCGATTACACTCTCCACTTGTTGCCCTTATGCCTTGTTTTCTTTGATGCCTCTTTAAGTGTGTTCTATATGTTGTTTCAGATTAATTTGGCATGTGGTTAATGGTTATTGACTTGGTTTATTTATGATGTGTTTTATGGTTTAAGTTATTAAGTTTGAGCCTTTGTTGTTGTTGTTTATGTTCTATGTGTTCTTGATGTTGTTATTGGAATATTGTACTATGTTATTCCTTATTGGAGTTGTCTTTTGGCATTCATGGTCATGATTACTTCCTTGTCACCTCTAAGCATGGGGTTGGGTTATTTATTACCCACATGGTCGAGTGGAACGTGCTATACAGCCATTAGGTTCCCCATCAATGTTCATTCTTCACAATGTTCTTCAGATGGAGCTTGTACCTGATATTCATCTTGTAATTTAGACATTATTTGTACTATGTATTTATCCCACATGTATGGGAGGTTTAATTGTATTCATTTATTGAGATCATGTAATGTATTAAACGATGATGTATTTTATATGAACCTTGTAACCATTCATATTTTATGGGGTTTAGTATGGTTGTACCACGTAGTGTGATTCTACTCATGCGTATGGATATATGTATGTTATCTTTTGAAAATGGATTTTGTAATTGTAATGATGGATGTTAGATTAGATAAGTTATTATCCTTATGTGCAATCTTTTTTTATGAGTTTGTTTATGCAATGTGACCTCACGTGCCCTAGAGGACTTTATGTTATGATGTTAATGTGTAATGTAAATATGTTTTAATGTTTCGTTATATGTTTACTTTGTATTAATTTTTTTTTTTAAATGTGTGCAATGTTTTTTCCTTTGGGGTTTGCACTATGGTCATTACAACTTGGTATCAGAGCAAAGGTTTGCAAACATTGGGGTCTCTGGGTAGTTATGCCCATTAGGGAATGCTTGCATTTGACTCTTGAGCTCACTTATACCTTTATCTTGTTGCATATAAATATACCTCGAGGTAGAGGACGTGGCCAAGGAAGAGGTTGTACTGGTCATTGAGAAAACTAGCAAATTCCTTTAGTTGCTAGTTCCCATGGTTCTGAGCATGAGGAACAACAAAGTCTTCACAATAATCCATCACGTGGTTAGAACGTAGAACAACCTAGTTTAGACGGTCAGTTACAACACTTTTTGGGAGAGATTTTTGATCAGTTGGGACCAAAGCCAAAGGAGGTGTAGTGGGTTGATAGAGAAAGGGAAAGGTTGTTGAGGTAGAGGGTAATAACGACATATCAAGATGCAGTGATTGTTGTACATATGAGAGATTTTATGAGAGCACATCCACCTACTTTTGATGGTTTTGGAGGAGGTTTGTAAGTAGAAACATGGTTAATTGATTTGGATTGATGCTTTGTGATGCAGCTCTATGGTACCAATACCATAGCTTGGTGTGCAACCATGCATCTATGAGGTTTCACATCCACTTGGTGGTGGCTAGAAGAACAAAAGTTACATCTAGATATTAGCATGGTCACATGGGAGTTATTTCTAGATAGGTTTAGGGCTTGCTTCCTTTTAGATCATTGGAGGCAATGCAGGGCAGTTGAGTTTCATGACCCTAAGCAGATGTCAATTTTTTTGAACAGTATGAGTGGAACTTCTATGAATTGAAGTAGTATGCAAGGATCAACCATGATGAAGGGATGCTAGTGTAATATTTTTTTTGGGGCTTAAATTCCCACATTAGTGAGGGTGTGTGAGTCATTGAACTGAAGACAATGGAAATGGTGGTTGAAAAGGCTCATTTGGTAGAGGAAAATTTGGCCATGGCATTGGGTGGTCACATTGGAGTTTAGATTGGAAATGTTCCTACACCTAGTTTTAGCACTCATGGAGGTTAGTCATAGGCTACGGGATCTGCTAGGAATAGGTATCAACCCTCTAAAGGGGGTCAGCAACATCAGTAGTAGTAGTAGTTGCTGCTAAAACAAAAGAACTCTCAATCTTAGCAGGGTGACAATTCTCAATTTCATAGGGATCAAAAGAGGAAATGAGCTCATCAGGAGAATTTTGTGTAGCATGTACCTAGTTTTTAGTCAGCACTAAGTCAAGGAAAATTTTAGCAGTCAAATGATCCATCAGGGGGTAGAGGATTTGGTAGAGGTACTAGATGCTACTCATGTGGGCAGCAAGGGCATATCGCTAGATTGTGTCCTCAGAAGAGAACCTCAGGATTTAATTAGAGCAAGCTAGGTCAGAGCCGATAGTAGGCGATGCAGGGAGATCTCATCGTGCCTTTGTGACAGTGGATAATCAATAGGTAGATCACCAAAGCACCATCGTTGAGACATCAAGTGTGCTGCATAACACTAGCATTTCTATACTCTTTGATTTTGGTGCATCTAATTATTTTATATCTCCTTCAGTAGTTGAGAGATGTAGATTGGTGGCAACTTGTCAAGGTGTAAAATGGAAAGTTGAATTGGCCTCAGGGTCAAAGGTCATTGTAGAGAAGCTTGTACAGGGTTGTAGTATGAATATAGGGGCATTAAAAACTAAAGTGGACCTCAGAATCCTACCACTCGACTCATATGATGTCATCTTGTGTATGGATTGGTTGAGTGCACACCATGCTATGATAGACTATCACCGTAAAGTAGTGCAGTGCATTGATGATTCTGGAAAGGAGGTGGAGATAATGGGTATTCAAAGGCCCATTTCATTGCGAATGGTCTCTAACATGTAGCTTAAAAGGTACTTCTGATAGGGTTTTCAGCTTTTTGTTGTATCTATGAGTGATCTGGGGTCAGAGGATAATCAATGGCTGTCATTGGATGACTACCCTCTCCTTAAGGAGTTTTCTAATGTGTTTTCAGAAGAGATACCTTCTATGCCATCAAAACGGGATATAGATTTCAGGATTGATCTGGTACTTGGAGCTAAGTCAATATCTCGAGCTCCATATCAGATGACAATGCATGAACTTTAGAAACTCCATCTGCAATTGGAAGAGTTGTTGTCTAAGGGGTTTATCTACCCAAGTGTTTCCCCTTGGGGAGCACCTATGATATTCATAAAGAAGAAGGATGGTTCTCTTCACTTGTGTATTGATTATAGGTAGTTGAACAAAGTAACGGTCAAGAACCGATATCCTTTACCCATAATTGACGATATTTTTGATCAGATAAAGAGGGTGAAGGTGTTCTCTAAGATTGATCTCAAATCAAGATATCATTAGTTGCAGATTGCAGATGCAGATATTCATAAAAAAACATTTCATACTCGATATGGACATTACAAGTTCACTATGATGTCATTCAGATTAACAAATGCACCTTCAGTCTTGATGAGCTTAATGAATGGAGTGTTCCGAACATACTTGGATAGATTCATCTTGGTGTTTCTTGATGAAATTCTGATTTATTCCAAGTCTATGGAAGAACATGAGGAACATCTAAAGCAGTTTTTGCAGTGCTTAGGGGACAATCAGTTGTTTGCCAATTTAGCAAAGTATAAATTTTATAAGATTGAAGTTCAATATTTGGGCCATTTGATTTCTGATGAGGGAATTTTGGTTGATTCTACAAAGATGTAGGCTATTGTGGATTGGCCCACACCCACAAATGTCTTGAAAATTCCTAGTTTCATGGGACTTGCAGGTTATTATCGGTGGTTCATCCAAGGATTTTCAAGAATTGCACATTCTATCACCTCTCTCTAGAGGAACGTAAATAAATTTCTTTGGTCAGATCAATTTCAGTTAGCATTTCAAATTCTTAAGGAAAAACTAGCTAGTGCACCAATCTTAGTAGTGCTAGATTTGACGTGAGACTTTGTTGTTTGTACATATGCTTCTTTGGAAGGCTTGGGGGCCGTTTTGATGCAAGAAGGGTGAGTAATTGTGTATGAATCACAAAAGGTTCAAGATCATGAACTTAACTACCCCACACATGAACTTGAGTTGGGTGTAGTTGTGCATGCCTTTGTAAGATGGTGACAGTTCCTCTTAGGGCATCGATTCAAGTTGCATACAAATCATCGTAGTCTACAATACATATTCATGTAGCTGAACCTGAATGCAAGGCAGATAAGGTGGATGGAATTTTTGTGTGAATATGATTTTGAAGTGGAATATATTCAGGGAAAAGAGAATGTGGCAGAAAATACGTTGATTCGATGCAAGCATGAGATTTCTACCGTGGCTATTGAGGTTGATTTGAGGAGTTAGATCCTCATAGCTCTCTCTTCAGATAATTGGTATCAAGCGGTGAAATCTGAGATTGAGTCAGGAAGAGCACTAGATGGTAAATTTGTTGGTTACTCTCTGGACTCAGATGGTTTTTTGCACTATGCAAGCCAAATGTATGTACCTCCTCTAGAGGGTCTTTGTACCCTAATCTTGACTAAAGCTAATAGGGCTCCTTATTTAACACATCCTGGAGTTAAGAAAATGTATGTTGATCTACGCTCACTATATTTTTGGGCAGGATTGAAGTGTGACATCACTGAATTTGTGGCTAGGTTTCTAGAATGTCAGAGAGTTCAGGCTGAGCATCATCATCTAATAGGTTTGTTGTAGCCTCATCTTGTTCCAGAGTGGAAGTGGAACATTATCTCTATGGATTTCATTTTCGGCTTGCCTATGTCTTCCAAGTGACATGACACTATCATTGTCACTCTTGACAGGTTCACCAAGGTAGCCCATTTCTCTCCATCTAATCTTCTTACATTGCTTCTGTGGTGGCCAGGGTGTTCATGGAAGACATTGTTCAATTGCATGGGATACTGTGAAGAATCATTTCTGACAGATATCCAGTATTCACATCTTTGTAGTGGTCCTTAGGGACCAAGTTGAACTTTAGTTTTTCCTACCATCCTGAGATAGATGGTCAGACTAAGAGATTCAATTAGGTTCTTGAGGATATGCTTCGTATGTATGTCATGGACCAACAATCTCATTGGGAATATTATCTACATTTGGTCGAGTTTTCCTATAACAATGGTTTTCATAGTTCAATTGACATGGCTCTGTTTTAGGCTTTGTATGGTCATCCTTGTTGTACCCCTTTGAGCTAGGATCGATTAGAGGATAGGGTTCTTCTTGAACCTGAAATGCTTTGAGATATGGAGTAGCAGGTAGCTCATATCTGAAAGCATCTTGTAGCGGCTCAAGACAACAAGAAGAAGTATGTCGATGCACACAAAGTTGATTAACAGTTTACAATTGGAGATCGAGTGTTTCTTCGAGTTCATCCTCAGAAGAGCCCTATTCATTATGTAAAGGGTTTTAACTTGCACCTCATTTCGTAGGGTCGTTTGAGGTGTTAGAATGAATTGGTCCTGTTGCCTAACACCTGGCCTTACCACCTAGTCTATCGCAGATTCATGATATTTTTCATGTGTCAGTCCTTAGACCATATTTTGCTAATGTTACTCACATACTTGATTGGAATGCTCTACAAGTTGAGGATGGGTAGCTAGCTCTAAAGCCCATGGCCTTGTTACAACATAGGAGACTCACTCTTAGAGGCAGGGATATTGAGCAGGTGTAGGTCCAGTGGGACCCCAATTATGAGACTTCAAAGACATGGGAGGATGCCTCCCGTATTAGGGAATGCTACCCTTGTTTACTGGCTTCCAAGAGCAAGCCAAATTCATGGGGGGAGGATGTAATACTCCTCATGTTTTTGTTGGACTTGTTATTTTTCTATGTTTTCATTTTATACTTTGAGACTATGGTAGCACTATTTATTGTTTGGTTTGGTGGATTAGATAGTTAGACTATTTGGTGATTATCCTACTTCATTTGAGGACATGGATATTTTATATGAGATTATGGATTGGTGATTTTAATTTGATTTCAGTAATACATTGTGATAAGTTAGATTAGCAATGCTACTTTTATCTAATGTTGTAATTGTTAGTATAGATGTGGTGAGAGGATAGTGTAGCACCACTCATTTACAATTTACCTACTACATTGCAATTCCTTCTCACAATGTGATGCTTTGATTATATATATACATGTAAACGATCTTGTTAGTATGCATGAATTGTAGATATAGAGTCTTGATTCCACCTGCTTCAGTAGGACAAGGCAAGCATCAAATTACCCAATGGGCACGATGTTGAAACAAAGATGAGAAGAAAGTCATCCCATCCCATGTTTGTGAAATCCTCCTAATTGAGTGGTATTGTATGTCTTTTACTTTTGTCATTTCTGAAATTTATTATTGTGGTTCGTGTGAGGTTACTTCTGGTATTTATTTTACATTGATGTTTTGTATGATGTTATTTATATAAGTAAATGATGTTTATTAATGGTTGGAATAATTTGTATTAAAATAGAAAAGTCTTAAAAATCAATAAAAGAAAGAAAATATGAAAAAGACCAATGAGTGTTGAAGTTTGGCTATAAATCTGGGAATAAAATTAGAAATTTTCTTTTAATTTGGATTTTTAGAGCTTTCAAAAAAGAAGAGAATTATTTTTATTTAATAGAATTTTTTTGAGAATTTTCATTCATGGGAAAACTTACAGAAGTTATACCGAATATTAAGGTTTGAGAATTGGATTCTCTAGGGGTTCTTTTCAGAGGAAACTTATTTAGTTTTTCATTATTTTAGAGGAGAAGTTCTTCTGAGTTAAATTTTAGATTAGAAAATTGGAGCAACGAAATTTGGAAGAGAAGTTCTGAAGGAATGAATGCGAGCTCTCGAGAAGGCTATTGTGATCAAGCAAAGCTTCATCAAATTTTCAATAGCACAGGACTCCAGGTTCCATTTTCTTATTCTGTAATTTTCTGATTCAAAAGAAAGAAAGAAAAAATGAATAAATTATGTATGCTCTACAAAAGAAAAGAAAATATTTGTTTGAAATTTATCAATTGTTTAATAGTAAAGGTCAGTGAAAGAAAACTATTAGGGTCTGTGAATATGTTTTGTATCTCTTATGATTTTGATAGGGAAGTTTGTTATCCCTCTAGAATAAATGGATTTTGAATATATGAATAGATATATATATATATATACTTGTGATAACATGTATATATATACACATATTTATATATTTTATATATTTGGTACTGTGAGTATATTTCTAAAAATAATGTGTATTATTTGATATGTATATATATATACATATCTATATATATACATATCTATATATGTATATACATACATATCTATATATATATAGTGTGTGTATATATATATATATATTTATAAATATTTTATTCATTGCGAATTTGTGTTGGGCCGATTGTGTTGAAGTATTGGGCCAGATTTTTAAAAAAATCGGCATTTGATTTTAGTGGTTTGGTTTTATTTAATCAAATTTTTTTTTATAGAAGTAAAATGTTGAGGGGTGAATGGAAGGGCCGGCATTGGTTGTACTCTCCCTCTCATTGGGGACGGACTGCCCACAACATTCTGTAGACTATTGTGCATAGTAGTTCATAGACTATTGTGCCCAACAGTCCTCTACGAAAGGTACAAGGCAATTTTAAAAACTGTGAATTATGTTATTTTTTTATTGAATGATTGACATGTGGTTTTAAATATATATATATATATATATATATATATATATATATATATATATATATATATATATATATATATATATATATATATATATATGTTTGACATTTTTATATATATAAATATAGGTTGTGTAGAAAATTAATCAGATCATAATTAATTAATGAATTAAATTAAACAAAATATATATATATATATGATGTAAATGAAATTATATTTTGATTCTTTATATATGAGAGTAGTTTGTTCTTGGTGAAATTTTATATACCATATTTCTGATGTTTTATTTCAAGATCATTTTTATCGAATATTGGATTTTGTTTGTATTGTTTAAATGTGAGTGGAGTAAAATAAATTGTGTTATTTATTATTGTTTTGTAATATCTATGCATGGATATTGTCATGATATTTAGCTTTGTGGAATTTGATAAAATTGAATTTGTTGTTTTTGTAATCATTATATTATTGTTTTGGCATTTCGAGGTGGGAACCTTGGTTATTTTAAGAACCCGTTTATGGATGTTGTAAACCTCAAGTTTCTAGAGGCGTGATTTTATCATGGGATGTTTATCCTCATTTTATGTACTCTTGATGTTGAAAAATATTAGTATTATTATTTTGAAAGGGTTTTGTGACTTTTGTTGAGACTTTGATTATGCATTTAGTGAGATGGGTAATTCCTTGCATATCTTTGGTTAAGATACATGTTTGTTCTTTATGGTGTAACCCTTGCTTGATTTTTTTATGTTTAGGGTCTTAGGCAGAGTGGCTCTTCATGGGGGTTGGCACCTCAAAATGAGGAAGGGCTCAAGATATCCCATGTAAGAGTAGATTAACAAGTGAAAACCTAATAATAGAACTTAGGGGGATGGGTAGTAAAAACATATAAGATAATCTTGGATACCTCATCTAGCCATTAGGGCTATCATAGAATTTTGGTAAACTGAAAATTCTGTGGTCAGCAAAGTCATAACCTCATCCTCAGGAGAGGTTAACGGCTCCACATGAGTCACCCTATGGGTTTGACACCTCAAGTATGAGGAAGGGCCAGGATAACCATAGATGGAGGTCGGTGCCTCATGTTGGAGGAAGGGCTAGGATAACCCATGTAGGCTACGTGATGACACTCTCCACTTGTTGCCCTTATGCCTTGTTTTCTTTGATGCCTCTGGAAGTGTGTTCTATATGTTGTTTCATATTTAATTAGCATATGGTTAATTGTTATTGCCTTGTTTTATTTATGATTTGTTTTATGGTTTAACTTATTATGTTTGAGCCTTTGTTGTTTTCATTTATGTTTTGTGTACTTGATGTTTTTATTGGATTATTGTACTATGTTATTCTTTATTGGAGTTGTCTAATGGCATTCATGGTTGTGATTACTTCTTTTTCACCTCTGAGCATGGGGGGTGGGTTATTTATAACCACGTGGTCGGGTTGAACATGCTTTGCACCCATTGGGTTCCCCATCAATGTTCATTCTTCACATTGTTCTTCACATGGAGCTTGTACCTGATATTCATCTTGTAATTCAAACATTATTTGTACTATGTATTTATCTCACATGTATGGGAATTTTTCATTGTATTCATTTATTGAGATCATGTAATGTATTAAATGATGATATATTGTATATGAACCTTGTAATCATTCATATTTTATGGGGTTTAATATGGTTGTACCATGTAATGTAATTATACTCATGCTTATGGATATATGTATGTTATCTTTCGAAAATAGATTTTGTAATGGTTATGATGGATGTTAGATTAGATAAGTTATTATCCTTATGTGTAATCTTTCGTTGTGAGTTTGTTTATGCGATGTGACCTCGCATGCCCCATAGGACTTGTTGTTATGATGCTAATGTGCAATGTAAATATGTTTTAATGTTTTGTTATATGTTTACTTTGTATTATTTTTTTTTTTTAAAAGTGTCCAATGTTTTGTCCTTTAGGGTTTGCATGATAGGCGTTACACATGATTTAATTTCAAGACTTTAGCCTATTTTTGGATAGTTAAATTCTTCAATTTAATGTTGTAAAAGAACTAAGAAATATGGTGTATACTTATATAACAACTTTTTTGGAAAAACTCATTGCATTTTGACTAGTATTTATGTTTAGTTTATAGAATTTATTAATGCTTTTTCTCTAATATTGCATGGTATTGTTTATTTCTTAAAATTTCACCCTTTGTGGTATATAAACAGATTGATTTTGTGTGTAAATTATTATTTATTGACTAATTATTGATTGAAAAGAATTGAATAAGTTCATTGACTAATTATCGCTAATTATTGAATTTACGTATCATGTATATCATGCATGGGATCACTAAATTTGTATTGTATAAATATCAAAATGTCCTATTCATTTCAACTTTAATTTCATATTTATATTTAATTTCACATCAATGTCCTATATTAATGTCTTGAATATGAATAGAAAATGCATAAATGTACATCTGTAAATTAAAATTGAACATTAATAAAGTCCAGTAGAGTACAACCCATGAAATATAAAGTCCAAAAAAGTACATGAGAAACCAAATATGTAATCCATGAAATAATCAATTATAACCCATAAAATCATGTTTAGGTCATGTATTGTCTTTATAATTAAGAGACCTCTTCACACCATGTGGACTATGTGAATGACCTAAAACACTTTGTAGAAAAGAAAGATGATATCAGATGTAAGACAATGAAATATGATTTAATGACAATTTAATTTATAATTCATCATAAAATTAAATTACCATCATATCTGGGTCTCGATGCTCTAGTGCATATGGACAAACCTCTAATTTTTTTGAATCAATCTACAAAGAAAATACAAACAAAGTTGAAAATATATGTAAGTATACAATTTACAATGATGTAATTCAATTTAATTTATAATTTATCATATTTAAATTGTACTATAATACGAGGTTGTGCACCCTCTACTCTAGGACCTGTTTGTACATGCTCAACAATGTAATACCCCCATGTTTCCGATACTATTTACTATTATTGGTTGCTTTATATGTTAGTGTGATACTGAATTGTGATGGTGACTGATTCATCATTTTGGTGAGTGTGGTTGCGTATGTTAGTTGATTGCTACAATTGATATTATTATTAGGATACTCTGTATGTAGGGTTTGGATTATTTTATTATGCAATGTTTTCTCTCGAATGTTTTATATGTCAATGTGATAATTCTATGATCATGTGATTTGAATTCTGTGTTACTTTATAATGCAATGGGTTAGTAATTAGTTATGATGCAATAGTTTAGTATAATGTTATCTTATGATCTATTTTGTTAGAAATGTTAGTTGCTATTGACATTGTAATTGTTAGAGTAGATTAGGTGAGAGGACAGGGTAGCATCACTCGTTCACAAGTGCCCTGCTACACTGCAATTCCTTCTCACGATAGGATGTTGATTATATATATATATATATACATGTGCTACTTGACGTTTGCTTGGATACAGGATTGCAGGAATAAGTCTTGATTCCACCTGCTTCGGCAGGACAGGGTGAGCAATAAACTAGCCCAATGGGTAAAAATGTTGAAAAAGGGAGTAGGTTTGGAAGCGTCCCCGTCCCAAGTCCATCGTCTATTGTGAGTCATGTTATGACTGTGGTTTTCGTTCTCGTTGTTTGTGTAGTTTGTTTTGTTGAGGTATTCAGTTGATTTATGGTTCATGTTTATTTAATTAACCTTATTTTATAAGATAATGGATTAAAGTTGTTTAGTTGTTTGATTTAACTGTGTGTTAGTTGAATATTAAATTTAAATATATTATAAATTAAAAGGTGATTTAATTTATTTAAAAGAGTAAATAATTATTTTTAATTAATAATGTTGACAATAATTAAATTAAATAAATATTGTTGAAGATAATTAAATAATATCTTTTATTAATATTAAATTAGCATAGATAATATCTTGTTTAAATAAATTATTTTAAATAAAAACTGTAGATAAATTTGTGCTTTTAAAAGCTGGAAAAGGACCAATAGGAAGCAAGCTTTTTGAGAAAAGAAAGCAGGGAAGCTTTATTGAGTTTTATTTTTGATTTATTATTATTTTTATGAGAAGATTATTCTCACACAGAACTTCTACTCTGTTGTTCTGGGATCTGAAAAGGAAAACTAAAAAGGAAAAATAAAAAGAAAAGAATTTTGTTGGTGGAAAAAACTTGGGGGGAGAAAATAATTGTTGGAAGATAGATAGATTCGAGGAGGAGCTGCAGGAGGAATTCGAAAAGAGCTTTTAGAAGGGGATTCTTCTTCAGACGAAGGACTCCAGGTTCTTCTATTGCTATTTATTATTTTATTGTGCTTTGAATAATACCTGTTGATGCATGTATTGAAAAATTTATAGAAAGAAATTCTGTGGTTTGAAATTATATTTGAATAGAACCCTTGACTTTCTGTTGAAAACATTAGTGAATCTGTTCTAAAATTCTTTAACTTAGTATGGAAAATTATTGTTTGAAATAAAAATCGTGTTAGATTGAAGATTGAGTTTGCATGTAGATCTGTATTAGTAGGGAAAAATCTATCGATTACGATTTGAAAACTATATTAAATCTTCTGTAGAAAACTTTCATTGAACCTATTCAGAACTTTTCAATATAGATGAGTAGTGAAAATTTATTGCTGAAAATAAAACGAAAACCATCCTTGATTGAAGATCGAATTTATTTGTCTGCTCTATTTTATGATTATTGAAAAATATTTTAAAAAAAACTTTAGGAATTATAGTGGTGAAAAATAATTATTTTTGAGAGAGAAAATTCTCTTTGCTTATTGATTATATTTTGTATTTTGAAATTTGTTCTGAAAGAAAACCATCTCTCTGATTTGGTTCTGAATCTCCTTATATATATATATATATATTTATTTATTTATAAATATATATACTCTGTTTTTATTCATGCGAATATATTATACTTTGTGTTGAGCTATTGTTTTGGATTATTAAAATAAATTAATATAATATAAAAAAATGTAAATATATAAATTTAAACATGTTCTGTATGTTTGACTTTCGTGCCCGAATGGGCGACTAATTATAAAAGTGAGTTTTTTTTGAAAATAATATAAAATGTTGAAATTTTATAAATAAATTTTATTAAAAAAAATTAAAATTAAAATAGAATGAAGTCGGAGGCGTGCCACAATCTGATGTGACCTTCACGACCTCCATAAGGTGCGCCACCGATGCTCAGTGCCCGTGACCTAAGTGGCTGAGTACATGATATGGTGGGCATGGCTTGACAGTATCCCATGTTGCAGCGCATACCACGGTGGTCTGTGGTACTACAGGGGATAGCGATATGTACTTTTTGTTTTTTGTTTTTATTGGTGTGTTTTATTTTATATATATTATATGTTATTTTAATATATATTATATATTAATTAGTATATATATTAATATTATTTAATATATATATTAATTTATATATATTATATATTATTTAATATATATACTATTATTATTATTATTTATTTTTTTGTTAAATGTTTTATTAAAAATATAATTTTAAAATAGAAGATTTATTGAATTTGTAACATACTTTTGGGCAGAATGGCTTTTACGAAAGTATTTTATTTTTAATATTTTTATGTCTATATTTGTGTAATTTGATTGTGAAATATAATATATATATATATTTTAACGTATAGGTATATTTATATACGTTTTAAAGAATACAATATAATGATATTTTGAATTAACGGGATAATATTTTACAAGTATGCAATGAGATAGGTTGATTGAGAAAATTAGCAATAAAATTAAATTGTGCTTTGAAGGTGACCGTATCCTCTCGAGTAATGGGTTTATTTTATAGTCTGTTATTTAAAGGAGTTTTATGGCATCGTTTACGTAACTGTTTTCTCTCAAGCTTATTCATTTAATTTGTTATGGTTTTCTGTAATTTGGGTTTAGGTCTTGTCGAGAACCCTGGAATCAATGTATTCAGTTATAGGAGTCTAAGTCGTGTTTGGGACTTCCAGAGGCGAGGATTTTTGTATTTGTGTTTGAACTTGTATCTTGATGTTGTCCATATGTTTT
Source organism: Sequoia sempervirens (assembly GCA_007258455.2). Taxonomy (NCBI): domain Eukaryota; kingdom Viridiplantae; phylum Streptophyta; class Pinopsida; order Cupressales; family Cupressaceae; genus Sequoia; species Sequoia sempervirens. The sequence continues at coordinate 61,462,697 of VDFB02000017.1, forward strand.
GGCTTCAGATGTGGTATTGATTTATGCTTGGATCGTATCGTTTATGAATGTCATACATGTGATTTTGGGCGAGAGGGTTGTGCCTCGCAAGTAAGCCATTGTTGGTTCGGTTTTCCTTGTTGATACAATCCTGTGAGTTGGATATTCTTGTGCTAGAGTGTCTAGAGAGAGTGGCTCTAGTGGGAGCTGACGCACAAAGGGGCTGTCAGGGTAACCCACATAGAGTTAGATTAATCAGTGATAACATAAGTAATAAACCACGGGTGGGGATTAAACACTAATAAGATAATAGGAAGCCTCGTCCGCCTGTTAGTGCTATCACAGACTAAAGGGGACTGAGAAGGTCGTGGTTGGCAAGGTCATTACCTTGTTCTCACGAAAGGTCAATGACTCCGCATGAGTGACCCTATGGAGCGGCACCTTGAGATAGGCCATCTGGAGAACCAGAGATGGAAGCGGAACCTTAACTTGGATGTCTGGAGAATCCATGTAGAGATGGAGGCGACACCTAGTAATTGGTTGTCTGGAGAATCCATGTGAAACCATGCAATGACACTCTACTCTAACATTCTGTTTGTGTTGATTTACTGAAGTCTTCTGGAAGTGATTTATTGATTTGTCTTTGGTTATTGTTGTAAGTAATATTCAATATTGTGTCTTGAGTTTCATTGATGTTGTGATTATGTCTGGTTGTTATGTTCTTCAGTGGTTTGTTGTGCCTTTTGGATTTGTCGGTGTTGAGTATTTAGTGGTCTTTGGTGTTAAGTTTTCTTCTTGGAGTTAGTCTTTGCTATTGTTAGACGTACTTGGTCGGGGACCCTTCCTTGTCTACTCTCAGCACAGGGGTGGTTGGATGGAACGTTCTTTGCACCCCATTGGGTTCCCCCTTTTCTATTGCAGGTGTATCTTTATTGCAGGGATTTTGGGAGATGTTGATGATCCAGTTATTCTTATGTACCAGATAGTTGTATATACTTCAGTTGTAATGTATTTAATGTAATCATGGATGTATTGTCTCCCACGTGTGTTGGGATGACCTTGTTGTAATTGGTATATGTAGTTATTGAGATGTATCTTCAGTTAATTGTATTTTATTATCACTTGGGATGTAATGTATATTTAGGCCTTGTATGTATTCATGAATTGTCACTTGTAGTAGTTGGTTACATTATGCTGTATCTATCGAAATATGTTACACTTTATATCTTTATAATTCCATGTATTGTCATATGTGCATATGGTGTTAATATGGTTATTGTTTAACATATATCTTAAATGGTGAAATGAGAATGGATGGATATATGTAACTGTTTATTATTGTTTATCTTATTATCGATGTTATGGGTTAGAATTGTCATGTCACTTCGTGTACCCCATTGGAACGAGTTTTTCCTCTTAGTATATTGTTATGTTGTAATACTTAAGTATGTTATTATATTCTTTTAAAAAAAAAAATTGTTCCATTGTTTTAGTTCCTTTGGGGTTCGCACGGCGGGGCGTGACAAACAACAAGATGTGTCTCATGCTATAAAAGAAAAAGAATTTAAAGCATGTATTAGGTCTTATTATACATACACACATACATACATACATACATATATATAATTTTAAATTTAATTAAAGCTATTCAAAATATATAATTTGTAATTGACTTGAAATAGAATAAAAAAATAACTTACCATGATATCTAGAGCTTGCTCTGCATGTTCTCCTAAAGGTATAACTATGACTAAGTCATGGAAGAAAGTCACACTAACAAAGTCCTACAAGATCAAATTTAAAGCATGTATACTTGAATTATGTTGTGATCCCACAAAGTTGGTTTACAATTTCTAGGAGGAACATATTTTTGCTAAAATCACATATTTTTAGAAAATATAATGATTTAAGCCTTAAAATGTTCCATTTAAAGCATTCCAATTGAAGAGGGTTTTATCAAACTACCTTAAATCAAACCCCCTTGGATAGAACCTTGCTAGTTTTAAACCATACCTATAACGAAGTCTCCTTTACACCTATCAAAATGCTGATAAAAACCCACTTTGATTTACCTTTAAATAAATGAATTCATTTAAAACTTTATTTTTATAAGTATATATTCCTTATTATAAGCTTCCCAAAAGCATAATTTTAAATAAATTTAATTTTATTGTTATATTTATTTTTTATTTCTCGTGAATGTAGGTTTTTCACTGAAAATCAAGCTCTATGTTCTTCACATGTGGAAAAATAGCAGATTATCAAAAAAAAAAATTGAAAAATATGAGTGCACCAGAGATTGAGTCCTTGATCTAACAAAGAGAAAAAAATTGAATTTTGATACATACAAAAAAGGCTACGCGTTATACGGTCGCGCTATGTCTGAATTATAATTGGTTTGAATTTGAAACTTGATTAAAGAAAAAATATTCAATAAAAAATTATCTAACCAAGTGGAAGCACTAGATTTTGAGTTACGAATCTAAATTCCAAAGAATTATAATTTTATCCTTCATGGAAAAAACGTTATGCATTATACGATGAGTGTCACTTTTTTAAAATGTTGTTTTCTGAAAAAAATAGTTTTCGAGGGAGATGGAAAAAGAAGTGCAATATGATTCCAAAATTTTTGAAAAAAATATATTTATAATCTATAGAAAAAATTTCATAAAACTCTAGTTTGCATCATCTTCAAATTCTTCATGGTTTAGTTGCTATAGGTGTCCGAAAGTGAAGGTTTAGTTACAAAAAAATATTTTAGTGTCTAGTTTGGCCAAAATTTGTAAACCACTATTGTGGGATCACCTTCTAAAGTATATATAGTCAAGTTTCCACATTTTGTGTAGAATTTTTTTTAAACCTAGAATTTAGAGGCCTCATGAGTAGTCACAACATCTAATGTTTGTTCAATGCCCATTCTTATTTTCGTGTCAACCTAGACATACATATAGACATTTAACACTTATAATATAACATCTAATGTTTGTTCAATGTCCATTCTCATTTTCATGTCAACCTAGACATACATATAGACATTTAACACTTATAATATTTACAAGTGTACATGCACATTTGATATATAGTGAATTCAAAATTCATAATTGTAACTATACTAATGTAAGTTGAACAATTTACAATATAAATGTACATACCTCTGATCTACGACACTTAATAGTGAAGGAGCGCTCGACAACCCTTTAGGTGGAATCCACGTGGAAGTCGATTGACTCCCCTAAATGAACGCAAATATTTAAAACATGTGTTAATGATTCAATTATAAATTTAAAACTCAAGTTAAAAATTATTTCATATATAATTTAAAAAATTGAAATCAAAATATCCCAAAAGGGTTGCCGACTAGGACTAGTGTTGATGTATGTACTCATGGAGTGGATGATTTCCCCATCATTGCTATCATCTTTACACCAAAAAACTTGATTGCTAAAATGTAGTACATACTTTTCTTTGATATACATTCATTAAAATTCTTATAAATTCAACACGTAGATGCATATTTATACCTATGTCACACTATACTCAGGGTGATGGTTTGTTGCAAGAAATTATACAAATGAACAAAGGTGAACAAATGATCCACCAGAATCTCCACATCGACTTGAACTAGGTGTGGCCTAATTGAGTCCATAGCATAACTGATGCAACTAGTACATACATGTGGTCTTGACACTCTTGGTGTGGTAGTAGGACCAACTCCATAAAACACACCATCGTCATTCTCTCTATGGTCTATACCCACTATCACAAAATCATGTTGATCAAGGTCTCCTCCAAGCATACTAAGGGATCGTAATGTTGATACTGTCACACATTGATGCACAGGTGTAGGAATGGCAGGACCAAGAGGAGTAACAATGGGTTGCACATGCACAAAGAATTGGGGATCAACCCTTGACCCTAACCTCTATTGTGGCATGCCACCACCAACACCCTGAAATGATTTAAAATAAAAATAATTGGGATTTTTCCACATAACAAAATCTACATATAGTTTCCTTCAAAAATATAATGGGACCTCTAGTTTAGCTTGTGGTGGACTGTCAAATACCATATACCATAATTCCCAAAAATGTGCACTCATTTTTGGATGCATACACCACCTTATGGATATTCTAGATTTATTGGGAGCAATGAGATGCTAAGTATTAGGGTCAATAAAATAAGGGGCTAGATGGGATCTTATTATTTTTAGGTCTAAAATTTATTAAATGAGAGACCATCTACATAAAATTGTCTCATCTCCTCTCTTTCTCATCAATTCCTATCTAAATTAGAATCAATAGTCCTAATGGCATCCACAACATTTTTCATTGTAGATGTAAAACATCTCACATGTGGTTGAATCAATGCTTGATTTTGCATAGCCATTGATTTTATTTTGAATTGATGCCACTTGATCATTTATACATGAGGTGGAGGGGGTGGAGGTGGAGGTTGCTGAGGTGCTGGATTGATTATATCATCAATGTTAAATTGATCTATGATATTAAATATAAGTGCACCTACATTAAATTATACAAAATTAACATTCAAATGTACAAAATTACAAGATAGAGTTATATTTGAAACATACATGAAAATTATTTTAAATAAGATGTGCATACATATACATACACATACATACATTGATTAAACTTGAGCATGTGCATACAAATTTCAAAATTAAGCATGCACATACATTTAAAATAAAAAATATGATGCATAATTTGCATGCATACATCATTCAACTAAACTATGTACATACATACAAATTTCAAAATTTAAGATCTAGAACTATGAAATTTTAATACATGTACATATTAAAAAATAAACTTGAAACATTCACAAAGAGCTCATTTATGTCTAACACATAATATATTACATTTTTCCAGTAGGAGAAATCATGATCTAGTAGATTGTCATAAAATATATTCTATTATAAATTCATCATTATAAGTTCATAAATTCAACCAAATTCATAAATTCATGTCACTAAAAATATCCATCCAACCAAAATCATAAATTCACATCACTAAAAATATCCATCCAAACAAAATTTATAAATTCATGTCACTAAAAATATCCATCCAAACAAATTCATAAATTCATGTCACTAAAATATCCATCCAACCAAAATCATAAATTCATGTCACTAAAAATATCCATCCAAACAAAATTCATAAATTCATCACACAAAATATCCATCCAAACAAAATTCATAAATTCATAACTATAAAATCATTTTCTTAATTTACAAATTGTTGCAACTCTCTACTACATCTCTTCATTTATTTGTGTTTTCCTTTCCAGAATCATAAGTTCTCCTCTCCTCTAGCAATCATTGATGCTCATCCAAGATCCCACCCCTATCCCTAATAGCATCAACAACATTTTTCATCCTAGATGCAAACATCCTCAAAGGTGGTCAAATACATTCTTCATTTTGAATAATGTTGATTTGATCTTGAATGGTTCTAACATTGGCACTGATTTGTGCCTACAAGTGAGCACCATCAGTTTTAGGTGGTGGAGGTGGTGGGCATGGAGTGGGTGGAGGTGGAGGTGGAGGGCATGGAGGTGAATTATGGATATTATTGAATTGATCCATGTGATCTCTATGATATAAGAGAACCTGCTTTAGATTTGTAAATTTAAAACATGAGATACATGTTTAGGAAATACCCTTAAACCATTAATCAATATAAATTTCCTAATTGAATACAAATGATAAAGTGTGTAAGCCTCATTTATGTCTAAGGCATGCTACTTGAATGAAAAAAAATAACTATTAACATAGGACAATTTATGAATGCTTTAAGGTTTGTGATTTAGATTTTAGGATTTAGGTTTTACGATAATAGTGGGTATGTGTAGGATCATCATGGAAAAAATAGGCCGTTAAGTGGCAAAAAATTTAGAAAAATAAAAGTTAGGCAACTTGATGAAAAAATTTGAATAAGTTATCTATATTATTTCAAAAATATGTAAGAATATAATCTATAGAAAATTGAATGCAGTTTCTAAACTACTAGGTTATTTTTTTAAAATAATCTATTTGGTGAAAATTTTAAATTTCAATGCTGTAGTACTTAAATTTTAGAGAAAAAAATAAGTAGTTGTCTTTCTAACTACCCTAACCACCATAAAATGATAATATTTTTTAATAATATTTTAGACATAAGTAGAGGACTCATGTCTAGATGTGATGCATTTTTGCAATTTTTTCCAAGTAAATAATTAATTATGAATTTTTTATTACAACTTTTAAAAAATATAAAAACTCATATGTCTAACCACCTTAACTTGGTCAAAACTTCATGAAATTCAATTTTTCTTTTTTTTAATCCTTTATTATGAAAAGCATAGAATGTGATGCATGTTTTGGATTCCAAAAATTTGATACCGTTTGAAAGCTATATATGTTTTTCAATCAGCCTATCAATTAGGACTTTAGACATAATTCAAATAGAAAATGAATAATAATTATTTATTAAATTCAAAGTAAAGCATAATTTATATTGGTGGAAAGATAAGAATCTCCTTTAACAATGTGTTTCATTTGATCGATTTTAGGTTAAAAAAATGTTGTCAACCACATAACCTACAAATACCCATCATATCACCACTTTTTGTCCCATCATGATCCTGCACATACCCTAGGATGACTTAAGGGGATCTATGTAGTAAGCTCCTAGTACCAAATGACATGGCTTAATTAAATACAATTTGGTGAAGATGCCTAAGGCAAGAAAATTTCATTAAGGTCTTAGGAAACTTCACCAAAAAAATTTCACTTGAGCCATGTCATTTTGTCCTATGACCATACTAGACATAGATCCCCTTAAGTTATCCCATCACCCTAAACCACAAATCGATCAACCTAGATCATGAAATCTCATTCATATTATAATTCTTGGTATGTGGCGACTGATCATGCTATACTGTATAGCCCATGGTATACTATACACCCCATGGTATCTGGAAGCTTCTAAGCTTGATAAAAAGGGGTTTCGGTTGGTGTTATAGTATGATGAAAAATGTGATTATTCACAAGATTGAAATAAGTTTTGCACTGGTTAATAAAAGTATTGGATGGCTACGGTTTGGTGGATGTAGCCCGGATTGGGTGAACCACATTAAATTCTTTGTGTTATGATTTATTCTATGTGTTTTAGTTTCTCTGTTTATTAATTAAATCTACATTTAATTGTTAGATATCTGTCATCTCTAACCCTAACAAGTGGTATCAGCGTGGGTTGAATTTTGATTATCATCTATAGGAAGGTCTCACGGTTGAGTGGGAGTCTCATGGTTGAGTGGGAGAAATTCCAGATGAGGGTAACAAGGTTGAGAAGTTTAATGGGAAGATCTATCAATTATGGAAGATGCAGATGAAGGACTATCTCTATCAGAAGGATTTATGGCGGCAATTGGAAGGGAAAACCAAGAAACCCGTGACCATTTCTGATGAGGAGTGGGATATTTTGGATAGAAAGGCTCTTTGCAATATTCGTTTATGCCTAGAAAAATCAGTGGTGTTCAATATTACAATAGCAAAGAAAACTCAAAAGTTGATGGAAACCTTGACAAAGTTATATGAAAAGCCTTTTGCTTCGAATAAGGTATTTCTTATGAAACGTTTATTTAATATGAAAATGGTAGAAGGTGGGTCAATTACTGATCATTTGAATGAGTTTAATATGGTAACCAGTCAATTAACTTCTGTAAAAGTAAACTTTGATGAAGAAGTTAGGGCTCTTTTGATTCTATGTTATTTTCCTGAAAGCTGGAATAGCTTGGTAATGGATGTTAGCAATTTTGTTTCTGGTTCAAATACATTGAAATTTGATGATGTTGGTGTTATTTTGAGCAAGGAAATTCATAGGAAAAGCTCAGGTGGAACACCCACATCAGGCAATGTTTTAAATGCAGAAATCAGGGGCATAACAAAGGAGAGAGGAAACAATACTGGAAATCATGGGAAGTCATGAGAAAAATCAAAGGAAGAAATGTCCCAATCTAGAGACAAGAGGGATTGTTGGTACTGTGGTAAGCCAGATCATTTGAAGAAAGATTGCTAGTCTCAGAAAAATAAAGGAGACAAAAAGAAAGGAATTAAAGAGGCAAATGTGGTAAGTAATAAATATGATGAGGATACCTTGATTCTTTCCCTTGATAATGCTGATGATTCTTGGGTGTTACATTTAGGGGCTTCATTTCATGCTACCCCCCATAGAAGTTATTTTCTTGATTATGTATAAGGGGATTTTGGGCTGGTTTATTTAGGAGATAATGAACCCTATCAAATTGTTGGAAAGGGAAGAATCAAGATTAATTTGTAGAATGGGAATCATTGGCTACTATGTGAAGTAAGGCATGTTCCAAAGTTTAGCAAAAATTTAATTTCACTAGGGTAACTAGATGATGAAGGTTGTGTTGTTACATTTAGTGATACAAATTGGAAAGTCACAAAGGGTGCCTTAGAAAAAGGTGTGAAAGTAGGAAACTTATATCTTTGTATAGGTCATATTGTTCCTTATACTTTAATTGTTATGAAAAAGGGTCAATGTTCAGGAATAGTTGCTGCAGTTCAGCAGGTAGAAGATCATACAGTTGTTGTGGACTTTGAATCAGCATTGTGGCATAATAGACTTGGGCATATGAGTGCAAAAGGTATGAAAGTACTTCATTCAAATAATGTTTTACTAGGTTTAAAATGTGTTAATATGGATTTCTGTGAAATTTGTGTATGGAAAACAAAAGAGAGCAAGTTTTCTCAAGGATGGGAAGCAAAAGAAAGATGAGAAATTGGAGCTTGTGCATACAGATATATGGGGACCAGCTCAGGTATCTTCTCTTGATGGCTCTCTGTATTATGTTACATTCATTGATGATGCAACTAGGAAGGTATGGATTTATTTCCTTAGGCAGAAATATGATGTATTTGAAACTTTAAAAAAATGGAGAAGCTTGGTTGAAAATGAGACAGGTAAAAAGTTAAAATGTATCAGATCTAATAATGGTGGTGAGTATTGCAGCAAAGAGTTTGAAGATTATTGTTCCTCTACTGGTATTTGTAGGCAGAAAATGGTTCTAAAGACTCCACAGGAAAATGGAGTGGTTGAGCGCATGAATAGAACAATAATGGAGCATGCACAGAATATGAGATTGCATGTTGGGTTGTCTTTAAAAAGGTGGGCAGAGACTATAAAAACTACTATTTATTTAATCAATAGAGGTACCTCTAATCCTTTGGGTTGTGGTATTCTAGAGGAAGCATGGAAAGGTAAGAAGGTAAGTTATTCTTTTCTCAAAACCTTTGGTTGTGAAGAATTTTCACATGTAGATTATGAAAATAGAACCAAGCTTGATGCAAAATCAAAGAAATGTGTATTTTTTGGATATGGCATTGATGAATTTGGTTATAGGCTTTGGGATTTTGAAAATCAAAAAATTGTGAGAAGTAGGGATGTCATATTCAAAGAGAAAGTATTGTACAAAGATTTGTTGTTGCAGCATGAGAAGAAAGAAAATGATTATGCAGTGTTGGATAATATTCCAAATAATCATGTTTCAATGGTTCCTCATTCTAGGCAACAACAGCAACAACAAATACCACAAACTCTTATTAGACGATCTTCAAGGATAATTAGACCTCCCGAAAGATTCTCTCCCTCTTTGTATCCTATTTTGTTAACTGATATTGGTGAACCAGAATATTATGATGAAGCTATGTAGGTGGATACAAAGGTTTAGTGGGAGCATGGAATGGAAGAATAAATGGGCTCCTTGTTGAAAAATCAAACTTGGGAATTATACAAGTTGCCTACAGGTAAAAAGGCTTTACCAAACAAATGGGTTTATAGGCTGAAAGAGGAGGATGGAGGTAAGAAAAGATTTAAAGCTAGATTAGTTGTAAAGGGATTTGCACAGAAAAAGAGTATTGATTTTGATGAAATTTTTTCTCCAGTTGTTAAAATGACTTATATTCATATTGTTTTAAGTATTGTTGTTGTTGAAGATTTGCATTTAGAACAGCTTGATGTTAAAACAACCTTTCTCCATGGTGATGTGGAAGAGGAAATATATATGGAACAACCACAAGGATTTGAGGTCAAAGGTAAGGAGAAACTAGTGTGTAGATTGAAGAAATGTTTATATGGCTTGAAGCAAGAACTTCGACAATGGTACTTGAAATTTGATAGTTTATGGCCGAGCAATGCTACAATAGGTGTAATTTTGACCATTATGTTTATTTTAAGATGTTGGATAATGACAGCTACATTATTTTATGTTCATATGTTGATGACATGCTTGTAGCTGGGTCTAACATGGATCACATAAGTGAGCTAAAATAATAGTTAGCAAAATCTTTTTCTATGAAGGATTTGGGGGCAACAAAAAAAATCCTTAGTATGAAAATTTGTAGAGATAGGAAAAATAAAAAATTATTTTTATCTCAGGCTAATTATGTTGAAAAGGTGTCATAGAGATTTCATATGGAGAATACAAAAGCTGTCAGCACACCTTTGCCTAGTCATGTTAAATTGACTAAGGATATGTGTCCAAAGAAACAAGAGGAGGAAGAAAAAAATGTCTAAGGTACCATATGCTTCAGCTATAGGTAGTTTAATATATGCCATGGTATGCACGAGACTAGATATTGCACATGTTGTAGGATTTGTTAGTAGGTATTTGAGTCATCTCGAAGTTGAGCATTGGAATGCAGTAAAATAGATTCTCAGGTATTTGAGAGGTACATCCAATAAATTTTTATATTTTGGGGGCTCTACTACTAATTTAAAAGGCTATGTTGACTCAGATTTGGTAGGGGATATAGATACCAAGCAACGTACCACATGTTATGTTTTTACAGTTGGTGGGATAACAGTGAGTTGGATTTGTCGATTGCAAAAGGTGGTTGCTTTATCCACCACAGAGGTAGAGTATGTTGATGCAACATAGGTGGCAAAGGAGATGATATGGCTGCAACTTTTCATGGATGTGTTGGGCAAAGAACAGGCTGAAAATTACTTGTTTATAGATAGCCAGAGTTCTATACATCTTGTAAAGAATTCTGCCTTGCATTCTAAAACAAAAAACATATAGTTGAGATATCATTTCATTTGATCAGTGTTGGAGGATGGACATGTCAAACTGGACAAGATACATACATATTTCAATCTAGTGGATATGTTTACGAAGGTGGTGATGAGGGAGAAGCTAAGCTCCTCTTCAGCTTTAGTTGGCCTTCAAGGTTGAATTCAAGTAAACAGAGCAGTAAGGTCTAAGGTAGTTATTTCTAGTGGGAGCTCTAATTGTAGCAGTGTCATCCAGGATCAATTTCCAAGTGGGAGATTGTGTTGGTGTGGAGCGTGATCAATCTTCAGGTGGGAGATTATTGGTATGTGGTGACTGATCATGCTATACTATATAGTGCATGGTATACTGTACACCCCGACATGTATCCTTTTGTAGAACCGAAAATCTAGAAGCTTCTAAGCTTGTTAAAAAGGGGTTCATATGGGTGTTATAGTATGATGAAAAATGTGATTATTCACAAGATTGTAATAAGTTTTGTACTAGTTAATAAAATTATTGGATGGCTGCGGTTTGGTGGATGTAGCCCGGATTGGGTGAACCACGCTAAATTCTTTGTGTTATGATTTATTCTGTTTGTTTTAGTTTCTCTGTTTATCAATTAAATCTGTATTTAATTGTTAGATATCTTCCATCTCTAACCCTAACAATAATCTTGTACGATCTTATTATTTTTAAATTTGGTTTCATTGGGCAACTTCACCAAATTTTGAGAAATTATTTGATCCCCTTAAGAAATGTCATATTAGGTTCCCTTAAGACATCAATTTATAGTTTAGGGTGATAGGATGGATTAAAGGGATCTATATCTAGAAAGGTTCTAGGAAAAAATGTCATATCTCAAGTGAATAAAATTTGGTGAAGTTTCCCAAGGCAACCAAATTTCATTCAGGGCCTGGTAGGAAAAAATGATGGCTTTAGGGTTTAGGGTTTAGAGTTTAGAGTTTAGGGTTTAGAATAATAGGATGGCTTAAGGGGATCTACATAGTAAGGTCCTAGAAAAAAATGACATGTCTTAAGGGAATAAAATTTGGTGGAGTTTCTAAGGAAATCAAATTTTATTTTAAGGTCCTAGGACAAAATGAATGCTTTAGGGTTTAACTTTTAGTTTTTAGAGTTTAGGGTTTAGGGTTTAGGGTTTAGGGAACTTAGGGTGATGTTTGGTTGGCCCTTGGAATAATGTTAGTGAACAACATTTTCTTGTGGAACAGTTGATTGAGATAGCTCTTGTTTCAACTGACAAACCTAGATCATGAAATATCATTCATATAATAATCTTGCATGATCTTATTATTGTTAAAAATTTGGCTTCCTTAGAAAAATTCACCAAATTTTGAGAACTTCTTTGATCCAAATATAATGTATTAGGACCCTTTAAGACATTGGTTTATGGTTTAGGGTAATAGACTAACTAGTTTATGAATATTTTTTATTTTATGAATATAGACTGACTAATTCTGTAATAGAAACACATAATTGTGTATTATTAAGATTGAGTTAAGATTGAGTTTGATACATATATTTTAACTTGATATTTTTTAATTGAATATCAGATTATTTTCTTTAACATGTTTTTGATTAATATTTCCTACTTAAATGAATTTTATGATATAAAATGTATAATAAAATTAGTTAATGTTTAATCTTATTTTATTTTGGATTGTTTGGAATTGAAAGAACCTAAAATAAAGGAAAGAAAAATATTTAGATTCTTTTAGTGTCTAGGTAACTAGTGAAAATTGACATTTTAGACAAAACTAGAAGCCTAATTAACAACTAATTGACTAGAATGAGAGTTAAGATTGTCGAAATACAAAAGACAACATATTCAAACAAGAAATGGAAACAAGGCTTGACTAAGAGAGATAAAAACATAAAATAGAAATAAATGCACATATTATCTAATTAAGTTACAATTGGAAATAGATTATAGAAGGATTTAGGAATTTTCTAACTAAATTTGTAAACAAACATTGAAAATTTATCAATTGTAATGATCCATTAGTCCCACAAGTAATCCTTTCCTTCACCCATAATTCCTGAATTAACATAGTGTTTTCAACTTATCTATGTGTCTCTAATTTCAAATCCATTTTTTTTATATTTCTAATTTTATATTTGAAACTCATTTAATTTCCCTCTATAATATATATAGTAGTTTTAATTTTTTATATCATGGATTCCATTCAACCTAATTTTTTTCTCTTTGTCTCCATTTATTCTTGCATCAATTATTTTGATGTGTTTACATTATTTTTTATTTTATCCATGAATATTTGATAAAATCATATCCTTTTACCATAAGCATAGTGGCACATGTTCCATTAATGCACTCTTTGATATTGGATACGATTTAACATCTTCCATGGAACTTCTTATTATTTTCCCTTCTATTGTAGATTCTTTAATTTAACTATGAGTTTCATAAAGATTTCATCTCTTAATATGTATATCTTTAGTAATTATGATGTTCATTATACTATGACTATTGTTGTACCTAGCTTTGATAATTCTCTTCTCACCTATGATTTTGCTTTACCTTTTAGTGATTTCCCTTATTATGATGCTTAATGAGAGAAACCTAAATTACAACACTTACGACATGATTTCCTTATGAAAATACTTAATATTTTTTAATTCTAAGATGTTTGTACCTATTGTTTTCTATTCTAATTATATCTATGTTTATAATGTTTAATTGGTTGTGTCTCTTGATGCATACACATTTAAATGTATAATATTTATCAAATCCTATTTCATTTTCAATATCAAAGACCCTAATTTACAATGCAAATACATTCAATTTAAAAAATTTAAACAATGCAAAAAAAAAATTTCCATTATCAAATACTCTTGAACTTGAAATCAAGGTTTTCATTTGAATCCAAAAATTTTGTTTGATTTAAATTTATTTTAAATTAGCAATTTTTTTGAATTGAATTTAGGATTTCAAGAAAAATTAGGGTTTTCAATGAAATTTTTTTTGTTTCATTTCAAATTAGGTTTTCAATGCAATTTTTTTCTTTCAATTTAGGTTTTCAAATGCAATTTTTTTTTTTTGATTGAAAAATTTAGGTTTTAAAATCTAAATTTTGTTCTTCAAATTTGATTCAAGGATGATTTTTTCATTTCTATAGGGTTTCATTTTTTTTTCTTCTACCTCAAAAAGTTATCAATTCTCCTATTACACCCAAATAAAATAAATAAAATGCTAAACAAACTAAAAAAAATCATGCTAAAACCTACTTTTCACTTATAAATTTAAAAAAAAACACTAAAAAAACACAAATGAAGTAGGTGGAGGCATACCTAGAGGTTGAAGGTCAATGTTGTTGTAACCACTGTGTCTGCTAAATTGGGATCCTGAGATGCTAATGACTTTGTTTGATTTTTTTAGAAAATAAATACTACTTGAAAATAGGATCCTGTTTTTTACAAAATGGGATCCTAATTTATAAAAATCAAGATCCCATTTTGTAAAGATTGGGATCCTTTAATAATAGGGATCCTAATTTTTTTTAAAAAGGATTCTGTTTAGAATTTAGCCTCGGGATCCCAAACCAAAACAAGATCCCATTTTTATAAAATTGGGATCCCATTTATGAAAATCGGGATCCCATTTTTGCAGTGTCAATTTCATTTTTTTGACTAAGGAAAAAACTCCCATGTTTTGTGGACTCAAATTCTTACACTTACCTAAAATTTCTACCTAGTGATTACTAGCTTGAACTTCTTGAGAAATTATATAATTTGATGAAAAGAGAGTAAAGTGTGAAATATTAAAAAAAGGATTTTTTATAAAATATCCATAAGATTTGGCTATAATGAATTAGAACATGAAAAGGTGGCTAGATATAATAATGGACTAAGGTTTAATATCAAGTTGATATAAGTATGATAAATTTATTAATTATGGAAGAAGCATATCATTATAATCTAAAGGCACATGAAAAAATTGACAAGGAACTAAGGAAAAATCAAAGGTAGAGGTGGATTTAGCAAAGGAAAATTATAAAAAAAATAGTTATGTTCAAAAATCCAACCCTTCAAAAAATTAAAAGGAGAGAGATGAAACAAAACCAAGACCATACCCTATGAGAAGAGAAAATGGATATGAAAGATGGAAATACAAAGTCTTCCAAGGTATATGTTTCACATGCAGACAACCAAGCCATAGATTTTATAAATGCCCACAATGTAAGACATAAGGATCAAGAAGAACATGGGCTATAATTGTGTATATAACTGATGTGTGACAAAATGGATACCTCTTTTAGAGATATCACTCTTTTTCCACCAATCATTCACTAATGTGCTAGGAGTCCCAATTAGATTGACTAACAACCTCACAAGGTGATTAAATTCACAATTAGGAAGGACCTAGGAGGGGGTTATTTAAGTTCTAAGTGGTTCACCACCAAGCAAATGCTTGGAAAAGAGAATGTTGGAAAACACATTGTGATATCTAGACTGATCTAAAACTAGAAATGTAAGCTAAATGAAAGATGCAAATGATGAAATTATGTAATAGGGAGATAGTATGTGTATACCTAGGAAATATGTAGATGCTATGAGGATTCAAGAAATTTAAATATGCTACGGAAAAGTATTGTGGTGGACTAAGATGCCTAGAGTGTCGTATTAGTCCCACAACTATTTTTCATGGAAAATAAGGTGTCTTCAAATATCAAAATAGAACCCTAAAGAATATTTGAAAAAGACCCTATAAAGGAATAAGACACCCTTGGTGGAATATTTTTCCTATTCTAAATTTCTTAACTTTCTAAATGTGGTCGTATGCTCCAAGGTCTGCACTTGCTTCCCTCTAGATCTTAGGTCTCAAAAATTTCAGATCTGACCTGTAGGTGAGTTTTTGTGAAGATAAAAACTTTTACAATGAATTTTTTTAATCTTGTAGTCCAAATGATATTCAAATATTCAACCTATATCTACAAATACAAACACACAAGAGAGGGAAAACTTGTTGATTGTTAGTGAATGGGGGATTTCCTTTTTCAAACCCCTTGTAGTTAGTTAAAGCAAATGATGAAACGAATGAAATGAGGCATGGAATATGAAAGAAATAAATGATATCACCTTGGATGATGTCTTGTGAAAATAATTTGTAATATACCATGAATATTGTAGATCTTGGATCCTTGGATATGATGTGAACAATGGTCACAAAAATATCTTCAATGCTACATCCATGATCTTGACTTCACAACATGAATGGATGCAACAAGCCCTTGACATAATGCTTGGATATTAATGATGGCTCCAAATTCTTGATGAAATGTTGTTGAAAGCATAAAATTTCCTTAGGAATGAATAATTGAATACTTGTTCTTCATGGATATGAAAATGATTGGAGGAACGTTGTATTTATACTTATTCATGGTTAACATCCCAAATTACACAACAACAAGCTAACATATGAAATCATTAATTAAAGGATGCTAAATCTTGCCAAAATTTGAAATTTAATTCCAAAAATAAGCCAAGGAGGACTAAGACACCCTAGGTGGCGTCTTAGTCCCAAGGATAAATTCTCAAGACACAAACTCCAAAAAGGGAGCTATTTTGGGTGTTTTCAATATCAGGGTCCCAAGACCCATAGAGGAAAAAGATGCCTTAGGTGGAATTTTAGTCCCACTCCACAAATAAGGTACAAACAAACATAATCATTAAATTATGATTTATCTTTTTTATGTTGTTGGAATTTTCCATAGAAATATATAATTTATAGGGCTTGAGGATGCAAAATAGGAGAAATTAAGCCATAAAGAAGCATAAATAATGCAAGCCATGCCCAAAAAAGTGTGAAAAGGTATAGGTATGCACTTTAATACACTAAATTTAGCCCCCACTTTAGTGAGAATGAAATTGCTTCAAACTCACACTAAGGTAGTCAACCACACAATCAAGAGGGGTTCAAATGTACAAATTCTAGTAAGATAGGATGACAATGATCATGAGGGATGATCAAGCCCCCAAGGTTGATTCCTATGAAAAACCAACATACGCACAAAGGAAAACACATGCGGGTGATATATGAAGCCATAATCAAATCACAAACATACACAATCAAAAATAAGAAAAAGGAAAATGGAAAATTACCATGGATTAATCTTCATCTAGCCATCCAACGTGGTGGACAGAATCTAGGTTATTTTTCCAAAAAAATTAGAAGTGGAACACACTGTCCACTATGAAAACAAGACATGGGATTACAAGGGCTAGTGGGAGCTAGTTGTCCACTAGGTGAGTCCCAGGAAGTCCTTATCAATGTCATACCCCGATGACTATGATAAGGAAAAAAGAAAAAAGTACACTCACAAGGGCTAGTGAAGCTCGTTGTTAACTAGGTGATCCCTAGGGGATCATATCAAATCCATACCTCCATGAATTTAAGAAGGTAAAAAAATTCATTCTCAGAAGGGCTAGTCAAGCTAGTTGTTCACTAGGTGAGCCCTAGTGGGCCATATCAAAGCCATACCTCCATGAATTTAATAAGGAACAAAAAGGAAAATGCAACAAGAAAGAGGGATGTTTGAAGGAATTTTTCTTAGTTCATTCAAGGTATCATCTTAGGGAACATTGTGCTTAATGTCTCCAAGAGAGGACACATCAAATAAATATCGCACTCTTAGAGGAAATCATACCTAATGACACCACTAAGAAAGGACACATTTTAAGAAGAAAGAAAATCATACAAGGAACATGAAGAGGAAAAATGCAAATGAAATCATGCTAAAATAATTCCAATGTATGCACCCACTTTAAAGGTATTTCTAACACCATGTTGTTATCAATTACTTTAAAGTAGCCAAAATGAAAAGGAAAAGAGGATATGTCACATGCGAACCAACTTAAGGCATGTCACCCACTTCCTAAGCTTGCTTTTAAATGTACATGAAAGGTGCTAAAATAGCCAAAAGAGACAACAAAAAGTGACATATGAGGACAAGGCTATCTAACCTCTTTCCCACACTTAGTGTAGGAAAACAGTGAGCTAAATAGGATGAAAATGAGCATTAATTAAAGGAGGCTAAATCTCACCCAAATTTGAAATTGAATCCTAAAAATAAGCGAAGGAAGACTAAGACACCCTAGGTGGCATCTTAGTCCCAAGGCTGAATTCTTGGGGTACAAACTCCAAAAAGGGACCTATTTTGGGTGTTTTCAATATCAAGGTCCTAAGACCCATGGAGGATAAAGACACCATAAGTGGCTTTTTATTCCTAGTCATCAAATTAGGGACACATAGATAAAACCATTAAATGATAATTTATCTTTTGATGTTTATCAAGATTTTACATAAAAATATATAATTTATAGGGCTTGTGCATGCAAAATAGGACCAATTTAGCCATAAAGAAGCATAAATAAAGAAAGACGGGATGAAACAAGTGTTAAAATGCAAAGGTGTGCATTTTACTACACTACAATAACCAAATGGGATACCAAGTTCACAAGGTCTATTAGCCATCTAGATGAAATTTAAAAAGGGTCATATACAATGAAAAGGGTATAGTTAAAGACAACTAAAAGAGAAGATGAACCTATTGAAAGAAAAATTCTATTTAGGACAATATGTAAGTCGAGTGGAAAATGTTACAAGGTAATAATTGATAGTGAAAACACTGATAATTTAGTTTCAATTTAAATGGTGGATAAATTGGGGTTAAACAAAACAATGTACCCCACCCCTTACAAGTTTTCATGATTACAAAAATGGAACCTATTCTTGGTTGATAAAAAATGCTTAGTTAAATTTTGAATAAGAACTTATGTAGATGAGATGTGGTGTGATATCATTCCTATGGATGTCTACTACTTACGCTTAGTGATACCATGACAATTTGATAGGAAGGAAATCCATCATAGAAGAGAAACACTTACAATTTGGATAAAATATGGAAGAAAACACACTCTTACACCATAGGTAACTATGGAAGAAGAGGTTTAAAGTGGTCCAAGAATACTGCCAATAATAGAAAAGAAAGTTTTGAAGGAGATTAATGGTGAAAAACTATGTTTTTGAGTGGCTCACAAGGAGCTATAATTAGATGCAACAACTAAAAATAGTGATCTTCCTTTAGAAGTAAAGGGGATCCTTGAAGAATTTGATGAATTTGTGTCCAAGGAATTACCAAAAGCACTACAAACTATGAGGAGGAATAACCATCATATTTATTTGATTCTAGAGGGAACACTACTCAACAAGGTTGCTTATAGATTGAAACTTGTAAAATATGAAGTGTAGAACAATTAGATACAACTATTATAAAGAGGACTGATTAGTTAAATCCTCACTCTATGCAATTTACTTGATGTTTTTATAGAAAAGAAGGATATTGAATGGAGAATGCTCAGACTCGAGCAATCAAGAAAATAACAATCTAGTATCATTTTCCTTTACCAAGAATGGATGATCTCATGGAATCCTCGGGGAAAGTGACGGAAGAGCACCTAGGGGTTCCAAGCAATTATCCATCCCAAAAAATATTTTATTTATTTATTTTTCTATGTGATTCCTAGTTGTAGGAATTTCTTTTGGGCACCTAGTTTGGGCACTCTCAAATAATATAAATTTTTATTTACTAAATTGGTTGATTATTTTAAAGTTTTATTATTATCTTTGGGTGAAAATGGGCCCAAATTTTTTGTACTATTATCTTATTTATTGGAGAAAAAAATTATAATTTGGCAAATTTTTAGTGTATATTTAATGTGTTGTAAAATATTAAAATATGTAAAAAATAAAACCTAATTCCCAAGTTGGTAAAATTAAAATTTGAAATCTTAAATAATGTCTTGGAAAATAGTCAACACAACAAGGATCTAATTGGGTGCTAGGTTCATGATATGAGGTTATTGGAGGAGTTATAGACATCACTTTTATCAAGATTTATGAAATTTAAAACCATATTCCAATCATGCATGTAGAAGGATTCCAACAACTCATTTAGGGGGAATTTAAGATATTTTATTTCTATAACTAGAGTGGAGGGAAAAAATTCCAAGGTGTAGAGAAAGAGAATTTTTTATAATGGTTGTGAGTTGTTATGGAGTAAGATACTAGTAGCAACCTGAGAGTTGCAGAGTATTTAGAGGTGATTTGTAGGTGTTTGAGGTTGATTTGACTTGGTTTTTTCCTTGTACTACAAATAAAGTACTATAATTTTGTAATGGATTTTCCAATTTAAATGAATATTTGATTCTCAATATGTTTTAAAAAGTTGAAAATTTAAATGAAAATTTTATTTTCTCAATGCATTATTTGAAAGAGAGATGAATCTTTTTTCAATAGACTTTAATTTCATAATCTTGCAATTATGAAATTATAGTTATGTAGTGTTAAGGTTGCTTGTATGGGTTGTCTAAAAATACCCCGCATCTTTGTACTACATTAGATGGTATCAAAGTAGTAGGATTTGTTGGGGGTAAGCACAAGTAGTTGAGTCCACAAAATGGTCAAATAGTGGAAGTGTTTTTCTTGATTTTTTAGAATTTGTCATAGTTGTCCATTGAAAGTTTGAAGAACTTAGACATTGAATCCTAAAAGAGTATAGTAATATGAAGTTTAGTATTTTTGAGTCTAGTTTTCAAATATTTAATTTATTATAATACCCAAACAATACAAAATAATTTTAATAGGAATGTATGGAAACTACTTTTTAAAAGTCATTTTTTTAGGAACATACCATCCATGTGTATAGGCACCATATTTTTGCCTTAACAATATTATTTTTTATATTTATTTTTTATGGAAAGATATGTATTATACTAGATATTGATGAGGATATTTTTTATATTTTTTATATACATGTTTCTTCTTATTAATTTTTTATTGGCCCAAACTCTTCATTTTAAAAATCCTCATGTATGGAAAACATAGTTTGACCTAAACTAATCATTTTTTGAATTTTTTACTGTGTAAATAATTTTCTATAGATTGATTCCATATAATTTTTTGGTAAGAAAATTAACAAATTAACAATTATTAAATGTAGTGGAGGAAAAAGTATCCCCTTTTCACACTTAATTTAGGAATAATTAATAATAAATGAGCCTAATGTTTCCTTAATTTAGTGTTATAATATGTTATTCCTACTCACATTAATTTTAGGGAAATTTTTAATAAAATAGACTTAGTTCTGCCTTATTTTTTATTTTTTAAGGTGCTCCTTTACACTTTCACATTAATCTAGGGCTTTATTAATTTATTGGGGTTAATTTTCCTTAATTGACCCCTTTAATACAAATCCAAGCCTAATTAAAATCAAATTCCAAGGGATAAAACTCAACATTCATAAATTCCATTGCACAACACTTAACTTTGGAATATGTGTCTTAGGTATGTGAACTAGGACCCATTCACCATAGGGAAAATGGGTCCTCACTTAGACCTATGACCCCAATTCAACATAATGTTCAACATTACAAAATTTATATCTGAAGTAAGTGACCTAGGATCCATTCACCTTATGGAAAAGGGGTCCTTATTTAGAGCTAGGAAGCCCCTTTACAATATTTTTTTGGTGACATTTTAATGATTTCAAATAAACAATTTAATGTTGGCTTGTGATATTTGAATTTTAAGAGTTAATGTTAAGATACATATAAATATAAGTTTATTCCACTATAGTTCACCTAGAAGGTTTTCATGAGAACTTATCATTTTCAAAAGAGCATTATAGGTGCATTCAAGAGAAATTTCAAGGAATTCAAGGGCAGATTTATACAAGATTATTGCATCAATCAAGATTCCTATCATCATGTGAAAGATTTTTTGCATCATGCATGTTGTTTGAGATAATATGGTGATGTAGTATTCAAGATCTATTTAAGCATATCAAAGGCAGTGTTTCACATCAAGTTTCATGATCAAGATCTATATTCATTGAGGCCACTCCATACTAGCTTATAGATTTGTTATTGAAGGATTCAAATAAGGTTTGGTGAGTTGTTACATATTTTTTATCATTCGTCATTCCTTCATGATTTTATATTTCATTTCAATTTTTAACTATCAAAATAGGGTTTGATCAAGGAAAACCCCCATTTACGTAAAAAAACAACATTATTTTCTCTTTGGTGCATGATTGTAGATTTTAGGTGGAATATCCATTGAAGAGAAAAAATGAAGAAAGTTGCAAAGCTACAAGAAAATTTGTACAATCATGTAAAATCTTCTACAAAAGTTATTTATGGCTATCTGAAAGTGAACATCTAGAATTTGGGAGTGCAAATTGAGTAGAAGTGAACCCAAAAAAACAATTTTAAATAACCCTAGCAAAGACCCATTTTCCATAGGATGAATGAGTCCTTATTGAGCTTCAAAAGGTGACTTTTGGTAAAAGATATAAATTATTTTCCCATTTCCGTATCTACCTTTCGGTTACTGTTCCAGTCCGATCTTTAATTTTTTTTCTTCACTTACATTTCCTAGCCTAAATTTCAAATGAAATTGGAGAAAAAGGTGTTTGAGGGTGAACCCATTCTTCAACTCACCCCACCTTAGGTTTTATTTCATTTCATTAAAATTTACAAAAATCCTAAGATTTCAAGTTTATGGACTAGTTTCCTCAAAAATTAATTTAAAAATAGAATAAATAATCTAATACTAAAAAATAATATATTTAAAAAGTAGACATCATCATTAATAATGGGTTTTAAATTCATAAAATGATTATAAACAATCTCATCAGCATATTGGAAAAAAAAAAATTCTCTTGACATTGCCATGACCATTTAGTTGTGGGTCAAATGGTAAGGATTGGGTTACCATTCATTTTCTTATCATAAATCCAAATGAAAAACATTGATTGTGAGTTTCAAACATTTTAGAATGACTACCCATTTTAAACTGGTTACCTATTTTAAAGCTAGAAAATGACACTTCCATTAAATGTGAACCCAACTTATTTCACTTACCTTGGGTAAGTATATTTGTTAGAGGTTAAGTGGAGTCCAAAAACATAAGAGGGCTAAGGAGGACATGAAATACATGAATTTAGATTATTTGTTGCAGGTATGAAAGAGGACTATGACTACATAGGGTTGATACCCTAAAGTGAGAGATATTGTTACAAGGACTTATAACTAAAGAGGGATTTGTGAGGCTCTAAAAATATCTTCAAAGAAGAGGGTAGGATGGGTTAATATAAGACCTATATTTTGGGAAGAATCAAAACACAAGATGTTTACTAAATTAATTATTGAGAATTAAAAAATATTTAGGATAGATTTGATATGATAGAGATGGAGAAAAGAAAAGAGATTGAAATGAGATGAATGAAATGGTAAAGGAAGAACAATCTCTTGAAAGAGGATATTGAAGAGAATAGAGAGGAAAAATACATGCTTAAAAAAGAGGACGGTGAAAAGATGAATCAATTTTTGGAGTGTTGTAGCCTTGTGATGGAAAGGGCATGGAAAGAAAAATATGTGGTCTGGGAATCCCACACATTTGTGGTTGAAAGAAATGAATGAAAGAGGAGAATCATTAAGAAATAATGGATCAAGAAAGAGTAGAAAAGGGTCTCTATGGACCATAAATTAATGGTAATTTTGATGAATTTGTTTTATCTGAAGATTGTTTATTTGTTGGATTTAGCTTGCAGACAAAGAAAGTGGTAAACACAAGATCAATACAACAACAATAAAATATGTATCATTTAATTATGTTAGTTATTTTTTACATGTAAAATAATTATATGAAAGTTATGGATGAAGTTCCAAAAATTTAGAAAATGGACTTTGATAGTCCTAAATTTGACAAAGAGATTGATGAAGATGAAGATAGTCTCTTGTTGAAAGAGGAGACAAGGAAATTAAAAATATTTTTTAAGGGATAAATGATAGAATAAAATGATGAAAAGAAAGAGGTTACATCTACTACATGCCTCTCTAAAGGAGGAAAATTTTCATCTACAGGGAAAGTGAAGAAAACAGAGGAAATTGCTCATTTATAAAAAAATTCAATGTTGCTAATGAATCTAATTTTGGTGAGGTTGAACTAGTAAAATTAAGTGAAGGAAGAGATATGGTAAATGAAATGAATAAAAAGGTACATGAATGAATAAAATGGTACAAGATGAAATACAACAAGGTATGACGACCTTTTTTGACATAAGAGAAGAAGAGAATTAACAAGAAATAGGTGAGAAAGATGTACAAATAGAATTCATTGATTTCTATGAATTTGTTAATGTTGATTTGTGTGTAGGCATTGAGAATGATAAAGTAGGATGGAAAGATGAACCATGGTAGAGGAAGGTGAATTAAATGAAGGGAAGAAAGATAGGAAAGATGGAGGAAGGAAGACATAATTGAAGTTTCAAAAAGGGGTGAAGAAGAAGAAACAAGTGGATAAGGAAGAAGGATAGATTAAAGGGAAGCACATAATTATCATATTTTTAAGTTTCAAATCATGGAACATTTCACTTATCTTGGTTGTTTGATGTAGGAGCATCTAGAGGTCCTATTCAATCTTGCATCCCCAAAAATCTATTATTTTATTTTACTTTTTGTGTGATTCCTAGTTGTAGGTAGTTTTTAGGAACCTTGTTTGGGAACTCTCAAAGCATGAAAAAAAATATTTATTAAATTGGATAAGTCTTTTAATATTTTAATGTTATCTTTGGGTGAAAATATGGCAAATTTTTTGCAACTATTATTTTATTTATTTTCTCAAAAAATTGTATTGTAGTAGATTATTGGTGTACATTTAATGTGTTCTAAAAGCTTAAAATACATGAAAATCTAACCTCAAGTTGGGAAAATTAAATTATGAAATGTTAAATAATGTCTTGGGTCCTAGGTACATGACGAGAGGTTACTTGAGGATTAATGGACATCAATTTCATCAAGAGTTAAAAAAATTAATATCATATTCCAATCATGAATGGAAGAGGATTCCAACACCTCTTTTGGGGGAAATTTGAAATATTTTATTTATGTACCTATAGAGGAGAGAAATATTCCCATGAGTAGAGAGAGAGAAACTTTGATGAGGGTTGTAGTAGTGAAGTTTGAAGGAAAAGTTGTGGAGGAAGATACTAGAAACAACCTAAAGCAGGAGGATGAAAACACATACCCCTACTATTCTCAACAAAATAAAATGCATTGAAAATGCAAATAATCAGATTTTAAAATCTGTAACATGAACACTTGATTGTTCATCATAATTTCCAAAAGAACATCACAATAACTTCTCAAAATTGACAATACAAATGGTGCAGCCTCATGGGATAATAATAATAGTCTCAAAGCTGATATAAAATTTATGTACAACAGAAAAATAATTTAAGGACAACAACAATTTCATTCTTTCAAATCTTCTACCAAAAAATGTGAAACAAGATCATCAAACACTTGCAAACTTCAATACAAAATATGCAACCACTCAATCATCGATTCTAAAACCCATTTGCTGCTATTCCTTCACTTCCAAACCTGCAAAAACATTCATACCAAACTGATTTCTCCTTCCCTCAACTCTCACCAAACTTCCCCTACAAAATCCCTCTTCTCTTCTCATATTCCCCTTCTTTTCACAAGCTGATTTTATGCACTTTTTCTTCTGCAACTCTTAGGAGAAACCTACAAGTTATTTCTCCAATCTTGCTGCTATTGATTGCTTCTCTTTGAATACCTTAAAGGCTCTATTTTTTTTTACATTAAAACATTTTTGAAATCCCAAATCTACTCTTTTATTTCCCTCCAATTTTCTTTTTGAAATTCCTCAATTTGTGCTTAAAAATCATCATTAAATACTTCCAAATATGGCACAAAAATTTACTACACCATATTCCATGACTTTATATTGTAAATTCCTCATAAAAATCAATAAAATCATTAACCAAGTCATTATCATTCACAATAGTTTAAATACTAAAATCATTAATTGATTTTTCCCAAAAATACTAGCTTTTATGCATTAAAGCAAAACTCTTTTTTTCTTATCTTGGGTTTCCACTCTCTCCATCCCTATTTTTAGGGATTTTGGAATCTCAAAAATAATATTTTTAATGGAATAGAAAGTCTCCAAAAACCTATTCCAAAATTTCCAATTTATAATTTCAAACTCCAAAATTACCCCCTACACTTTTTCTCACTCCATAAATGAAATATTTAAATAAATAAAAATCATTTAATAAATTATTTTTTCCTCAACATTGCAATTTATTTACCTATTACATAGTTAAAAGAAACTTTAGGAAATTAAAAATTAAATACTTTCTTTTTGGTTGATAAGGATATCTCTCTAACTATGGATGCTCCTGCATCAGACACCCATGGTAGAAAAGAAATATTTCATGAGCTACACTTAGAAATATTTATAGAACATGTGTTTGTCTTAGATCCACCTCTTCTTTGTCCATTGGTATTTCTTTGTTCACTAATTTCTGCAACTTCACAACATTATCCTCTTTCATCTTTACTCCTCTACCCTCTATTGTTGGTTTAATTTCTCCCACTCTTTCCACCATGTCTTCATGAAATTTCATTTCTTGAATGCCTTTGGTAAGATATAACATTGTTGCAATCTGATTTATTTTACTCAAAACAACATTACTACCATTATCAAGAGAATCATTCTCCATTTCTCCTAAAAAGGTATCATAGTCACAAATAAAAACATCTTCATGTCCACTGTTCTCTAACAAAGATTTACCAGAAAAATTTACATATACCTTCGCTTTAAACTTCCACAATTTAACTTCATCAAATTGATCTACTACTACAATAAAAACCTCTATTTCTACATTCTTATTGTCATCAAAGTAGACACCAAAATATGATTTTACCTCACTTTTACTTGCAAACTTCATCTCACCTGAGATTAAATCATCCCATTCTCTTTCAATTGTCGCCATTCGCAGCAATAAATCATCCCCTTCACTTTCTTCTATTTCGTTGAAAGCACACTCATTGGTTGCAACTTCATTACACATTCATCTTCATAAAAATATTTATCAAAAATGAATTTTACATCTATATCTTTCAGTGTTGCAACTCTTTCTTCCCTTGCAATAACTTGATCCCATTCTCTTTCAATCTAAATGAGTAAATCATCCTTCTCAACTTCATAGGTGTTCTTTAAAGAACTTTCTTCTACTACTAAAATCACTATAGTCTCATCCTCCATGTCTTCCAATAGACATCTCTCTTCAGGTTCATCAATCTCTTCATTTTCATACTCTTCTTCTTCCTCAGTGTCACATGCATCAAACTCTATTACTTATTTCTTTCCTCTAGTCAAAGGATCACTAGAAAGATAAAAATTATCTTCAAATATTGTCTCTTGTTTCCTCCTTTCGATATCATCCCTCAATCCATTTATTTAATTCTATAACCTTATCATTTCTCTTTCTTTGAATCTCCTTTTTATTACCTCTAGTCTGGGAATCCTTAGAATCCATCTAATTATAATGCCTTTTTTACTTTCCATTTTCTAGGCTTGTCATATCCTCAACAACACAAATTTTCAAAACCCTTAGGTTCTTCACATGTAAACTACCTCACATTCAACAATCTATTTACAAAATCTTCACTCTCAAGATCTATTGGCTTCATCCCACACTCACAGGTCTTGCTAGAACTGCCTCATGTTTGATGCTTTGTTACAGTCTAAGGAACTTCTACTTTAATACCACTGAAGCAGGAGGGTGAACACACATACCCCTTTTCATACAACTATTCTCAACAAAATAAAATTCATTAAAAATTCAAAAAATCAAATTTTAAAATCTGCAACATGAACACTTCACTGTTCATCATAATCTCCAAAAGAACATCACAATAACTTCTTCAAATTGACAATACAAATGGTGGAGCCTCATGGGCTAATAATAATATTCTCAAACAAGATATAAACTTTATATACAATAGAAAAGTAATATAAGGACAACAACAAGTTCATTCTTTCAAATCTTCTACCAAAAATTGTGAAACAAGATCATCAAACACTTGCAAACTTCAATAAAAAAATATGCAACAACTCAATCATGGATTATTAAATCCAATTGCTGCTATGCCCTCGCTTCCAAACCTGCAAAAACATTCATACCAAATTGATTTCTCCTTTCCTCAAATCTCACCAACTTCCCCTATAAAATCCCTCTTCTCTTCTCATATTCCCCTTCTTTTCACAAGCTGATTTTCTAAACTTTTTCTTGTGAAATTCTCAAGAGAAATCTAAAAGTTATTTCCCCAAACTCTCTGATATTTATTTCTTCTCTTTGAATGCCTTAAAAGCTCCATTTTTTTTCTAAATTAAAACCTTTTTGAAATCCAAAATCTTCTCTTTCATTTCCCTCCAATTTTCTTTTTGAAATTCCTTAGTTTGTGCTTAAAAATCATCATTAAATGCTTCCAAATAAGGCACAAAAACTTACTTCACCATATTTCATGACTTGCTGTTGTAAATGCCTCATAAAAATCAATAAAATCATCAACCAATTCGTGATCATTCACAATAGTTTGAATCTTGGGTGTCCAATCTATCCATCCCTATTTTTGAGGGATTTGGAATCTAAAAAATAATATTTTAAATTGAATAGAAAGTCTCCAAAATTACCTCCTACACTTTTTCTCAATCCAAAAATGAATTATTTAAATAAAGACCAATTATTTAATAAATTATTTTGGCCCCAACATTGAAATGTATTTACCTATTGCATGAATAAACCAAACTTTAGGAAATTAAAAATTAAATGATTTCTTTTTGGTTGATGAGGATAGCTCTTTAACTATGAATGCTCATGCATCAGATACCCATGGTAGAAAAGAAATATTTCATGAGTTGCACTCATAAATATTTTTAGAACCTGTGTTTGAGTTGGATCCACCTCTCTTATTTTTCCACTTGTATTTCTTTGTTCACCAATTTCTGAAACTTCACAACATTATCCTCTTCCATCTTTACTCCTCTACCCTCTATTGCTAGTTTAATTTCTCCCACTCTTTCCACCATGTCTTCTTCATAAAATTTCATTGTGTAAATGCCTTTTGTAAGATAGAACATTGTTGCAATCTGATTTATTTTACTCAAAATAACATTATTACCATTATCAAGAGACTCATTCTCCATTTCTCATAAAAAGGAATCATATTCAGAAATAAAAACATCTTCATGTCCACTGTTCTATAACAAATATTTACTAGAAAAATTTGCATTTACCTTCACTTTACACTCCTAAAATTTAACTTCATCAAATTGATCTACTGTTACAATAAAATCCTCTATTTCTATATTCTTATTGTCATCAAAGTAGACAGTAAAATCTAATTTTACCTCACTTTTACCTGTAAACTTCATCTCACCTGAGATTAACACATCCCATTCTCTTTCAATTGGTGCCATTTGCTTCAATAAATCATCCCCTTCACTTTCTTCTATGTCCTTCAAAGCAAACTCTTTGGTTACAACTTCATTATAATGACATTCATCTTCAGAAAAATATTTATCAAAAATTAATTTTACCTCTGTATCTTTCACTATCGCAATTTTTTCTTCCCTTGCAATAACTTGATCCCATTCTCTTTCAATCTGATAGAGTAAATCATCCTTCTCAACTTCATAGGTATTCTTTAAAGAACTCTCTTCTACTACTAAAATCACTTTAGTCTCATCCTCCATGTCTTCTATTAGACATCCCTCTTTAGGTTCATCAATCTCTTCATTCTCATACTCTTCTTCTTCCTCAGTGTCACATGCATCACACTATGTTACTTCTTTCTTTCCTCCAGTAAAAACATCACTAGAAAGATAAAACTTATCTTCAACTCTTCTCTCCTCTTGTTTCCTCCTTTCAATCTCATCCCTCAATCCATGTATTTCCTACTGCAACCTTATCATTTCTCTTTCTCTGAATCTTCTTGTTATTACCTCTAGTCTGGGAATCCTTAGAATCCATCTAATGATAATGCCCTTTCTCCTTTCCATTTACAGGCTTCTGAAATCCTCAACAACAAAACTTTTCAAAACCCTCAGGTTCTTCACATTTAAACTACCTCACATTGGGCGATCTCTTTACAATTTCTTCACTCTCAAGATTAGCTGGCTTCAACGAACACTCACAGGTTCTGTTGCAACTGCCTCACATTCGATACTATGTTACATACTAAGGAACTTCTACTTTGATACCACTGAAGTAGGAGGATGGACATAGATACCCCCTTTTCATACAACTATTTTCAACAAAATAAAATGCATTGAAAATGCAACTACTCAGATTTTAAAATCTCCAACATGAACACTTGATTGTTCATCATAATCTCCAAAAGAACATCACAATATCTTCTCCAAATTGACAACACAAATGGTACAACCTCATGGGATAATAATAATAGTCTCAAAACTGATATAAAATTGATGTACAATAGAAAAATAATTTAAGGACAACAAAAATTTCATTCTTTGAAATCTTCTACCAAAAACTATGAAACAAGATCATCAAACACTTGCAAAATTCAATACAAAATATGCAACAACTCAATCATGGATTCTTAAATCCAATTGCTGCTATTCCTTCACTTCCAAACCTTCAAAAACATTCATACCAAATTGATTTCTCCTTCCCTCAACTTTCATCAAACTTCCCCTGCAAAATCCCTCTTCTCTTATCATATTCCCCTTCTTTTCACAAGATGATTTTTTTGCACTTTTTGTTGTGCAACTCTCAGGAGAAACCTACAAGTTATTTCTCAAAACTTTCTACTATTGATTGCTTCTCTTTTAATAACTTAAAGGCTCCATTTTTTTCTATATTAAAACCTTCATGAAATCCCAAATCTGCTCTTTTATTTCCCACCAATTTTCTTTTTAAAATTCCTCAGTTTGTGCTTAAAAATCATCATTAAATGCTTCCATATATGCCACAAAAATTTTCTTCACCATATTCCATGGTTTTCTGTTGTAAATGCCTCATAAAAATCAATAAAATCATCAACCAAGTCATGATCATTCAAAATAGTTTGAATACTAAAGTCATTAATTTATTTTTCCCAAAAATACTAGCTTTTATGCATTAAAGCAAAAATCTATTTTTCTTAGGTTTCCACTCTCTCTATCCCTATTTTATATGGATTTTGGAATCTCAAAAATAATATTTTAAATTGAAAAGAAAGTCTCCAAAAACCTATTCCAAAATTTCCAATTTTGAATTTCAAACTCCAAAATTACCTCCTACAATTTTTCTCACTCCAAAAATGCAATATTTAAATAGAGTCCAATTATTTTATAAATTATTTTTTCCTTAATATTTCAATTTATTTACCTATTGCATAATTAAACAAAAATTTAGGAAATTAAAAATTAAATACTTTCTTTTTGGTTGATGAGGATAGCACTTTAACTATGGATGCTCCTCCATTAGACACCAATGGTAGAAAAGAAATATTTCATGAGATGCACTCAGAAATATTTATAAAACCTGTGTTTTTCTTAGATCCACCTCTCTTCTTTGTCCACTGGTATTTCTTTGTTCACCAATTTCTAAAACTTCACAACATTATCCTTTTTCATCTTTACTCTACCCTCTATTGCTGGTTGAATTTCTCCCACTCTTTCCACCATGTCTTCTTCATAAAATTTAATTGTTTCAATGCCATTGGTAAGATAGAACATTGCTGAAATCTGATTTATTTTACTCAAAACAACATTAGTACCATTATCAAGAGACTCATTTTCCATTTCTCCTAAAGAGGTATCATAGTCACAAAAAAAAACATTTTCATATTCACTGTTCTCTAACAAAGATTTACCCAAAAAATCTACATTTACCTTCACTTTAAACTCCCCCAATTTAACTTCATCAAATTGATCTACTGCTGCAATAAAAACCTCTATTTCTACATTCTTATTGTCATCAAAGTAAACACCAAAATCTGATTTTACCTCACTTTTACCTGCAAACTTCATCTCACCTAAGATTAACTCATCCCATTCTCTTTCAATTGTTTCCATTCGCATCAATAAACCATCCCCTTCACTTTATTCTATGTCCTTCAAATCACACTCTTTGGTTGCAACTTCATTATAATCACATTCATCTTCATAAAAATATTTATCAAAAATGAATTTTACCTCTATATCTTTCACTGTTGCAACTTTTTCTTCCCTTGCAATAATTTGATCACATTCTCTTTCAATCTAAATGAGTAAATCATCCTTATCAACTTCATAAGTGTTCTTTAAATAACTCTCTTCTACTACTACAATCACTATAGTCTCATCCTCCATGTCTTCCAATAGACATCCCTCTTCAGGTTCATCAATCTCTTCATGCCCATACTCTTCTTCTTCCTTGGCGTTGCATGAATGGCACTCTGTTACTTCTTTCTTTCCTCTAGTCAAAGGATCACTAGAAAGATAAAACTTATCTTCACCTCTTATCTCCTCTTGTTTCCTCCATTCAATCTCATCCCTCAATCCATTTATTTGATGTTGCAACCTTATCATTTCTCTTTCTTTGAATCTCCTTTTTATTACCTCTAGTCTATGAATCCTTACAATCCATCTAATGATAATGCACTTTTTTCCTTTCCATTTTTAGGATTTTCAAATCCTTAACAACACATATTTTAAAAATCCTTAGCTTCTTCACATGTAAACTACCTCACACTGGGTGATCTATTTAAAAAGTATTCACTCTCAAGATCTACTGGCTTCAACCCACACTCACAGGTCCTGTTGCAACTGCCTCATGTTCAACACTTTGTTATAAACTCAAGAACTTCTGCTCTAATACCACTAAAGTAGGAGGATGAGCACACATACCCCCTTTTCATACAACTATTCTCAACAAAATAAAATGCATTGAAAACGCAAAAAATTAGATTTTTAAATCTGTAACATGAACACTTGATTGTTCATCATAATCTCCAAAAGAACGTCACAATAACTTCTCCAAATTGACAATACATATGGTGCAGCCTCATGGGATAATAATAATAGTCTCAAAAATATTATAAAATTTATGTACAACAGCAAAATAATTTAAGGACAACAACAAGTTCATTCTTTCAAATCTTCTACCAAAAATTGTGAAACAAGATCATCAAACACTTGCAATCTTCAATACAAAATATGCAACAACTCAATCATGGATTCTTAAATCCATTTGCTGCTATGTCTTCACTTCCAAACTTGCAAAAAAATTCATACCAAACTGATTTCTCCTTCCCTCAACTCTCACCAAACTTCCCCTACAAAATCCCTCCTCTTCTCATATTCCCCTTCTTTTCACAAGCTGATTTTTTGCACTTTTTCTTGTGCAATTCTCAGGAGAAACCTACAGGTTATTTCACCAAAATTTCTACTATTGATTTATTCTCTTTGAATACCTTAAAGGCTCCATTTTTTCTAGATTAAAACCTTTTTAAAATCACAAATCTCCTCTTTCATTTCCCTCCAATTTTCTTTTTAAAATTCCTCAGTTTGTGCTTAAAAATCATCATTAAATGCTTCCAAATATGGCACAAAAATTTACTTCACCATATTCCATGACTTGATTTATAAATTCGTCATAAAAATTAATAAAATCATCAACCAAGTTGTGATCATTCACAATAGTTTGAATACTAAAGTCATTAATTGATTTTTCCCAAAAATATTAGCTTTTATGCATTAAAGCCAAATTATGTTTTTCTAATCTTGGGTGTCCACTCTTTCCATCCCTATTTTTTAGGGATTTTTGGAATCTCAAAAATAATATTTTAAATGAAAAAGAAAGTTTCCAAAAACCTATTCCAAAATTTCCAATTTTGAATTTAAAACTCCAAAATTACCTCCTACACTTTTTCTCACTCCAAAAATGCAATATTTAAATAATGACCAATTATTTAACAAATTATTTTGGCCTCAATATTGCAATTTATTTACCTATTCCATAATTAAACAAAAAATTAAGAAATTAAAAATTAAATACTTTCTTTTTGGTTAATGAGGATAGCTCTTTAACTATGGATGCTGTTGCATCAGACACCCACAGTAGAAAAGAAATATTTCATGAGTTGTACTCATAAATATTTATAGAACCTATGTTTTTCTTGGATCCACCTCTCTTCTTTTTCCACTGGTATTTCTTTGTTCACTAATTTTTGCAACTTCACAACATTATCCTCTTCCATCTTTACTCCTCTACCCTCTATTGCTGGTTTAATTTCTCCCACTCTTTTCGCCATGTCTTCTTCATAAAATTTCATGTTTCAATACCTTTTGTAAGATAGAAAATTGTTGTAATCTGATTTATTTTACTCAAAATAACATTAGTACCATTATCAAGAGACTCATTCTCCATTTTTCCTAAAAATGAATCATAGTCACAAATAAAAACATCTTCCTGTCCACTATTCTCTAACAAAGATTTACTAGAAAACTTTACATTTACCTTCTCTTTACACTCCCACAATTTAACTTAATCAAATTGATCTACTGCTGCAATAAAATCCTCTATTTCTACATTCTTATTGTCATCAAAGTAAACACCAAAATCTGAATTTACCTCACTTTTACATACAAACTTCATCTCACCTGAGATTAACTCATCCCATTCTCTTTCAATTGTTGTCATTCACATCAATAAATCATCCCCTTCACTTTCTTCTATGTCCTTCAAAGCACACTGTTTAGTTGCAACTTCATTATAATCACAATCATCTTCATAAAAATATTTATCAAAAATGAATTTTACCTTTATATCTTTCACTGTTGCAACTTTTTCTTCCCTTGCAATAATTTGATCCCATTCTCTTTCAATCTGAATGCGTAAATAATCCTTCTCGACTTCATAGGTGTTCTTTAAAGAACTTTCTTCTACTACTACAATCATTGTAGTCTCATTCTCCATGTCTTCCAATAGACATCCCTCTTCAGGTTCATCAATCTCTTCATGCTCATACTCTTCTTCTTCCTCAGTGTCGCATGCATGAAACTCTATTACTTCTTTTTTTCTTGCATTCAAAACATCACTAGAAAGATAAATCTTATCTTCAACTCTTATCTGTTGTTTCCTCCTTTCAATCTAATCCCTTAATCCATATATTTACTACTGTAACCTTATCATTTCTTTTTCTCTGAATCTCTTTTTTATTACCTCTAGTCTTGGAATCCTTAGAATCCATCTAATGATAATGCCCTTTCTCCTTTCCATTTTCCAGGCTTCTCACATCCTCAACAACATAACTTTTCAAAACTCTCAGGTTCTTCACATGTAAACTACCTCACATTTGGCAATCTGTTTACAAAATCTTCACTCTCAAGATCTGTTGGCTTCAACCAACACTCACAGGTCTTGTTGCAACAGCCTCATGTTTAGCACTCTATTACATACTCAGGAACTTTTGTTGTAATACTACTAAATCAGGAGGATGAACAGACATACACCCTTTTTCATAAAACTGTTCTCAACAAAATAAAATGCATTGAAAATGTAACAAATTAGATTTTAAAATATACAACGTGAACACTTGATTGTTCATCATAATCTCCAAAAGAACATCACAAAAACTTCTTAAAATTGACAATACAAATGGTGCAGCCTCATGGGCTAATAATAATAGTCTCAAAACTAATATAAAATTGATGTACAACAGAAAAATAATTTAAGGACAACAACAAGTTCATTCTTTCAAATCTTCTACCAAAAATTGTGAAACAAGATTATCAAACACTTGCAAAATTCAATACAAAATATGCAACAACTCAATCATGGATTCATAAATACATTCTAAAATTCATAATAATTTTAATACTGAACTCATTAATTGATTTTTCGCAATAACACTAGCTTTTATGCATTAAAACAAAAATCTATTTTTCGTATCTTGGGTGTCCACTCTCTCCATCCCTATTTTTTCGGGATTTTGGAATCTCAAAAAGAATATTTTAAATGGAATAGAAAGTCCCAAAAAACCTATGCCAAAATTTCCAATTTTGAATTTCAAACTCCAAAATTACCTCCTACAATTTATCTCACTCCAAAATTACAATATTTAAATAAAGACCAATTATTTAATAAATCATTTTGGCCTTAACATTGCAATTTATTTACCTATTGCATAATTAAACCAAACCTTAGGAAATTAAAGATTAAATATTTTCCTTTTGGTTCATGAGGATAGCCCTTTAGCTATGGATGCTCTTGCATCACGACCTAAGTGTTCCAAAGGATTTAGAGGTGGGTATGTGTAGGATCATCATGGAAAAAAGAGTCTTTTAAATGTTAAAAAAATTAGAAAAATTAGAGTTAGGCAACTTCACGTAAAAAATTGAATAAGTTATCTATATTATTTCAAAAATCTCTCAAGAATAGAATCTGTAGCAAATTGGATGTAGTTTCTAAACTACTAGGTTTCTTTAAAAAGGAAAGAAATCTATTTGGTTAAAATTTAAAATTTCAATGCAGTAGTACTTAAATTTTTGGGGAAAAAAGAAGTAGGTGTTTGTTTGACGACCCTAACCACAATAAAATTATAATATTTTTTTATAATATTTTATACCTAAGTAGAGGACTCATGCCCAAATATGATGAATATTTTTTTTGTAATTTTTTCTAAGTAGATAATTAATTATGAATTTTTTATTAGAAATTTTAAAAAATATAAAAAATCCTTATGTCTAACCACCTTAACTTGGTCAAAAATTCATGAAATTCAATTTTTATTTTTTTAATCCTATAGTATGTGAAGCATAGAATGTGATGCATGTTTTTGATTCAAAAAATGTGATACTATTTGAAAGCTATAGATGTTTTTCAATCAGTCTATCAATCAAAACTTTAGTCGTAATTTGAATAGAAAATGAATAATAATTACTTATTAAATTCAAAAGAAAGCATAATTTATATTGGTGGAAAGATGAGAATCTCCTTTAAAAACCCTTTTTGTTTCATCAATTTTGGGTAAAAAAAATGTCGTCAGCCACATACCCATCATATTGCCACTTTTTGGCCCATCATGATCCTACACATACCTAGGTGATTTGTACATGTTTGAGACTGATCTAATTTGTTTTTTTCCTTATATTGCAAATAAAATAATTAGATTCTTTAGTGTCCAATTTTCAATTTGAATGAAGAATTGATTTTCTCAATGTGTTGTTTGAAAGAGAGTTGAAAATTTAAATGAATATTTGATTTTCTCAATGTGTCTTTTGAAAGAGGTTTGGATTTTCTCTCCGTTATACTTTTAATTTCATATTTTGTATTTGTAAAATGATGGTTTTTGTGTTGTTATGGATTCCAAGATTTTTTTTTGGGAATGACCCCCAATCCTTTTACTACATCAAATGGCTAGGTCTTTTATAAAAAAATATTTATAGAGTTGGTATCGCCAAATTAGTCTTGGTGAAATTAATATTTAATTACACTAGCATAAGTTTACTTAGGAATAATATTTAATTAATTCCTAGGTTGCATTTACTAGGAAATTAGTTATAATGGGGTCATCCCCCTTGACATGTATTTAGGATAAAAGATTCCTTATAGAAGATTAGTTTTCTCTTCTAGAAGCCTTATCCTATCTTCACATCATTCTAGTTAGTTAGTTAGTTAGTTATCACATGTTTTTAGATCAAGACACATAGAAACATCATATTTCATACTACATCTCACTCTTTCCTATTTAAGCAAGGCATTTGTACATTGTATTATATCAATTTCTCATAATAGAATCTCATTGCATGCCTAAGTTGCAACACTTTCTTGTTCATGTGGATGGAGCTCTTCTTGGTTAAGATCTTGTGAAGTTTTTCCAACTTCATTATAATTCTCATGCATTTATATTCTCAACATGGTATCAAAGAACTAGGCCATAGGAGAATCCATCTCTCTTCAAAAAGTTGGGTTGTGGAGATCAAAATCAAGGAAAGATAAGTTTTCATTACAAGCTAATTATCTACTTCCATGGAGCAACTAATTTTTGGAGCAGACTGAGTCTAATTGGAGCTCGCCATTGTCTTCAAAAGGCCTAAAAACCTAAGGATCAACAACCAAATTATTGAAAGTGGAGTCATTCACTTGAAGGTCATTAGAGAAATTTTGAGGGGACACTATATGATCCCTACAAACTACATAGTACAACTTATCAGTCAACATCTGAGATCAAAAAATAATTTGTAGGCTATTCTATGCAAAAAAATTATTAGGCTCATATAGTTTGTTCTATAGTTGGTAGAAATATTTATATTGTTTAGTAGAAAATATTTTATGAGGGCATAAGTTTACATTGTTGGAATATATTTTGGGGTTTGATTTATTAAATATTGGTGGAATCATGTTTAATTTCTATAGATTTCATTTGTGGTAAAATCAAATATTAAGTCAACATATTTCCTTTAAAGTGGGTTTAAAATTTTTTATTAGTATATATTTAAGATTTTGATTGCATTAGGCAATATCAAAATCTTTATATGTGTTTGATTTCTTCACAATATGCATTTCTATTAGTGACCACATATATTTGGAAATCATAGTTGTTATTTAGTGGAATTTTTAGATGAAGCTTTAATCATTTTCAGTAGAAAATATTTATCTATAGTGAAATTTACTATCATCTACAGAGGCTTACATTTTCTTCTATAGGTCGTACTAATTAATGCAACCTTTTTTGGGGCTTATTCATTGTTGGCACATTCATTGCCTTTTATCAAAATTTATTGTTGAATCATCCCACACAAAGTTTCTTCCCATTGATCGAGTTTCTCATATTTCTAGCCTCTATTTAGAGTTCCCATCGGCCCACGACTTTCCTTTGTCCATCCATCACCAAGATTTTTGACCAGCATTGAATACCTCATTGTTCACCATCGACCAAACTCATTCCCCACTATTTTCTTTGTGGTTTTTGGGATTTTTTACCAGCACCAGGAATTGTTTCTCACCATTGGTAGAGCTTTCCACCACCAATGAAACCCCTCTTCTATATGCACCACCCACACCATTGGTGGTGCCAATTTTTTTCCTAGCTAAACTTCTACGTTCACATCAAGGACTAGGAGTCATGCCCGAGGGGACTATTTTTTTGCCCCAAGTGCTAACATTTTTGCACCTTGTTAGTCTGTAAGCCCTAATAGGGAAATTTTCTTTTGAGGGACATATCTTTGCACCACGATCTCAAAACTTAAAAAAAAAATGATATCATTGGAAAGGTATTTCAGTGTACTTTCTAGTGGTGCCCTCTATTTTCTAGAATTTCATTTCTAGAAAAAGATATAGTCAACCAAAGTCAAAATCCTAATTTGGACTCAAAACACAATATGTAACGCCTCGCTGTGTGAACCCCCAAAGGGAAACAAAGATATGACACTTTTTTTTTAAAAGTGAAACATTGCGTAAGATTAATTTGTACATTCATTACATGAAAATAAATTATGCATTTACAAAGTCATTCACATCCTCTGGGGTACACAAAATAGTCATTACAATTCATAAAATTTTGTCAAACGAAAGTGATTAAACACCAAAGATTACATAATGATAACATACAATCATCCATGATCAAAAGGGACGAAAACTATACATCATTTTATTACAATTCAATTGATAGTTCCATGATACAACTGTGGATCATGTTTCCATAGATACAATACATCAAGATACAATAGTACATTACATATTGCTTCCCTTGTATCAATGGGAAGAGTACATCAAGTACATGAATAATACATTAAAGGAGAATAAGGTACAAAGTGAGGGATAGTCTTCAACAATGTGAAGCTTTGGAAACTTTACATCCACTTCCGCATCACGAATATAACTTGGGAACCCAATGGGGTGCATAGCACATTTCGCTCGACCACATGGACCCTAAGGTCCACCCATCGTGCTAGGAGATGACAAAAAAGACCCACAACCAAAACAGACAAGCAAAATAATCATAGAACCAACCGCAAGGTCAATCAAAACATAACATACAACAATCTCAATGACCACTTTACTAGGTGACTACTTCTAGAGGCATACAAAGGGAAAGGAAAGGGATAGTATAATGCCAATAATCATATACTCTCCCAACTAAAGGGTACACAAATACTTGGGTTCCCCAAGAAACTCACGTCATGGGTCTCCATAATGACTATGCAAAAACTACAAAGGAGACATGTGTAGAATAAAAGTAATAATCATGTCAACAATAACAATCAACATAGTACATCTCAACTTGAAAACCAACTCAATAATTTAGCCTGAACAACCAATTGAATCCTTCACACTTTCAATGATTAACTACTTATACAATTAGAGCACTGAAATAAGAAGGCACAAAATATTAATGAAGCGTGATTGTGAGTACATTCCTGACTTATAAGATATTAAAAGAAAACTATGTACTAGCATATTCAACCATCTCATTAAGCATAAGGGAAAATACTCCTTTTACTACAACATTATTTCCACCTATTTTCCATATTACCATATGCCATAAACTATCCAATCATTATCTAATACAATAGCTTTAATCTCTTCAAGAACATTCTCTTAACTCTCTAACCCTAATAGACCCTAGATCTTCATATACATATATACATAGTCAACCCATTAACCTAGACCAACATAACCTTACACTATGATCATAAAATCATTATAATAGGATGCATTCTACTTGATCATGCCCTAGGTATAACTAAATCAATTTCCGTTACCCTATTTACATCATTAACTTGTAATTATTGAGCAATCACATAAATATTAAGAACACATGAATGCATGCATATAATTATTTTTATATAAATTTATTTTACTTATTCTTATGCTCGCATTTACCTCACAATGTAATCCTATGATCAAATGTTGGTATCAATGTTACTTTCAACCAAATTATCAATGTTTCTAATTATGAATGTGGAAATGTAAAACATCAATGTTGTCCTCGAAGATGGTAGTGCTACATAATTATTACACAAAATTGTAATTCTAATAGTCAATTCAATCTCTTAACGATTCACTCATTAACCCTATTACCGCTTGACATTGTTCTTTTATAAATTCAACTATTATTACTCTTCAATTCTAAAAACACGGTAAGTCATTATTATTTGAAATATTTTTTTTCCTATCATTTATTTATTTATTTAATTATTCATTTACGTACATAAATAAATAAGAATATATATACATATCCTCGAGGATATGTATACAATCTATTTTCTTTAGAAGTTAATTTGATAAATAATAATAATAACAATCACTTACATCCTAATACATTACTTACTATATATTTTATTTCACTCCAAGGAAAATAAAGTAACCAATGGAATCCTTTCCTCATGGTGAAAAATAAGTAATTCTTATTCTTCATTTATCTTTTCCTTATCCTTATTCTTCATTTATCTTTTCCTTATCCCTGCTCTTATCCTGATTAATATGCTCTTTTCTCCCATTTTTTTTAAAAAATAGAGGGGAATATATTCTACATTCCTTTAGTTAAGGAATTTTTAAACATAAAGCATACGTGGGATGTCCCTTAAGCTAGGGTAATGAACTATGAGTAATATTAAGGCAATCTATCATGTTATTTTTATCTTTGTTAAGTTTACATGCAAATTTTCCCTTTTTTTAATATTACGGGGCTAGATATCTTTAGGGATGTATTTATACCGTTAACTGTTGTTAATGGTTGATAACATGTGGCATGACGTGAGCTTAAACCAAACGCTCTTTGTATTATATTTCCATACAAATCTGAACCATTTAAGCCACGTCTACAACCCGTTTCATGGCTTGTTACAAGGACGTTTAGCTTTTTTGTTTCCACCACACAAACATAGGGTCATCAGCTCTAAAGGCTATTTAATATGGTTCAACTAGAGTTTCAAGTGGTAATAATTATCCCTGCGAAGAGTGGGTTAGCAGATGAGGACTGCGTGGCCAAAAGAGGATAGGTGTCACGCATGGCATAGCCATAAGGGGGCTGAAATAGCCTTCAAGATAATTTGTTCTGAGGGATGTGAAACGATTCCATCATTAAAAGTTCCAACAAGAATTCTTCATTCGGGGATAAAAGAGAGTTGACGCTTACATTATATTTGAGGATATGACAGCGTTATCAATGTGAGGCTTAAGTTTTCAAATTGTGCAATTACAAATATTGGCTCTGGTTCAATAATCCAAACCAAAAAGTAAGCAACGAGGATGGTGTTTCTGTTAAAGCACGTTTAACGCAAGACACAGGGCAGAGATAGCACTACATGAAAGAGGCGCTGACCCACAGGGCAGCGGGGCTCAAGTTCACGCCTCGTAAAGAGAAAGATAATAAGGTGGACCAAAAGCAATAAGGGAAAGCTTTAGAGATTTTCAATGTGACTGTAATTCGTTGGGGAGAAGGTTTGACAGCATTATGGGGAACTAAATTACAGAATGTACACAAACAGATATTTTGCAAGGAAGCTCTCAAAAAAAGAAAGAATATCTTTGAATTGATGAAGAACTCTGAAACACATCCTATCATTGTAGGCTTTGCTCGTGATATAGGGCACGAAGAAAGGCAAGTTTAGAGGATGAGAGCTGCACTTACTTCACACATCAGTCGCCCTTATTTCATTACATATATGGTTGATCATTAGGAGTGCAGGGTTGACCTATATGCCCATAAGGGCTATCTTGGAGACAACCCAAATTTAATACCAAGATAACAGTTAAACCTGTGGTGCCTGCGATTCATCTCCCACCCAGCTGCGCTAGTGGACATGCATGCTAAATGTGAAGCAAAACTAGGGCACGCGACTATTTGACATGATTGTTTCAATGAAAAGTGATCTCAAGGAATGCAACGATTGCAAGATATGCACAAAATGGATTTTAATGTATCACCGGGGTTTCAAAATTTGTACTTGTAGACTGGCAACTCCAAAACATAGAATTATTCATCGCTCCTTGTTGATCCTGTGGTTGTTAAAGATAAAGGGCCTGAAAATGCAACTGAGGTTAGCTCCAAAGTATACACTGATGTTGCAACCTCATGTAACGATGATGGTGAAGATGAGGTAGCGAGACAAAAGGACCCCAAGCCGAGGTAAATGGAGGGGAAATAGGCATCTCCAAGGCAACCTTACGATCTGAAAATAAGGAGATGACTACAGAAGAGCAGGGCTGACAATACCGAGCTTAGTTTGCATGGAAAAAGAATGAGGAGACTGCAAAAAGACTGGCTGCAGGGGGCGTAGGTACAAGAGATGTATTTATTAATAAGGCTTTAGAAAATTTCAAGCAAATGCAATTGGCAGAATAATCCAGACTCCACGTCCTTCGCTAGCATCCTCCCTACCTGTGTGCAAAATGAAAGCTTTGAGATGGGTTATGGTCATCGAACAAAGCAAGAAGCATAGAGGTATTTGTCAGATGATGCAGT
This sequence comes from Sequoia sempervirens, assembly GCA_007258455.2. Classification (NCBI taxonomy): domain Eukaryota; kingdom Viridiplantae; phylum Streptophyta; class Pinopsida; order Cupressales; family Cupressaceae; genus Sequoia; species Sequoia sempervirens. The sequence goes on from VDFB02000017.1 coordinate 61,506,134, forward strand.
TGCAACGGCCTTGGTAAACATGTATGTAAGGTGCCAAGTCTAGACAAAGTTCGTGAGTCGTTTGACAGCATGACACAAAGAAATGTGATCTCAAGGAATGCAATTATTGCAGGGGACGACAGTATGGATTTGTTAACAAGGCTTTAGAATCTTTCAACCAACGTAAGAGAAAGAAACTTACCTCAGAGTCTGCACAGAATGAGGCGCACTCGACCGAATTTGTCCATTCGTGCCTTCTTCCTCTCCCCGTAGATGGGTATGGGAGACGTGACATGTTAGACCTGCGCATCAATTGTTTTTCTCCCCCCAAAAGAGACGCACACCAAGATAGAAATACATGCAGAATATGAATGCCAAGACAAGGCACGTGTGCTGAAGATAGAACGCCTCAACCAAACGTGGTCTCCTATCAACGCAACAGTTGAAACATTTTTATTTTTACTTTTATTTTCTCGACTAAGGGTAATGTGAATATTAAATTATCTGCAATATAAAATATTTGACATTACCTTTGCTAAATTTAAATTTAATTTTATTGTAATTAGTTCATTTACAAAATAAATTTGATTAAATTACTGAAATTAAATAATATAAGTATAATGTTTGGAATAATTATATATATATATATATATATATATATATATATATATATATATATATATGAGCTTTGTGTGTTTAATATTTATTATTTATAAATATTATAGTTCTAGATTCAATTACTCACAGATCAATTAATTTAACCATGCAATGGATTGTTTAAGTTATTTAGATAATCGATTTTACACTAATTTTATCATGAGTCTTGTCATGCATTCCTTAATTATTATATAAAGGTATATTTATTATCATTGGGATTGCTACATTATCTACGCATATACACTAGAATAAAGATAAAACAAGGCGTAAGAACATGTATAAACATTCAATCATAAAATTCATGAAATAGTATAATATCGACTCTATAACATGTCCTACATTGTTCCTATAACACATATTATGCATGAATCATTTAGAGGGTGGCAGTTTGAAGAATCTCTCTCATATCTAATTCTAGACATAACTAGCCAAATTGGGAGATTATGCATTATATCTATATTTTAATTAACTAATTAACTTGGACGATAAAACAACAAGACCTCACAAATCACTAACAAACAACTTACTCGATATTCAAGGACGGTCAAGACGAAGGGACGCTACACAATATCTTCAAATTAGTTGCTTGAAAATCAATGATTCCACTGGTATCAAGAAGGTATTCCAGTGCTTTTTCCATCACTCCTTTCCTTTTGTTCAATTTTAGCTCTAGGTGAGTTTACATTGGTTGTTTTGCATTTTGAGCATTTTTCATCATTACTTGGATATCCCAAAGATTGGAGAAAGGTTTTTTGCATTTAGGGACATCATTTTAGTTGCATATCATATTTGGAAATTTCTATTTTCTATTGAATGTCAATATCTTTTTAATATTGGAGATTTGTCATAACTTGTTATGGGATTTTCAAGTCATCCTTCACTAATAATATTTGGAAAAGGAAACTATAGACAATGGAAAGATTGCATCATTAATAATATTCAATCAATTTAATTGTTTCCACATTTGTATGGTTTAGTTTCCCCTCCTAACCATTATATCCAAAAATTTGCTTGGAATTATTGAAGGTATGATGTTCTACGGGTTATTACAATGCATGTTGTTGATGATATTTTGAAATCTATTGATCATTGTGATTGTCCTCATACTATTTGGACTAATATTTTGGAGCTATATAGAGATCCTGATACTCAACCATTCACTGATGATCATGATTTAGAATGTCATATGCCTCTTCATTCTTTAGGTCTGTAATGCCCAAAATTTTCTACCCCAAACTCATCTAAATTACATAACAAAAACTTTGAATTTTCCAATCACAACACAAGAACAACTCACAAATTTATGTTTTTCAAACATGTATTGGGGAACCTAAGGGGCCAGACCTAATTCCTTGGGGGCTCATCTATGATGGTCTTTCCTATGTATGTGCAGCATAGAGGAATCATAGTTCAACAACATAGACTTCAACCAACACTCATCTAGGTTGGCTAACAAAAGTTATAACAACTAGGTTCATAAAATGCCTCAATCTTAGATTGAAAATACAAAGCACATAACTACTTCACATTATATAAAAAAAATACAAGGATAATGATAAAAATTTAAAAGAGAAAATCTTTATCACTACAAACTTGATTTGGTCAACAGTAATGTTTATCATAAAAACTCACATTACAAGATACTGTACCTATGAGTTCATACAAAATACCATCATTTACACATAACTATAGAGTGTTCTCTAGAAAATATAAAAAAGGAACATATACACTGACTCTCCTAGTGGTCGCATTTGAGAACAATAGAATGGGTGGACACATATTATGTAAATAGGATAAACAAAACTCAAATCTTCACAACCTCCAAGAGAATTAAACATAAAACATCAATTAGGTTGCATAATATTTTATCATTAATCTTAATTGGTGAATCAAATCTAATCAAGAAAGAAAACTTGATAATAAAATGATTAATTATTTCACTTAGCTTGTTCATCACAATGAGATAGTGCAACATTTAAACTATCATAACTTTTATGGCTGACATCCAAATTTTAAAATTCAATATGTTTCAAAGAGGAGTAACTAACAACAAAACCTAGAAAATATTTAGCAATTTTCTAAAACACGTGCGAGCAGATTTTTCTGCAATATAGCTCAATAGGCTAAGTAAAACAACAGTTAATAATCACAACATAGAAGTGTATTTCTAGTTTACCATAAAGGCACAAATATGTCATATTATAGATATTATATTTTTATTTTAACTTCAACCTTAAATAATCTAAATGAAATTTTATATGGACTATATAATTCAAATGAAATCTAAATTAAAAGAGAAGCAAATTCAACTCATGTTAGAACTATTGTAAGAGAATGATTCATGAGTGATTTAAAACATCATTTCAAAATAAAATTTGAGATAGTCAAATACTATAAGAAGAATATCATAATCAATATACTTTAATTTTATGATATTACAGAGATTCTAAGAAACTCTTACATGTTATAAATTGGGTGCTAAAACAAACACACAGTTGTAGACATGTTTTGTTGTACTTCATAAACTTCTAGTCAAATGCAAACTTTTTTATCTTAAAGTGAATCATATGGTATACCAACACAATATGAAATGAATGTATCATGTATTCTATGCTTCAATCCATCTCTTCCAAAACAAACTACATTAACTAGTTTGAAAGAAAGTTGATTTAGTCATTTCAAGAAGTAGAAAATGAAATCAATTCCAAATAAACTTGAAACTTAAGTGACATAAGAAATTTAAGCACTAAAGCACATGACATGCAAAATGAAATCCATTTACAGTGGATGGTTCTTTAAAATAAGACCTTTTAAATATTTATTTTCAAACTAGAATAAAATAGGGATATACCCATGGTGTAAGGAATATAAAGCTCCCAAGTTTAAAAAAGTCCAATGCAAAGTATGTGTGGAAAATATAACTAACAAACTATTATATATATCCTACTATTTAAGCCTACAAAATAAAAACATCTTTCTAGATAGAATTCAAAACTAATGACTTCTAAAATGGATACAATATAATAACTTTAGAATGAGATAATACACAACAAAATTGATCAGACTATGTATAGATTTCCATTTTTCTATAAATTGAAATAAAGGCAAGGGACTTACCTCAAGATTTTTCTCAATTTATATCGAGTGACATTGATGCATGCCTCCCTCTCTTTCTTCACCAGTTTTCAAAGCTATAATTGCTGCCAGAGACTTTTGAATTCACTGTTTAGATTTGAAAATGGAGGATATACTACCCACTTGTGCATCTATATACACCTCTAATGAAGTTTGCATCTGCTAATATTTTCTCAATGAATGATTCAGCCTTGGTAGTAGCTTTTTGGGCAATGCAACCAATTATTTTCTTAACCCAAAGCCTTTGATTATTCGCAATAGAGATACCTCTGATTATTGAAGGATTCTGGCACTCACGAATACATTTTCTCAACCCTTTTGATGCAAATATTACATGTACACACTTTGCAATCAAAGTATCTATTAAATCAAATCCTTCTAACTCATTTTTCATGCAATTTTTTCCTCTTAGAATGCACTGTGAACTTAGCAAGATACTTATCTCCCCCACCTCCTCAATTTCCTTAGTTCCCCCTATCTAAAGTTGTTTCAACAAATCAATTTTTAGAATGCATTCCTGCAAACATGACCCCATGAAAGAACATTTTTCAGTCCATTTCTTTTTTTTTTTTGGTAGACTAATAAATGGGTAATTCCCCATTTAATGTGGTCATATCTCTATTTTATTGCCATGACTACTAGTTTAATGATATGTACAAAGTGATTTTTTATTGAAATTTATTTTCCTAACATTTGTTTGCATGTCGAGATAAAGCTCATACTTTTCCTAGAAGGCCAAAAATAACTATTATTATCTTTATAGCATAGAAAAGCTTGGTTTGTTGATTCAATTTCATAGTATTGTTCTTAGGCTCTTTTCCTTCTCAGACCAATTCTATCTATTCTCTTTTTTTTTTCTTTTTTCTTTTTAACTCATTTTTTGATTTATGATTTATCATTAGTTTCAAGAATGTTGATTTAAAGCTTAACAATATAAAAGCATGGAAACAACAAATTTTGCCTCAACAAGAATAAAATAAAAATCTTTATATTTATGCCCTCAACCTTACATGCCTTTTTTTTAGACCATTTCTATTTATTTGAACTATATTTCTATTAATATTTTCTTTATTGAGAAAACATTCTATCTTTTAAAAAATACAAAATTAGTAAAATTTTATAAGTATTATTTTATACTTATCCATTCACTACTTTTTTCTTAATCAATAATGATACTATTTGTTAATGAATATAATGTTAATTCTAGTCAACCACTAACATTTCTTCTTTTATTTTCTATGTAATAATTATCAAGCATACAAGATCTATATAATAATTCATAATTTTTGAGCTTACCAATAATAATATCCATTTATTTTTATCTATCAACAATACCATTAGAAACAAAAGTCATTGATTAAATCCATCAACTCTATAATAATAATTGAGTATTAGTGATAGCAATAATATTATGCATGAAAGAACTATAAAAATAATTTAATTTACATGATTGCATGAGTAATTTTGGTCTAACTTATAGCTTTGATATCCTTCCAAACATAGGAAAAAACATATCATCTCTATTATGATTACAAAATTCGCAAATGTGTTTATCATCCCATTACCACTTGAACATATTGAGGAGTGTTTGTCAATAACTTACCTGTCATTGTATTTTGATGCACTGAAGGTGACCTTACAAGGTCCAATACCCCATGATGATATTGCTATGTAGGAGTTTTATTTTTTGGAATACTTTGAATCTTCTGAAGAGGTTAACAAGGTTTTTTCAGATTCTCCTTTTTCTCCATCAGAGATAATTGATATACCTTCCCATTCAGTGATTCCTTCTCTAGATTCATTGATTGTAGCTTCCATAATTTTTATTCATTATGACACATTTAGTTTTCTAGACTTGGGATCTTAGGATGGCTTCATTTCAGGTATTGTGGACTGGGCTACATCTATAAGTTTGGTGGACATTCTTGTCATGCCTAAAATTTTAGCAAGAAAATATAGCATTTTTTTTGGTTTATAAGCATTAGTCTAATTGACTCTGAAATTATTATTGATGAGATAACAAGATTACTAGCGTTACCACCAATAAACTCATCATTAAGTTGGTATCTTTCTTCTTGCATTTTTACAATATGGCATATTATCTTGACTTGGTTAAATTGAGTTAATTATGTTTTAGTTGGAAACTTATTTATCTAATTGTATCAAATAGCCCCAAACACAAATACTACCATTATTTGATTAGCTCTCCCCTAAAAATTATTTTCTATTTGTTTCATTCTTGGATGAGGACAATAATAATATTGATATACTAACTCATAAATAATATGATTAATAAAACATGGTTATGATAGTATAGTTAATTAGAACCAAATCACACTAGCATCATTAACACCTTTTTACCAATAACTCAATTTGAATAACATACATTGATGGGAGCATTGTCATTATTAAAGTGACCAATAGGAGGATTGTCATGTATTTACCATTTCCTCATTAGTAAGGGAAAATTGTCATCATCAACTAATTCCAATAACAACTAACAATCATTATGGACAATGAATTTTTAATAACAATGTTATTATCATGCTCTACCCAAACAATAGCAAAGTATCGTTTAATTCTTAACCACTCCATATCATGGCTAAGATGGCAATTCTCCTAAATTAAGAGTTACTTTATAATTAGATGGTCCAATTTATTATAGTCATTATTTGAGTGTCCATAACATTATATTGTGATTCATAATCATAGGCCAGCCCTTCATTTGAGCTTTGCGAAGATATTATTTATTAATTTTCTCAATAATAGCATTATGCACAATATTAATATTCACATTATGATTAATATTACTATTAACCTTAATTTACACACTTACCTAATTTATGAAAATAGTATTATCATTACTATGTAAATAGTAAAACAATATTATTATTATTATCACTCTATAACAATACTAATATTTGAATCACTACTAGACACTCTAATATTAATTCTCATTAATATTAATAGACATGCATCATCAATTATTTAAATTAAGGTAAAATTTACATTACTATTATGGAAAAATTCATGTACCTATTTTAATAGATATACTATTATTACATTTATATTTACTTGTACCAGTTACAAATATTTAAGAATCACTAATGCAATTCAATTTTATCTAATAATTAATTTCATTTTTATTTTAATTATATATAAATGAATGAAAAATATATTCTTTAAATAATACTATACTAGATAATATATATAGAAACGTCTCCTTTTTTTACTTTCTAAAACCCTTAATTATATTTTAAGGAAAATATCTTTTTTCCTCTCTTATTCGATGACACATGCCATCTTTATTATTTTTCTAATTTTTAAAGAAAATATTAAGGGGGTTCTATTTGAATTCTATATTATTAAAATATTTTTTTGTTTTATCCATATATTTTTTATTTAGTTTTTTCCTTATATCAAATTATTTCTTTCCTTTAAGGAGGTGAGATCTTTTTTTTTTTTTTAATCCTTATATCAATTTTTGTTTCCTTTTATAAAGGAGATGAGATCTTTTTTCTTTTGTATTATCCTTCTATCAAATTATTTCTTTCATTTTATAAAGGAGATGAGATGTGTAGAAAGTCTCTACTTTATTTTTTTTTAATTCTCTCTCCCTTTTTTTTAAAATAAAATTTAACAGAATGACTTCAAAACTTAAAAATTTATTCATTCTTCTTTCTAAACATTGATTTTTTCTTGGTGCTATTATTAACTTAATAATCTTATTGTTTATTCTATTATGAACTTAATAATGCCACAACATTTCTCTTTGAACATATTATTTTGAGGTAATAACTAAGGTTATTACGACATTTATGAGTCACTGCTAAACTAGAAATGGTAGTGATGGTCTATGTAAGAAATAAAAATTGAAATTGCTAGTAGCTATTTCAATTGACATTTATATTGGTAATGTAATTACTATTATTAATGTTATTATTTTTAAACATTTATTGGTTCCATCACATGAATTAACTCTATTATTTCAGCCTTCTTAATATGATTGATAATGATAGTGTTGCACTGCATTTTTATTTTATTAACAAGATATGCATTGAATCCCATCTATACTAGATTAACTATGCAGTTATTGTTTATTCTCACCTAATAGCCCATGCCATTAAATGTGACGCCAAATTTACACACAATAATGGCTAATAGTTCAAAAAACTCGATAGATATCATTTCACCAGACTAATCACCCAAGTTGGCATTTTAAAACTTGTTTCTAGGGCATGAACTACTTGAAATTAATTGGGTTATTTACTGTAGCATGGTAGAAGCTGCCAATCCAAGATTGCAAGGATTGTTTCATTGAACCTAGGCAATCCCTACCTTTAATCCTACTAACATCCAGATTTAATGCTCACCATCACATCAATACAATATCACAGTTTTACAGTGAAGATACCTTTAATCCTACCTTTAATCGTCTTCACCTGAATGGGTAATGATACCTTATTGGTTTTTCTACTCAAAGAACAAAGCCAAAACAAGGAGGTAGAATAAATAAGAGGTGCAATTGTGTGTGAGGGCTACACCCCATGCATAACCATGCCACTCCCTACATAGTCACCCACATTTTATTTTATTTGTGTAATATTCACAATGCATAAGTATAAAATTAAATACACATTACAATTTTAAATAAAACTCTTTTACTCAATACACTTACATTTTCTAGGAAATATTCCTTTTCTAGTAATAGTATTTTATTTGTTTTTTATTTTATTTTTATGTAAGAAGTATATATTTAAAATCTTAGTACTGCTAATAAAATTTAAGACAAATCCTTTAGTTACATTATGATTTTTATTACAACTAATTAAATTTATCTTCTATCCATCTATTTTTATCCTTATAATGAGGAATTCTACTTACAGTAAAACAAGTTAAGTCAATAATATGCAATCCATATTGTAACTTAAAAGAAATCTCTTTTTCATGAAATCCATTTTATTTAACACCTAATTAAAAATTGAAATGCTCTTTTTTTTTTCAAAATCTTCTTTTTTCTGGGGGTGGGGAGAGGAACTCTTATTGTTCCTATTTACAAATAAAAACAAAATGGTGGAGAAAAATGGAGAGATTGCATGAAAACTCTTTTCATATTTATTTATTTCTTTCAAAAATGATTTATTTCCCAAGATCTAATATCTTTTTTATTTCACAATCGAAAACACAATGCTCTACCCTATTTCCTTTATCTATAGATAACTAATATGGGAATATTGATTTCAAAGGAAATTTCCAAAATGCCCTAACCTTCATGTAAACCATAAGAGGAACTCTCAATCAAATTTTCCAAGGGACTCATAAAGAACATGGCAATGATTTTCTCCTTTCATTCCTTGATTTTAATTTTTTTAAAATAATCTTCACTATTACAGCTCATATCTAAAAATAAAATTATTTTCACATAAAAAAATAAGGGTTGCTCTCCAACCTACTATAATGGCATCATGGAGCCTCATGGGCTATAGCCATACCACTGAGCAAGGAATTCTCTTAGCTCCACAATGATAAATGGAGTCTATATATATATATATATATATATATATATATATATATATATATATATATATATATATATATATATATATATATATATATATATATATATATATATATATATATATATATATATATTACAATGTTAAAACTAACATTGCACAAGTTTCTTGCATCTAGGTTCTCTACTTTCTATTTTCATATATGATCCGTACACTATGTCACCTTCTTACAACCAATAAACAAGGGTAAATGGAAATAGGAAAAACTTAATAGGAAAAAATTACTTCTTTTCTTTTAGGTGAAGGGACTGAACTCTCTTATCCATATTTCCTCTCCAAACCAAGCCATCCTAATCATTGTCTTCCCAAAGGGGTGGACTCTTATCCTCTTCTCATTCTTTCTACCTTCTCCACTAAAGTTCTCCAAGAGGAGAAGAGGGTAACATCCCACTCCGTTTTCCTCTCCAAAATATATAGGATTTTCAATTTGTGACCTTTGGATGGGGAGATGTGGAGTATACCTATCTCCATTAATGATAGTATTTTCCTTATTGAAGAAGAAACATGCACTTGGACAACCCTTCCATCTTTCCATCCCATCCTCTCTTCAAAACTCCTCTCTTCAAAACTTGTCACTCTCCATAATGAGTAATTTTTAGGGGTAAAACCATGTCCTAGGGGCACTATTGTATGCCTACTTGATCCCTAACACTATGGTATAGACCCTAGGGGGTTTAATTTTGCATCCAAACTAGGGAAATTGACCAACAAACCTCTTTAAAGACCCACTTAAGGATCCATCCGAGTTTCAAACTTGGATAAGGGTTCCCAACCCCTAACTCCACTTACACCCATAGAACACATAATCTAATATACTTTTAATATCAACCCCTACCATATTAATTTACCACATTTTAAATTTTATTATTTTTTAGCCCCAAAAAGGTTCAAATTCATATCCACAATAAGATTTGTTTTTTTTCTTCATGGTCTTCCCTTCTCGTACTCACACCTTTATTTTCTTGCACATTGCCAACACACTAGTAAGAAACAATCATGCAAAAAATTAATTTGCAAGCTTAATATCCTATGATATATCTATACAACAATTGCATTTAAAATTTCAATTCATATTCCATAATTTATGAGTTCCTAAAACCTTCATGGTAGTGCCAATTAATAAAAATGTTAGAATGAAATGCAAGAATATTGTTACACAATCATACTATATACCATCTATAATACATCTTACTAGCTATTTAGGGAAACATGAGAAAATTAGGGTTTTACTAATCACTTGTTAAGTGGGGTCTTACAATTCTTGATGGGATATCTCTCCTCTATGAAAATTCTATTTTGGAGGGTTTTCTTGATTCCCTGCATTCCTTGGTTTTTATCTTGATTGATCTCGGTGAGACTTACTTGGAGGAACTTTATTCCTCTTCAGAGATTTCATATATGAGGCTTCTTCCCTCCCATTTCGTTATGGAGTTGAAGTTTCTTCAACATCTACCATTGTATTGGCTTTAGTCTTCTCTTAGCAGTTTTGAAGATGCTTTATTGTGGGGGGCAATCTAGTCCCCATCTATTCCTTGAATGGAAGGATCATTGTATTGCACTCTTTGGATCTTGCTCTACATTAGTTTTTGCATAGTCCTAGTTTGTTATTGTTTGGGAATGCACCTAATCTAATTATGGTAGCTTCATCTTCCTTGCAAAAAGGAGACATATGATCATTTTTTAGAGCCATCATTATCATTCCCTTTCATTCTTCCTTCAATTCCTATAAACAATGGGAAGAATCCATCCATTTCTACTTGGTTTTGTTTCTTTCAAAAAGGAGACAAGTTGATTTTCAACATTGGATCATGTTTTTTCTTCAAGAACTTACCATTTTTTGAAGTTATTCTACATCATGTGAGGGCTACATAGTCTCTCTCTTTCCCTCCTATAGGGGGAATATTAAGTGTATTGTATATATCTAGAAGATGGTGTACTTTGGGGTATCATGGAATCCTCCATCCTTCCTCACTTTTTCCCTTTTTTTGCATTTCATCACCTGTTTTGTAGAGGGGTTTCCTTCCCACTGTATTTTCTTGAACCAACAATTTTAAGGTTTCTATGTGCTTCTCTTGCACTCTTACCTAGGATATTTCACCTAAAAGGAGAGAGATAGAACCCTAAAATTGTGGTGGTTCATTCAAATAAAGGATTGTATGATATGTGTATGACTAAATACAATTTTGTAAATACAAAATAAGCACTAAAATTGATTGATTATTTATGCAAAACCCTATGAAATATGCAATGTTTGAAAACACTATGAGGTATGCTAAATAGAGTACACCTGGGAAATGAATTTTGAATCTGGAAGGATCTTAATGCTGGAAAAAATTAGTGTAAATCACCAATGGGACTCATTTGCTACTGATGGTGAATTAGTCCTGGTACTAACAAAAACACCTGAAAACTACTTTCTCACTATCAAGAAATGGAATGTGAAAAAATAACCTTTTTTACCCTTAAGGTGGGACTCATTCGCCACTAATGGTGAATCAGTCCTCCCTCAAAATTATTCAAAATCAATGGTCAATCATGTAGCTATATATCTACACTTGTCTTCTTATTGGGTTGACAAAGTCAAATTTGTAGAAAATAGACTATAGGCTATCTCCAAGCTTGAAATAGGGTTTAGTTGACTTGAAATAATTTTTGGACTTGTTCACCACCTTTCAACACCTATTTTCTTGATAAATATGCATACAAAAGTCTACAAACACATATGCAAAAGGGGAAAAATGGTTAAGGGTTAGATTATAGGGATTTTCCTTGGTCAATTCCCACTTTGGTAATCAAACCCTTAATAATGAAATGAACAAGGAATGATGAATAAACAACATGCAAATTTCCCAAACTCACCACAACCTTCTTAAAGAAATATGAAAATATGTTAATAGCTGCTTCAAGATGCTTGATGAATGCTTGATTAAATGATGCTATGATGGAATGCTAATTCATGTTGAATGAGTGAATGCAAGTGAACTTGATGAATAGGTGGGGTTAAAATGAGAAGAAAAACACTTATCTATACACTTTTATGCCATAATAACCTAATAATTTACATCACAAGCTGACATAAATTCTTTTTGAATAAAAACCTAAAAGAAAATTTGAATTATTTTGAATTTGGAGCCAAGAGAGACTCATTCACCACCCATGGAAAATGGGTCCCACCTCAAGCTTGTAAATTGGTGTTGGGGAATTATCTTGCATTTAATGTTGTTTGTTAGGTTTACATTCAAAAATACACATGATTAAGTCTTATGAGTGCATAAAGGGGTCAAATAACGCATAAGAAAGGTGCAAATAGTGAAATCAAGCCTAGAAAAGCATGAAATCTTGTTACAAGACTTTGCAACACTTTAGAATGACTTAATAAGTGATGAAAATGTGGTTTTTTGGTGAATTGTAATTAGAAGAGTCTAGAAAAGTGTAGAAATGTATTACAACACTTCACAACACCTTCTCAAGACACCATAATTTGAATGTATAGGTTACATTTCAACATTAAATCAAAGAAAAATAGGTCAAGCATCATGAGAGAAAGACCTAAAAGACCATGAAAATTTTAATGATCCATTTTTCTATGGTACATTTCCCCTTTGCTTTGTTTGTGGGAGATTACCTATTAGAGTAAAGGTTTTAATTTAATCATGTTGATTAAATTACCTTTATTCCTCTCTTAAGATTTCACTTTAGTTTGTATTTTGTGACATTTAATAATTATATTAATTATTAAATGTCTATCTATTAGGGTTTCTTTTAGGGTTACACAATATCCTTTTATAAGGATTCATCATTGTAATTTATCTATCTCTCAGATGAATACATTTTTCAGCTTTCAGAGCACCCTTGCTTGTTTGTCTCCATCTCTTCTTTCTGTGATAGGTTATTTACATGCAGGTGATATTTGGGGTCTGTGAGGTTGGCTTTCACAAATTCTACATGGTATCAAAGCATGGATTGAGCGAACCCCTTCTCGATTTATGAGGTTTTCTTCTTCAACAAGGGTTGCAGTTTTTGAGTCTTCCATTCAGTTTGGATTTGACATCTTTTGTTTTAGTTCAGATAGTGAGATTCTTCAGCATCCTATCATAGCACACATCTTGAGAAAAATTGATTCCTCTCTCTTCACAGGGTTTCTTCATCTTTGTCCTTTGGATCCATTTCTTCCCAAGGGGAGGAATATTATATGCTGCTTCAGGATCTCTTTCTGGATTCTACCTCAGGTATCCATATGTGCAATAGGAGTTTCTTCATTGTGGGGGGGCCTTCTAGTCTCTTTCTTTTTCTCCTATGGAGACCATTGTACATGTACTTATATGATAGAAGCTATCTATGGGGGGTCTTAAGTTATCCACCTCCTATCCTTCTATTATTAGTGCATTTATTTCTTTCATCTCTTTTTGGAGTAGAGTTTTTCCCATGAGGTTTTCTCTATTTTCTCCACTTTATAGAGATTTGGTTGTAATTGGGTACATGATCAGGCCTTGTTGTCAGGACCCAAGTTTACTTTCTTGCATTGTAGTTACCTTTGCTTTCTTGCACATGTTTGTAACTACACTTTTTCTCATCTTAAGGGGGGGTGTTAGAGTAAAGGTTTTAATTTAATCATGTTGATTAAATTACCTTTATTCCTCTCTTAAGATTTCACTTTAGTTTGTATTTTGTGACATTTAATAATTATATTAATTATTAAATGTCTACCTATTAGGGTTTCTTTTACGGTTGCACAATATCCTTTTATAAGGATTCATCATTGTAATTTATCTCTCTCAGATGAATACATTTTTCAGCTTTCAAACCACCCTTGCTTGTTTGTCTCCATCTCTTCTTTCTGTGACAGGTTATTTGCATGCAGGTGATGTTCGGGGTCTATGAGGTTGGCTTTCACAACTTCTACATTACCTACATTTCATCTCCATTTATAAATGGGTACATAAAATGGCCATCATGTAGCTAGGACTCATCACTCCATCATTGCATAATCATTGCATTATATTTTCCTCCCTAAGTTGCACTTATGGCAGGGTGTTGGTGGAATTAATATTTAATTAAACTATAATAAGTTTACTACAGTTTAGTAAAATGGATCCATTGATATTTTCACACTTGTTTGGGTCCTCCTTGTGGATGCTAGCTTAATGTTGCCTTGATTTTGTGTTGTAATGTGGATAACACATTCACATTAGGTCTTGGGACCTTGTGAACTAATGGAATTTAATAGTGCCTTGCCAAAGTGTTGTGAAGTGTTGTAACACACTTTCACACTTTTCTAGGGTTTTATCAATTAAGTAAGCATAATAAATATAATTTGTTAGTGTAATTAATATTTAATTACACTTGCATAACTTTACTTAGGTTATATTTAATTCCTAGGTTTATTACTCTCATCATTATCTTATTTCGCTATCTTTTTGCTCAAGATAAGATTAGGGTTATGCATCTTTACTTTTATAAAGAAAATCATCTCATGTAATTATGAATTCTTGAATAATATTATTTTGCACATCTCTTGCAAAGCTTTGATTTTTATGATTTTCTCTTCTATCGAAGGTATTTTTGGTTTGCATTTTAGATCTTGGTTTCTAACATGGTATTAGAGCCTTGATTGCAACCCTTTCTCATATTTTTTGAGAAAATCATTGTAGAGTTCATTTGGGATTCCTTAAGTGTATCATGTCGTGAGTTCATTTACGAGGCATTTTGGACTAGATCGAGCTTCACCATTGGATTTAGAACATTGGAAAAAGTTAGGATTGACTTTTATTTTGTATATTTTGGTCATCATTTGCTAGATCCATGAGGGTTTCAAGATCGGTGTTTTTTTGGAAGCTCTAGAGGTAGCTTATCTTTTGGAGCACTTTGGGCACAAACGAAGGTCACCATCTCATTTGTAGTGGCCAAAAACCCTAAGGTCACCTTTTGTTTTGTTGATTTTCATGAATTTGGTCTTCAAGGAAAAAATTGTTTGGTTGGGGGGCCATACGCCCTCACTAGCACACTCCCCGAGGCACAAAAAATGAAAAAAAAAAGACATTTTTTAGGGTCTATGCATGTGCTGCCAATGCAAACCAAACCACCACCAGGCAGCCACCAGGCGGTCACCAATCTACCACTGCCACCAACTTCCTCTTCCCATGCTCCGTTAGCTCCTAGCTTAGCCCCCGTAGGCCCCCTCAACTCCACCGCGGACCTATGGAGGAGCAAGAGCCTTGAGCTTGGCCCTCAATAGCCTCACAACACTAGCACCTGTAGAGGTGGTCCTATGGGGAATTGGGAACTATGTACCCAACCCCCGACCACTCCAGCTCTCAACCTGGAGGTCATATGCATGACTAGGAGCTTGACAGATTCCAGCAGGTAGGCAACAAAATATTTTGATTCATTGCAACATATACAAGGAGCCAAAAAAAATTTTGTCGAGGGGGTATTTTTTTCTCCGATGAGCTCTAGGCCATCAAATTTAAGCTCTTGGATGGATGACATCAGCATGACATCATCTAATAATAACCCTCTTTGCCCCCTCCTAACCCTAGTTTTCCTTCAAAGAGTAGTTTTTTTTCTTTTTGCATAACTTGGGCATACAGTATCAAAATTGGGTAAACGAATTATCACCAGAAAGCTAGTTCCAAGAACTTTCCTATGGTGTAGCTTATTTTTCATTTTTTTTGTTATCTAAATTTATTTCTGTTTGAAGTCAGATGTTCATTTATGGCTTTTGAGCTCATAGATTTTTTCCATGATCTCTGATTTTCATCTTCTTTGTGGCATTGGAAAGGTATTGAGGAGCTCTATTTTTCTATCCATGCACCTTTTTCTGTATCTATCCCAATTTTATCATTATTCTAGATTTTTCTTGATGGGTGTTTTGGAGATTACTTGGTTGTTTTGGTAGTTGGAAAGGTGAAACTTGAATATTTGCACTTCATTTCAGTACCACATCATCTTATTTTTTGTTTATGCATGTTTAGCATTCTCTTCTTTTACAATTGTTGGGTTGTTGTAATAAATGAATTGAGATAAAGTTCCATCAGGGGGGTTTCTTGAATAATAATCTAATTAGAGTGTGTATGCACTTTGATCTCCATATTCATCTTGTTTTGATGGCAACTCGTGTGGGTTATCTAGTTTCTTAGTTTCTTTTGGCCACATCTTGTCATAGCTTGACACATATCAGATTCACATTGGTTCACACTTTATATTGGGATTTTATGTTTCTTGATTTGCATTGGTTCAGATCCTTCTCAGTTTTAGGGCCATGTTTTTATGGTACTTGTTAATATGGAAGAGTTTTAGTCTCAGTTTGGCATCGACATCAAGATACACAGTTTCCAGATTCTATCATCATCTCATCTATTGTTGCTTCATAAATTCTAGGGTTGTTCCAGTTTGTGAGTTTTCTAGTGTTCCATGGCATTAGGTCTATTGTCAAATTATTATGATTTCATGTTTGGTTTCTTGTAGATAGAAGTATCTTTCTTTTCTTTTCAGATTGTTGTTCTAGTGTTACCCATAGTGTTCTTCCAGTGCTTCTTCACAACAGTCATCTCATTGTAGGGGAGTTTTGTCCCACTAAGTTTTCCTTCTCTACCTCATTATTGCATTTGTACTTGGGTACCTAATCAGGCCTTATTGTCGGGACCCATTCATGCTTTCTTGCATTGATCTTAGCATTTAGGTGCATGCTTTGTTAGTCTCCCTAAGTTTCATTTATGGGGGGCTATTAGTGTAATTAATATTTAATTACACTTGCATAACTTTACTTTGGTAATATTTAATTCCTAGGTTTATTATTCTCATCATTATCTTATTGAGCTATCTTTTTGCTCAAGATAAGATTTAGGCTTATGCATCTTTTCTTTTATCAAGAAAAATCATCTTATGTAATTATGAATTCCTGAATAATATTATTTTGCACATCTTTTGCAAAGCTTTGCATTTTCTGTTTTTCTCTTCTATTGAAGGTCTTTTTGGTTTACATTTCAGATCTTGGTTTCTAACATAATTTTAGTCAAAATCAACCTTAATCTAGCCTTATTTAGAATGTTGTAAGGTATTGCAACTCATTTTAACATTTTTCTAGGCTTGTCAATAATAACTGGGCTTTCTAATGCTTTAATTGGCCTTATTTTGCATCCACAAGCCTCATTTATTGCATCTTTTTGAGGATAATCTCAACACCAATCATTGACCAATCATAATTCAAGTGTTTCTAGCTTGTGTGGCCCAGATTTAGTGCCTGGGACTCATTTTCCACCTTGGGTGAATGGGTCCCACTTGGATCTTTTGTCCCTGAACCAACTTTGCACATTTCTAAGCACTTTTCATTTTTGGTCCCATACATTATTCCTAATGGGACTCATTTGCTACCTTGGACAAATGAGTCTTGTGTGGCCTGGATACTCAAATTTAATTCAAATTTCTAGTGGCATTTTATTCTCCTAGATCTTATGTCAATTTTTAGTGTTGTAATTCAAGAATTCTTACATAATCGAGTATAAATACAAGTTACTTTCACTCATATTCAACACCTAGCATTGAAGAGAGTTCACAATAGCATTCAATAATTCTCAAGAGAATTCAAGAGTATTTCAAGGGATGAATATCAAGCATTTTAGAGCAATCTTCATGTGCTAATCATCATGCCAAAGATTGCATTCTTCATGTTTGCTATTGTGCTAGTAATTTTGATGTAGAGTTTATGATTCAAGAAATTGTTTCAAGAAAGATAAAAATCATTCAAGCAAGAGTCAAGAAACACATTGATTGTATCCATGCAAATCACATTTACAACACTTTATTTCTATGGTTTGGTGATTTTCAACATTACTAATTGTTCATTCATCATTCTCCATTCATATTTGCTTTCATTTCAAGGTTTAATTACCAACAAGGGGTTTGACCAGGGAAAACCCCTATTCACTAACCCCAAAACATTTTTCCCTCTTATTGTGTGTGATTTGCAAATCTAGGTTGTATATTTTTCAAGGAGAAAAGTTGTCAAATTCATAAAGTTGTCATAAAGCCTTGGAGAAGCTTGAAGAAGGCCTACGAGTGACAATTTATAGTTTTGGATCCAGAAAGTAGTCAAACAGAGCAAAGAAAAATGAGGGGAATATAATTAGGTCCAAAAACTCTAAAACAATAAAAGTGGACTATTAGCCACAAGTGGCAAATGAGTCCCACTGTATAGGCCTCACAAATATTTTTATATATCTAGATACCCTTTTGGTTGAAGCTTGCTCTAGTGAATTTTCTTAAAAATTGGACCAATTCACCTAGCTTGCTAGATAAGTGCTAGTCAACCTTGACAACAAATTTTTTAGTGATCTAGAACTTCATTCTACCTTCTTCAGCCTCCCAGGTGTACACTTTCTATCTCATAACTTTTTGTTGCATTTTGTTCATCTTTTTAGGTCATGTATGGTTTGGTATTTCATATTTCATTGTATTTTCTTTTTGAAGACTAAACTTGGTGGTGAACCCCTCATTAGATTTTATTTACCCTTTCAGACAGTCCCTTTCCGAGATTTCAATCTCCTTTGCATTGAAATCTTAAGGGTTTTCTCCTAAGTGAAGTGTGTGAATATTACCTCCCTCCTTTTAGGTCCTAAACCCTAAAGGTGAAATATAGTCCAAGAATTTTAACCATTTCATTTCGGTGAACTTGCATATAAAGCATTATAATTTAAATATGGAGTGCATTTACACCCTAGATTTAGCTTGCATTAGGTTTTGCATTGGTTAATTTACATTCTGGGGTTTCAAAATTTTCATTAGTGAAAAGCTCAATTAGCTTACATTATTGTATTTAATTTCATAAAAAACTAATGAAATTCTACATTTGCATCTTAGACGTATAGCAGAAAACATAAAAGGCATAAAATTCAATTCAAAATTTTTGAAAATTTTCAAAAGAATCATCACTGGGACTTATTTACCACATTAGATGAATCAGTCCCCTTTGCACATTTTGCAATACATTTTCTTGCATTTGAACTTCATTTTCTAAGTTTTTTTTTGTTGTTTCTTCTTTTCTATTTTAGTTTCCAGAATTTTAGTTATAATCATTTCATTTCTCTTAGCTTACATTGTATTTGCATTCACATCACATTTAGTATCCTTTGCATGAGTGTTTGGTGTCCTATTACTAATACTATAGTGAGATGAAGTTTGAGACTCGTTTCATCCAACGATAGCACAATCGTTGTGGATCTTGGTTTGTCTAGATCTTCCACTCCTCATATTGACACTAGTACAGTAGGCATGGACAACATCTTTAAAAATTATTTCCTTCAAGTAGCACCATGAATGTTGACACAAGAACTAAAAATATCCCCTGGGAAAACATCATTCAAATTCATGAGGATTTAGCAAACTTACAATATCAAATAAGCTTGTAAAACATTTCAACTACTACAATTCCTACCATAGAAAACATTTATCGCATGCTTGAAAGTGAAGATGACCTTGACCTTTTGAAAAACATATTCGAGATCTTTGGAAAACATATTCCCTCAACCATTAGTTGTTCTTTTTGAACAAACAATGTTTCAACTCATGGAGGATCCAAAATTCCTCCTCCCACAACAATAGCCTTAGTACCCACCTACACCAATCCTTAAGTCACAAAAACAATGCAACAAGTTAGTAATGTGATTCCTTCCCTAGGTATTCCTACTAGCATCCCTAGTTCCTATGTGGCATCACAAGTTATTTCTCCTACCTTACAACCTATAACCATTCCATTCACTTGTCCTACAAACACATACACTCCATCTCCACTTTCCCTGTCATCTCATAACACAAGTAATGACCCTTTCATAAGATAACTTTTCAAAACTATTTCATCCCTTCAAAATAAAATTTCCACAAAAAAAAAAAATCAAAATGTCCCACCTACATATTATGTCAAAAGTAGTCCATTATCCTTGGATATATTACAAACAATGATGCAACAAGGTGTAGAGGTTCCTAGATTTGAGAAATATGGAGTGAAGAGAGATCCTTCTAACCATGTTAATGCCTACACTACCTTATGTAGTAACTTTCTCCTTGATGATAAGCTATTGGAAAATATTTTTCCTAAGTCCTTGAAAGATACCACCTTGGAATGGTTCTCTTCTTTACTGAAAAACTCAATTCATTCATTCAATGAAAATGTTTAGGGATTTGTAAACCATTTACAAGTGCATGTGACTCCCAAGATGACCTTGGCTGATTTGACGAGATGTAAGCAAAAAGAGGAAGAAAAGATAATTGATTTTATCTCACGCTATCAATTACTTTATTCCCAAATCGATGTCAAGGTCCCTGACCCGTACCTTCAAAAGATGTTCATAGAAAATTTTCAAATTAAGATTAAGGACAAGCTTACCATGATGAAATTACCATTCTTCATTGACCTATGTAATACCATCCACAATTATCAAATTTTGGTTAGTAGTCAAGATACAAAGTCCACTTCTAGCTGAATCAAGAGATCCAAGCCCACAAACCAAAAAAAATCCTAGCCTTTTAGAAAATAAAATAAAGGGTTCCTTTAATTTAACCCAACTCAACAAACAACTCAAAATGTCAATAAGAAAGTAGCTAATATCAAAGCCATGGGGCCCTTTAATTATGGACATCTGAAAAAGACAATTCACTCCCTCTCCTGATACCCTTCATAACACAATGTCCGAACTTTTAGAACAACAAATGATTACCTTGCCTCCCATCAAAAAACTCGACCCTAATAATTCCTTACCTCCAAGTTGTAAATCAAATTCCTATTGCCTATATCACCAAAAAAATGAACATGCCATAGAACATTGCAAGCATCTTAAACATCATGTGTAAGATCTCATTGATTTTGGTCATCTATTCATTGAAGGTGTCAGTGATCAAGGAAATATGTTCATTTCCCCTCTGAACCAAAACTTGCAAATTTTCACCAACCCAATGCCCAAACATAATATTTCATTTTTCAAAGCCAAAAAAACTACAAAGAATGATGTGATGAATCTTGATATAGATGATGAAAACAATGATTCATTTCTAAATAATGCTATCAATTTCAATCCTATAGATGAAATGATAGGGGTGATAGATGTCATCCCTTGTAAGGTTCAAACTAAGAGTCCTCTTGAGATTTCTTTCTCCTCTAAGTATATAATTAAACATGCACCTAATGGTAAAATCTACATAGCTGATCGTATATATGACAAGCTCACTAATGGGATACTAATAGATCATGTGTATGGAGAGAATGTGATCACATAGGAATTTCTACTTTTGCATGAACTCTATCAAGATGAATATGATAAAATGAAAGCATGGATCAAGATACACAATTATTTTTCTTGCCATATGATAGGATTGAGCACCTTACCATTACAGATAGGACAAAAAACATTAGTTGTCACATTTTCCATCATCCCACAATTGGATCAATTTCATGTGAAGCTAGGCCACCCATATCTTTGCTCCATGAAATCCATCCCTTCGGTTGTGCATAAATGCCTAAATTTTCCCTTTGAAAATGAAGTATTCACTATTCACCAAAGAAAATTTAACCCTTTTTCATCCAAAGAATTTTTTTCCTTATATTCCTTTTGGCATGAGCCCATGGAGCCTATAAAATCCATGCGAAGAATTCCCTTTCATATCCTACCAAAAATTCAAAGAAAATAAAATAGTTGAACTATCTCTTTGAAACATGTCCCCATCCATCTTTGAACCTCCCATCCTTGATGAAACTATGCTTGAACCTAAACAAGACCCAAAAAAACCAAGACCAACCTAAGAAATAAACTTCATATACATCCTAAAAATTACCAAGAGGTAATGAAACCAATCCCATGACGCCTCCTAGAGTAAATAAAGTTTAAAAATTAAAAGAGAAAGCATTGAACAACCTCCTATGGTTCCTTCTCTTCCTCCCCTTACGGAAGAAAAGAAACCTATGGTTGATCAACCTACTTCTATACAAATGTAACTTGAAAAAAAACCAAAAGAAATAGAGGTGCTATAGAGTGTAGGCGTAGACATCATACCCTTTCTTCTAGGTTACACAAAGAATTAAACAAAAAAAAATCAAGATCCAAACTTGACTGAAGTAATGCATGATGATTCCACCCTAGTACCCCAAAATAAAACAACCCAATACAATGACGACAACAAGAACTTAACTCTTCCATGGAAATTATCATTCAACCTCTTATTGTGGTTAACTTGGTTTATGATGACAAGGTTGCTAGAATTGACAAAGAGGTGCATAATGAACTAAATACATTGTTTTCCTCTTTTGTGAGCTTAAATGAAAAATATCCTACAAAGAGTGTTGAACTTGGTGCTGCCCCTAGTTTGGAACTTTCTCTTTTCCCTCTAGCTAGTTGCTCGCCTTAAATATACAATTAACATGACTGGGAGGAAGATGACCTATTCATAGGTTGACTTGCATTTTCCTTACTACTCTTTTGCATTATTTCCATTTCATTTTCTTTTGTGTGATTCAATATGTCTAATGTGATCCCCTATGATGTTTTTTTTATGTTTTATGTCTCTTTTTTATATTCCTATATTTTTACCTTCATTCTTCTCTATTTCATGTATTTCTCTTTCCTTTTTATCTTTTTATCTTCTTTTTTTTCCTTTTGGGGATGATGTAAGGCATCAAGACACCCTATGTCTCTTCCATGTTGATGCAAAACGCTTTTATTTTTTATTTCCTTTTTCTCTTTTTCATTTGTCTTGTTTTTCCTTTTGGGGATGATGCAAGGCATCAAGACACCCTATATCTCCTCCATGTTGACCCAAAAAAAATTTCTTTTTTTTTGCTCTCTTTGTGTCATTCTTCAAGCTCTATGTGTATTTGGGTGATTGTGAGAGTTTTGATATCTCTAAAAACAATGTAGCAAAGAACACATTTACCCCAAATCCATAGATCCCTTATGTGTTTGGTGTTTTTATTTTGGGGACAACCCAGGCTTTCTTATTTTTCTTTTTACTCTCTTGCATGACACAACTTTACTCAGAAACATGACTTGGCATAGGGCTTTCCAAGTTGGCTCTCATTTCTTCCTTCTTGTTTGCATTTTTTATTTGCTACTTTAAAGTAATTTCTCATAGAATGGTGTTTAAAAATTTCTTTAAAGTGGGGTCATACATTGGCATTATTCTTTCACATATTTCATTTTCATGGTTCATGGTGCAACTTTCTTACTTCATACAATGCATTTGTCACTTTTTGGATGACATTAGGTGTTATTTCCTTCAAGAGAACAATCTCTCTTAGCATATTATATTCATCTTGGTGGCTTGATGCAACACACTGCATCCCCTAAGTTGTGAATATTCTATTCTTTGATTGGTCCTCTCTTGGAGACATTAGGCACAATGTTCCCTAAGTTAAAGACCTTGCATGAACCAAGTAAGAATCCTTTCAACATTTCCTATTTTTCATTTTACATTTGTTGTTATATGACCACCTTGCATAACACATATTGCATTACTATAGAGCCATCTTATTTGTTCATGAGTTCCAAGCATATAAATTTTTACTTACCTCATGAAGCTCAAAAATCATTTTGTGTGGCACCTTATTAAATTAGGATGTATAACTTTGATATGGTTTGAGCAGGAAGCCTAACCCAAGGCATGAATTTACGCATATCAACTTGTGTGTATGTGAGTGCATACCATACATGATTGTATGTTTCTCACCTTTTGGGTATGTGCACGATCATCATGGAAAAAAGGGGCCCTTAAGTGTCAAAAAATTTAGAAAAATCAAAGTTAGGCAACTTGACATTAAAAATTGAATAAGTTATCTATATTATTTCAAAAATATGTAACAATAGAATTTTTAGAAAATTGAATGTAGTTTCTAAACTACTAGGTTCATTTAGAAAAAAAATTAAAAATATTTGGTGAAAATTTGAAATTTCAATGTAGGAGCACTTAAATTTCAGGGAAAACATAAGAAGTAGGTGTCTGTCTGACCATCCTAACCACAATTTAAAATGATAATATTTTTTATGATATTTTAAAAATAATTATAGGACTAATCTTTGAATGTGATGCATATTTTTTTGTAATTTTTTTCCAAGTAAATAATTAATTATGAATTTTTTATTACAACTTTTAAAAAATATAGAAAACTTGTATGTCTAACCACCTTAACTTGGTCAAAAATTCATGAAATTAAATTTTTATTCTGTTAATCCTATAGTATACAAAGCATGGAATGTGACACATGTTTTGGATTCAAAAAATGTGATACTGTTTGAAAAATATAGATGTTTTTCAATCAGCCTATTAATCAGAACTTTAGTCATAATTTAAATAGAAAATGAATAATAATTATTTATTAAATTGAACAAAGTGAAGCATTATTTATATTGGTGGAAAGCTGAGAATCTCCTTTTAAAAACCATTTAATTTCATCAATTTTGGGCAAAAAAAAAGTTGGAAGCCACATACCCCTACAAATACCCATCATATTGCCACTTTTTGGCCCATCATGATCCTGCACATACCCTTTTAGGGTTTCTCACCTGGTGGAAAGCCAAGAGTTCTATCGCCTTAGAGTGAGTATGCATTTTTTAGGAAAAAAAACCTAGATTTGATCTAGATCGTGATGGACAAATAGTCGAAGCTTGATTTGATTCTTTTATTTCACCTTTTCTTTTCCTCATCTTTGGCAGTGTATGCTTGTGCCTTGCCACTATTCTTTATATCATTCTAATGTGTGTTCCTTTGTGCTTATGTTGGTTTGTCATGGGATCTTGATCCTAGGGGCTTGATCACCCCTTTTAATCATTTTCATCTCATCTTGCTAGCATTAGTACATTTGAACCCCTCTTAGTGCATGTTTGTCTACTGTAATGTGAGTTTGAGGTAGGTTCATCCTCTCACTAAAGTGGGGAGTAAATGTGTCGTAGTAAAATGGATCCCTTGATATTTTCATGCTTTTTTGGGCCCTCCTTGAGTATTTTGTCTAAATTTTTCCTTGTTTAGTGTTGTAAAGTGGATAACACATTCACATTAGGTCTTAGTTGCTTGTGAACTAATGGAATTTAATGGTGCATTTCTAAAGTGGTGTGAAGTGTTGTAACACACTTTCACACTTTTCTAGGGTTTTATCAATTAACTAAGCGTAATAAACATAATTTTAATCAAAATCAACCTTAATCTAACCTTATTTGGAGTGTTGTAAGTTGGCCCTATTTTGCATCCACAAGCCTCATTTATTGCATCTTCTTGAGGATAATCCCAACACCAATCATTGACCAATCATAATTCAAGTGTTTTGGCTTGTGTGGGATAAATTTAATGTTTGGGGCTCATTCACCACCTTGGGTGAATGGGTACCACCTAGATCTTTTGGCCCCAAACCAATTTTTGTACATTTCTAAGAACTTTTCATTTTTGGTCCCATACATTATGCTTGATGGGAATCATTTTCCACCTTGGGTGAATGAGTCC
Source organism: Sequoia sempervirens (assembly GCA_007258455.2). Classification (NCBI taxonomy): domain Eukaryota; kingdom Viridiplantae; phylum Streptophyta; class Pinopsida; order Cupressales; family Cupressaceae; genus Sequoia; species Sequoia sempervirens. Next base: position 61,531,954 of record VDFB02000017.1, read on the forward strand.
CATGTGGCCCAAATTCAAATTTAATTCAAATTTCTAATGGTATTTTATTTTGATAGATCTAATGTTGCCTTGTGGTGTTTTAAATTTATGATTTCTTGCATAATTGAGTATAAATATAAGATTCTTTCAATCATATTTAACACCCATCATTCAAAGAGAGTTCACAAGAGCATTCAAATATTTGAAAGAGCATTAAATATTATTTCAAGGGAATATTATGAATTATTTTAGAGCATTCTTCAAGTTCCAATCATCATGTCAAAGATTTCATTCTTCATGTTTGTTATTAAGCTAACAATTTTGATGTAGATTTTATGATTCAAGCAAGTGTTTCAAGCAAGATCATCATCATTCAAGCAAGATTCAAGAACCACATACATTGTAACAATTTCAAGTGCATTTGCAACACTTTATTACTATTGCTTAGTGAGTTGTAACATTAATATTTGTTCATTCATCATTCTCCATTCATATTTACTTTCATTTCAAGGTTTTATTACCAACAAGGGGTTTGACCAAGGAAAACCACTATTCACTAACCCCACAACATTTTTCCCTCTTCTTGTGTTTGATTTATAGAGATAGGTTGCAAAATTTTCAAGAAGTGAAGTTGGAGAAAAGTTATCAAATCCCTAAAGTTTTCATCAAGCCTTGGAGAAGCTTGGATAAGGCTTATAGGTGGCAATTTATAGTTTTAGATCTAGAAACCAGTCAAAACGAGTAGAGAAAATTGAGAGGGAAAAAATTAGGTCCCAAAATTATAAAAAAGTATAAGTGGATTGATTTTCCACCAGTGATGAATGAATCCCACTATATAGGCCTAACATATATTTTACAGATCTAGATACCCTTTTGGATGAAACCTACTCCAGTCATTTCCCCAAAAACTAGACTGATTCGCCTAGGTTGGAGAATGATTCCTTGTCAACCTTGAAAATATATTTTTTAGTGATCAAGACCTTTATTTTACCTTCTTTAGTTCCCAAGTGTACAATTTCCATCTCTTAAATTTCTACTACCTTATGTTCATCTTTCTAGGTCATTAATTGTTTGGTATTACATATTGCATTGCATTGTTTTTTCCAAGTCTAAAATTGGTGTTGAACACCTCAATAGATTTAGTTTAGCCTTTGGGACAATCCCTTTTCAATGTTTCAATCTCCTTTGCATTGAAATATCAAGGGTTTTTTCTTTAGTGAATTGTGTGAATATTGCCTCTCCTTTCAGGTCTTAAACCCTAAAGGTGAAAGAGAGTCCAACAATTTTCACCATTTCATATACTTAGGAATAATATTTAATTAATTACTATGTTACATATACTAGGAAATTAGTTATAGTTGGTTCATCCCCCTTGACATGTATTTAGGATTAAAGATTCCTTCTAGAAGATTAGTTGTCTTTTCTAGAAGCCTTAGATCCTATCTTCACATATATAATTCTAGGTAGCTAGTTAGTCGTTTCATGTTGTTAGATCAAGAAACATGGAAACATCATATATAATACCAAAAATTACTTTTTCCTATTTAAGTAAGTCATTTGTACATTGTATTATATAAATTTCTCATAATAGATTCTCATTGCATGCATAAGTTGCAAAACTTTCTTGTTCGTGTGGATGGAGCTCTTCTTGGTTTGGATGTTGTGAAGTTTGGCCAACTTAATTACAATTCCTATGAATTCATATTCTCACAAATTAATATAAGATATGGTGATTTCTTATTGGTAATTCCATTTAAATTAACAAATGCACCTTACATGTTTATGTTATTGAAAAATGAAGTGCTAAAACCATTTCTAGGAAAAATTTCTACTGTTTATCTTGATGACATTCTTATTTTAATAGTAGTAAGGAAGAGAATTTGTTGCATATTAGAAAATTAATTCAAAGCCTCAAGGAGGAAAGTTTATTTATGAATTTAGAAATTTTTAGTTTTATGAATGAGAAATTGATTTGTTATGGATATCTTAGATGACCACAAGGGGTGCAAATGTATCCAAAAAAGGTATGTGCTATAATTTAATGGCCAATAGCTAGGATTATGCATTAGGTTTGAACTTAATATGGTTTATCTAGTTTCTATACAAGATTTATTCAAAATTTTAGTGGGATATCTGCACCCATAAACATAACCATAAGGGGAGACAAAAAAGAGTTTAAGTGGACAATAGTAGTAGATAAATTTTTTGATATTTTGAAGGTCACTAAGGAACTAGTATTAGCATTTCTCAATATGGTAAAGTTGTTTCAAGTGGATTGCAATGTAAATAGGACACCCATAGTAATAATTATCAACCAATAATCCATAGCTATTACATATTTTATTGAGATTATTAATGATTCCAAAAAAAAAAAATTCTATTTATGGTCAAGAATCTATGCCATAGAGCAAGCTTTAAATAAATAGTATTACTATTTTCTTTTGAAGGAGTTTATTCTCTACACCAATCCTCATGCTTTGTAATTTATTAATAGTCAAACCAAGCATAACTCAAAATAAATGAAGTCAATGGAATTCATATAGGGGTATACTTTTGTTCTCAAACAGAGAAGGGTATGTGCAGGATCATGATGGGCCAAAAAGTTGCAATATTATGGGTATTTGTAGGGTATGTGGCTGACGACTTTTTTTAATCCAAAATTGATGAAACGAAAAGGGTTTTTAGAGGAGATTTTTAGATTTCCACCAATATAAATTATTCTTTACTTTGAATTTAATAAATAATTATTATTCATTTTCTATTAGAATTATGACTAAAGTGTTGATCGATAGGACGATTGAAAAACATCTATAACTTTCAAAAAATATCACATTTTTTGAATCCAAAACATGTGCCACATTCTATGCTTCACATAAAATAGTATTAAAAAAAGAAAAATTAAATTTCATGAAGTTTTGACCAAGTTTAGGTGGTCCGACATACAAGTTTTTATATTTTTTAAAATTTGTAATAAAAAATTCATAATTAATTATTTACTTGGAAAAAAATTACAAAGAAATATGCATCACATCTAGACATGAGTCCTATACTTATATATAAAATGTTATAAAAAATAATTATCATTTTATTATGGTTAGGATGGTTAGACAGACACCTACTTTTTTTTCCTTGAAATTTAAGTACTACTGCATTGAAATTTCAAAATTTCACCAAATAGATTTTATTATTTTTAAATAAACCTAGTAGTTTAGAAACTAAATTCAATTTTCTACATATTCTATTCTTACATATTTTTGAAATAATATAGATAACGTATTCAAATTTTTGCGTCAAGTTGCCTAACACTAAATTTTTTCTAAATTTTTTGCCACTTAAGACCCTATTTTTTCCATGATGATCCTGCACATACCCAGAAGTGGATGTTCAAACAATGTAGTGGATCATACATTAAGTAGGAGAGTAGCAATAGTAAGTAAAATGAGTACTAAAGTAGGTGTGTTTGATACCACAAAAGAGTTATAAAAAGATCTTTTGGACTTTTAGTATGCATGGAAAACATGTATGTAGCCTAATAGTGTGGATATAACACTATTGATGGAATAATTTATACAAGATGCATTGCTATTCAAAGGATAAAAACTATCTATACCTAAAGGATCGCTGAAGCATAATTTAATAAGAGAAAAATATTGTAGTTGTTTAGCTCAAAATTTTGGAGCTAATATAACTATATCACTACCTTGTAAAAAATATTTTTGGACAAGGGTGAGGGAAGAAATTAAAAAGAATAAGCAATGATGTTAATTTAGTCAATATTCCAAAGGAGGGAGTCAAAATACCAAACTATATCTACCAATAATAGAGAAATCATTGGAAGATGTAACTATGGATTTTATACTTAGACTAACAAGAAAAAAAAAATGAGGTCAATTTTATATTTTTGTGGTTGTTAATAGATTTTAATAAATGACTCACTTTATAGTATGTAAGAAGATGAATGATGTGACACATGTAGAGAAATTATTTTTCACAACAGTTATTATATTACATGGCCTACCAGAAAGTATAGATTTAGACAATGACAATGACTTTGTAGGACATTTTTTGAGGAAACTTTCAAAGAAACTAAGGAATAATTTAAAGTTTAGCTTTATGTATCATCCTATACTGTATGGGAAAACTAAAAATTTTAATCAAAGCTTAGGAAATTTTATAGGGAATTTAGTTGGTGCAATATGGTATTGTATCAAACTTAATTTGCATAGAATGATTTACTGAAAAAGAGTACATGTAAGAATCTTTTTTTTTTAAAAATGGATTCAATCCAAGGGGTATTTTAGAATTAAGGAAGCTTGCAAATATTGGGGGTATAATAAAAGTGTTGAAGGAGAGGGATTTTTAAAAAATATATAAGATTTTCATTATTAAGTAAGACAAAAAAAAAATAGTTCTAGAGCTAAAACAAAGGAAAATAGGGTAATCCCAAATATGCAAAGGTATGTAAAGGTGTTGATAATAGACTCTATCTTCCTATTTTCATTAGGAAATGACATACGTACAAAGAATTGAATAACAACCCCTAGGTTAACCAACTCAACTTTAGAATCTGCTTATTTCCTTATGCTTGAGGATGGGGGTATTAGCCTAAGCAACACTTTTGGGAAAAACAATAAAAATAGAAAATAAACTTAATTATTCCAATTTAAACTAGAAACATAAATTTAAAGGAAAATACCAATTGAAACATAATTTTTTTGCAGATATTTGAGAAGTTTTGAATTTTTTGTACTTGTCACCAAAAGGAAGTTTTAGTTGGAAAACTGGGACTTATTCTCCCATGGATGAATAGGTCTTTTCTCAAGGTTTTCAAACAACTTTTAGGAGCCTCTAATAATAATCTATAGCTTATTTTTGAACTTACTTTTAGCATTGGAAAGTTAGAAATTAGATCTATATGTGAGATTCTATGATTTCATAACAACTTTGGCAACTTTTGCAACTTTGACAACTTTTTCAATATTGGTCTTCAAGTTGTCTTGAATCTTCTTAAACCTAAGATCTGCAACACAAACCTAAGAGGGAAAAAATATTTATTTTTGGTGAATGGGGGTTTTTCTTTGTCAAAACCCATTTTAGTAATCAAACCTTGATATGAAATGAAATAGCATGAAAGGAATGATGAATGAAAAATCCTATGTTACCACTCACAAAACCCATGGATAAACCTTTCAATGGAGGTATAAAACTTGCATGAAATGGCTGAATTGGATGTGGATCTTGATTCTTGAAATAATGCTTTGAATGGTTGACTTGAATCTTAAAACCTACATAACATTGTTATCTCCAAAAACATGCATGATTCAAGAAGACACTGACATGATGATTAGATATTGATTGATGAAAGAAATATTTGATAAATATTCTCTTGAATTATCTTTATCATCAACTTTGTTTTATGAATTATTGCATAAAAACTCTAGGTGAAACTTAGAAAATAACCTTGTATTTATAGATATGTATCTTGAGTTTTTTGAAATATGGATTTATGGACCTTAAAATATTTCCACAAACATATTTTAAATTTAGGTTCAAAGGCCTAAGGAGGACCTATTCACCCATGGGTGAATGGGTCCCATGTCCCTATTCTTGGAACAAACATTGCTCAAGGTAAAGTGTTATGTATTAGAATTAATCATTGTTGGGTTTACCTTTTAGAAAATGTAATTTATTAGGCTTGTAGATGTAAAATAGGGATTATTAAGGTCTAATTTAATCTAATTTAATTAGGAGTTCCCAGAAAAAATGTAAAAATGTAATGGAGTACAATTTTATACACTATATTAAGACCTCACTTTAGTCTTGAGGAAGAGCACAAGTGCAAACTCACACTAAAGTAGACAATCAAGAGAGGTATAATTGTACAACTATTGGAAAGATAAAATGGAAAAGATAAAGGAGGATGATTAATCCCCCAAGATCTAAGATCTCATGGAAAGCCAACAAAGGCACAAGGAGACACATACCTTTGTTAAATATATATATACTATAACAATGACAAGATACTCAATCCTACAATGATAAAGACTTAAGGAAAGGAAAGAAAATAAAAAAGGGGTGGATCAAGTCTCGAATGCTTGTATAACTTGATGTGGAATAAGCCTTAGTTGTTTTTCCAAATGAAACCCATTTTCCACTATGCAAACCAAATACACTCAAGCAGGCTAGTGAAATTTGTTGTCAACTAGGTGAGCCCCTAGAAAGTATCTAATGAGATAATATTATTAGGCTCAAATAACCTTACCAAAGTTATACCTCTGATAATTTTGATAAGATACCACACAATATGAAATTTGAGCTTCATAAGGCTTAGCAAGCTACATTATGCTAAACAATTATGAACAAAAATGGCTCCATTGGTAGGCAAGGTGTGTTATTGATGAAGGAGCATCTAGGGTGTGAGAGAAATATTTCATCAACCAAAAACATTAGTGTTGTTTCTTTCTGAATAAGGGCTAAGTTGGCTAGATTTTGTTGACAAAGATAACAAAGTTATGTCTTGAGGATGTGTAGAAGTTCAGGCTTTAGGAAATGGGTTTCCAACTTGTCACATGCAAAAGAAGAAATGTGAAAAATATTAGCCATTTTTGAATCAGGCTAGTCAAGTTTAGGGCTTCAAGCTAGTGGCTTACTTTGTGATGTGAATATTTATAAAATTATATTTTAAAGTGATAAAGCTTACTTAAATCATGAAGGAATGTATGAAGCATGAAAACACTCTGACACCCAAAAAGAATAGAAATTGACAAGGATGATTTTTGGGCTTCATGAGACAAAAGGTACAACTTATGATTTAGTCAAAGGATGGTATACAATATGAGGGAAGGTCAAACTTTGACTCTTGACAATCTATGTTTCAATTTTTAGTGAATTGGATCATTCGCAGGCTAAGGAGATTTCAAAGAGACATATTTTCGTGTCTCTTTGACATGGCGATAATGGAAAGTGGCAAGATGGAAGAGTGAACTCCAACTTCTAATTTGTTCTTTGTGCTTTGATGTTTTGAAGGTTTGGATGCTAGTCTATGGTATGGAAATATACAACCTATGAGCACTAACCTATGAATCTTGCTCAAACAAAGAAAAATATTAGCATTTTGTCAATTTAAACAAGGAAAATATAATGCTCCCTATAAAATTCATTTGAACACAATAATAATGAAAACAAAGCACAAAAGTAAGAAAAACACAATAGAACATTATTCCAATGATCAAACCAACATCTTATAGGGGGATTGGTGCTATTTTGATATGGAAAATAGCTCTTTTCCAACCCTTTTAGATAAGCTATGTGATGAAACTATTGTGAAGATGATATAAAAATGCTTATGAGGATGATATGAGGTGGGAAAAATCAGTTCTCAATTGAAGAGAGTGACTTTGCATTAGCTTTGTGGATTTGTGGAGATTGTGGAGGATTAGAACAATAGAGAAGCTCACTATTTATAGAATATAATGATAGAAGGATGCCAAACATGGAGGATGTGGGACTAAAGATAATCCAATGAGAAGAGGCCACTTGTCAAGTTGTGATAGGTTGAGAAATATGCAAGTTTTGGTCAATGTACCCAAGAGGGGGAGATTCAAATTTGAATCTGTGAATTAAATGCTGAATTTGACCTTGTGCAAGAGACATGTAAGGCCTCATAAATGCTTTGTTGGATGTACACGTCCACTTGTTTTTGAATTCAAATTTATGGGAATATTCCTCAAAGATGCCATGTTGATGAAAAATGGTGAATTTATAAATGAATTAAAATGATTTATTGGTGCAAGTGGGAAAAGCTAGAGGATGTGGTGGGTGGCTAGATTAGTTCAATTAGGATTAGATTATTTTAGATGATGTTTGGGTGATTTTGACTTATTTGAATTGAATACTTGGATTTAAATTAAATCAAGTGGAGATGAAAGGTGATTTTAGACCTAATTAAATAAAGCTTTGGTTTATTTAATCAAAGAGGGTGATGTTAGGATCAAGTTGATTTATTTAATTTAAATGGATGTCCTTGATTTACCTAATGAATGTGAATGATGCTAATTTCACATGTCTAAATTTTCCCCCTCTTTGAAGTAATGTACTTGATGCGTTGGTTCAAAGAATAATCTTACTACAATCAAATTTAAAAAAAAAATCTAATTTTTTAGATGCCCCAGTAGAAATAAGTACACTAGTGCATTGCCCCCTCGAGAGATCAATCGAAAAGATTCTATTTGAGGTTCGATCTTGTGATAAAGAGGTTCAAAATGGATGGTTATGGATGATGATGCAAATGAGATGGTTTCAAGATGCTTAGAATAACCAATCTATATTATCCTAAACAACTTTAATGATGATATGATGCATGTGAGATGGATGAGATGGATGATGTAATATGCTATGATTATGCAATGGATGTTTTATGCAAATGTATGATTTATGAGATGCTTAGACTAAAATATCTATATTATGATGATGAACATGCATGTTAGATGATATACAAAATGTTGATGGTTTGTGGATGCTTTATGGATGCATTTGCTATGTTATGTTATCACACCAAGAAGAAAGAAGAAATGAGATGATGACAAGAGGATCCTACAAGTCCATGATCTGACGAGACTTTATTAGAGATGTTGATGATGATAGATGATGATTTGATTATCAAGGATTGGGATTTTAAAAGGGCTACTTACCTTATATTTGATTACATATGTAGATACGATGCATCAAGGTATAAAGAACCAGGATGGTGTTGTGCCTAGTGCGATAGAATTTGACTTGAAAAACAAATAGGAGTATTCTTGTTCACACTTGACATACAAAAACCTTGCTAGGATATACCTAACAAAGAAAGTATTCACCAAGTTATTTTACAAGAACATCCAACAAGCACAACAGACAAAAGATAATGATTGTTGCTCCATTCCTATCTCTCTAAATTATTTTGAGTAGACATCATCGAGAGGTCATTGGAATGAGTGCAATAAGATAAATCAAAACAAAAGATCAAGTACACAAACAAGTCAAGGTTCTTCATATCTCTAGCCAAAGGGATTTGTTTTGATAGGATAAGAGTCCATGGTGATATCCAAAATGATGCTCATTGTTGGAACGATATATCCTAGGACATGCATTATATAGGATGATGATATGTTGATAAGTTGATTGATAGGCTATTGATATAAGGTTGACTGGCATGTTTGAAAATGATCAAGAGCTTGATTTTGCATTTAATGGTTTGTTGCTTTGATTTTGATTTTACATTTGAACCTTGCTTTTGATGATTGATGTACTTGTTTATTATGGATGATTGATTGTTGTGGGTGAAAATAAAATGGTACGGATGGTTTTTTTCAAATATTTGGATGTTTTTGAAATTTTTGGAATGTTTTGATGCTCTTTTTGGGTTTTTCAAAATTTTACAAATGTTTCAATTTTTTTGATTTTTTGAATGTTTTGGGATTTTCCGAGATTTTATGAATTTTTTTGGATTTTTTTTTGTTGAATGTTTTTGGATTTTGATGTTTTTTTAATGTTTTTGGATTTTGATGTCTCAGGGGCTAATAAAATACTAGCCTTACCTATGTTTAAGCTCAGAGATGATGTAGTTTGGATTCTAATGTTTTTGATATTTTTTGTTTTCGACTTGTTTTTGGATTTTCATATGTTTTGAATGTTTTTGGATTTTTTTGAAGTTTTGGATGTTTTTGGATTTTTGTATGATTTTTACAATTTGGATAAGGATATGTGTGAAGATATCAGTGATTTGTTTTGGGATTTTGTTGAAAACCAAGCTAAGGTTGACTGATCGAATCAATGAATTGGTAATGATGATAACATTGTTGAGGATACACAACAATGCAAGGATTGATTGATTAAGATTGATGACGATAACATTATTGAGGATGCACAACAATGCAAGGATTGATTGATCAGTATTTGATGATGATAACATTGTTGAGGATGCACAACAATGCAATAATAGTGTTAAGCAACACAAGGATTGGGGAAGATATCCCCAAAGATGATGATGGATTGATGATGATTTGATCAAGACTAATGATAACATTGTTGAGGATGCACAACAATGCAAGATTAGTGTTAAGAAACACAAAGATATCCTGATGATTTCTTGATTGGATTTGATTGATCATGATTGATGAAGCTTGATTTGGAACAAAATTTGTTCGAGATTTGATGTGATGTTTGAAGTGTAACTTAAATGCAACTGATATCGATTGTTTGGATCGATGTTTGATAAAAGATGAAGATTGATAAGGAACATATTCTTGTCAAAATATGCCATAGGCTAATGATTTGGAATTTTTCACACAAGTGGTGGACCAATTTGATTTGAAATTTTCTAATGTTTGGATCACCACATAGGTTGGAGGATATATATCAAGATTTATTTATGAAGAAAGATGTACATATCTACCCCTAGTGTCTAGCAATGTATGGACTGCCATGGATGGATGCTTGGATAGGTGTGTGGATGGATGGATATGGAAAGCATGCAAAGGATGCTAAGGATTATCTTGCAAGAAGATACAATGTTCAAATAAGGAATGCTCATTTGGATAACGCTTCATGGCTCTAATAATGCTGGATAGGATAGGATCAATGAAAATGACCCATGTCAAGATGTTCTACCATAAGCAAGCATAAAGAGTGCCCCAAACTCTCATCAAGATCAAGATAACTTAGACTATGGATGCAAATGGATGAAAATGGATTGGATAACTGGTTCATGGATGAATGGATTTATTATGGATAAGACAGATGGAATGTTTGCGTAATTATGGATGGGATGAGATGCTTTCACCTAAAGTGGCACACATAGATGCTTGATTCTACACATGACGTCTATTTGCCATGTTTTCATCATGGTCTTTCCCAAAGTGCCACACATGTGGTTTTCACTAGAGGATGATTTTTTATCTTTATTTTTTTCAATTCTTTTTCTAAATTTTTTGGATTTTCATTTTTTTTATTTTTTTTATTTTTGGTTTTTTTGAAAGATTCATGTTGACCCACCTGGTGGTGTTGATGTAGATGCTTTTGTCATACTGTTCCATTGGTATCCTACCCGAAGAAGCTACTTTTCTAAGATTCATGCACTTGAATGTAACTTTTGGGATTCTTGATCTACTTCATTGATATCGGGTTAACTCTGTCTTTGTACGTACATCGTGATAGAGTGCCTTCAGAATCCTTATGATGAAGGGTTGTTTCAGACACATGGTCAATGTGATAATTGGATATCATGTGTGGAGGCATGGATGGAGTGGGTTTAGGGATAAAAGATGGATTGGTTGATAGCTTGGAAATCTTTGACTCTCCAAACTTGGGAAGATGAGCAATGATGGGTGGATAGAAAAGTTTGCATGGAATTAGGACCATCTATTTGATACACTTTGTATGTTGCTTGAAAAGCCTACTTTTTCTTTTGCGGACATCTTTGATGGATACTTTTTCCTTTTTTATTTTTCCCCATAGTTTCTTTGACTAATGGAGTTTGATATAGATAATCTTTCTTTGTATTCTTTTGTATCCACTTGTATTTGATTTGTCCATTATGCTTTCTAGCTTCTTTTTCTTTGATAATGTTCTTCATACTTTGATTCAATTCTTTATTTTGATGTTGGTCGAAATTCGTGGATGGGGTGATGGGTGGATGAAGATTGATGATGTGGTTGGTTGTAGTATTGACACTAGTTTCATCATAAGGACTCTTCATGCTCCCTATGTTGATGCTTGCACTAGATAAAGTTTCCCCCAGTATGGTGATAGTAGTACCTTCATGCTTTGACTCCACCTATTCTGAGAGATTTTTTTTTAAATTTCATTTAATAATAATTGACCACTGTAGATGATGTTATTTCGATTGGATGCTCTGTTGACTCTAGAATATCCTATTCTATCTGACCTATTTCCTTGATTGGATACTTCTAGATATATTTATTCATGATGTACTGAGTTTGAATTGGGGATATATCCAATCCTGATGTTGACAACTCAATGTGATTGTAGGAATCAGTAACCTGCTCTTTTTGTGTAATAATGTTAGGATTAAAGGAATCCTATTCTGAATGAAGATAATCTGTGTCCATCCATAGAAAGCATCTCATGGGTAGATGGAGGAGAATGTGCTATATGGATGTGATCATCATTTGTGATATCTTGCATAGATAGGAGAGTTTCCATTACATCATTGTAGTATCTTGGAGATATGAATTCTTGATCTTGAATGATTTTGGAATTGATTTTAACATGCTTTGGATCAAGTTCTTGACATGGGTCAATTTCAAAAGATGGATTACTTACAAATGGTGCTTGGATGTCATCATTAGACATGGTAAGTGGTTCAATAGCTTCAAGTGTCAAGTTCAGGGTTCCTTCAGTATCTATAACCATGAGGTCAAAGGGGATCAACATGTTTTTAAAATGGCCATTGCTAGACCTTAGTGAAATATTTTGATTATGCTTTGGAATAAAATTTTGAGATATGTCCTCTAACTCATAAGACAATGTAGAGAAATTTTCAATATGATCATTGGTCAATGGATCATGCATTATGTCAATAAGACTAAATAATCCTAACACTCCTTGAAATAGATCACTAAAAAGTGGCTCTTGATGTATGGTGAGTTGATCATCATATGGGGTGGAAACATCTTCAAGGTGCTCATCGATGGAGTGATCTTGATAATTGTTTTCAACAATTGTGGTGGGTAGACTGTTAATGTCTTCAACCATAGGGTCAAGTGATGTTGACATTTCATGAATTGGATCGTTGTTAGGTATTATTGGTGGATTTTGATCATTATTGAAAAGTGACTCTTGAGGTATGTTAATTTGATCATTAGACAAGGTGGAAACATCTTCAAGGTGCTCATTGATGAATATATCTTGATCATTTTCCCCGATAGTGATTATCTTTTGATCAATATGGTGTTGGATGAGATTTTTGAGTCAAATACAATCTAATGTTGCATGTCCCTTTATTTTGTGGAAGCCACAAAAGTGCTTCTCATTATACCCTGGTGGATTAACTAGGGGATCTTGATAATCCTCATAAATAGGGAGTTTAATGAGATTTTCTTGTACCAATTGTTGCATGATCAATTCGATGATTCCCCTAGGTGGTATGTATTTTCGTTTGTTACCTTCTGATATTTTCACTTTAAATTGACCTTGTGGTGGTTGATTTTGGAGATGTGGTAATTGATCTTTGAGATGTGGTGATTTATATTCGAGATGTGGGGGTTGAATTTTTTGAAGTGGTTTATCTTGATATATAACTTCTTAACATTGGAGATATTTTTCTTGATGTGGTTGTGGACATAACTCAATGCTTTGATGACATGGTTCAACCAATGGAAGAGTGTATTGACTTTAGAGTGAAGATATCTCTTGGCTCAATAATTCAATTAGTTTGGCATGTGAAGCAAGTTGTTCTAGTGAAATTTGATCTTGATTTTGATTTTGAATCCCTTGATTTGGCTTTTGTTCAAGTAGATTTGGGATGTACACTTATGGTGTTTGCATGGGATCATTGAAAATTTGATTTTGGATAATGTTTTGATTTGGTGTGATGTTTAGATTTGGCATGATAGGTTGAAGTTGAACATTGTTGATGTTGGGAATTGCATTGCCTTGATTTGGGTAACATTGATTTTACATGGTGTTACCTTGACTTGGAGTCGTTAACATCTTGTTTGGATTTTGAACAATATTTGTATGATTTCCAAACATATTTATCCCAAAGTTTGTTGGGTTCATGTTTGGAAAACTCATGCTTTGTACATTCACATTTGGCATGTAGGGATTTGGTGGGATGACATTGTTCATTTGAAGGCTCATGCAATGATTGTTCAGTTGGTGGATTTGTAGGTTTGGACTTGGATTTAACTCTACCATTGGGAAAGATGTGTCAAAAATTTGATTTGGTCATACTCACATTTGTTGTACTATTGACATTTGTCAAAGGTAATGATCCCATGTACGGTTTGTATAGATGTGAGTGTTGATAATCAATCGATGTTGTAAGGCTTTGATAGATTAGTTGACTTGGATCACTCATGATGCATGGATCAAGTTTATATTCCATGTTCCTCTTGTGTTTTGACCTTGTTGCAAAAGTGACCTCTAAGGTTCTTAGGACCAATGACGAGATGAAGGATGAAAAGGGGAAATGATATGAGTGTTGAAAATTTAGGAACTTTAGATCAATGCTAGACTTAGGGATTTATTTTGATTGTTTGATTTGGATAATGAGCTTATAAACCCTAAGATGTTAGATGTTATCTTAGGATGAACTTGTTCAAAAGGATTGCTAATTCAATTAAATGTATTAGAAAGGATGCATTCCCCTACACCTAACTAAACACAATGATTTTGATTTTGATGATTTATCCAAGTCTAGAATGATGCTTCTAAAGCCCTAAAGTTGTTTGTGGGATGGATTTTGATAGATGTTTAGAATTTGGATGAAATGTTTGATTCAGACCTAAATGAACCTAGGAAGGACTTGTTTACAAGACCAAGATAGTGAAGAACATGCCTTTCTCTAAGAGTAATTTGAAATCAAAAGATCAATGTTTGGATGAAAACCATATGACCAAAAGATGCCAAGTATATGTGTGGGGTCCAATTGATTCAATCTTTTCTTAATGGATTCTTTTTACCACAAACACACTCTTGATTAGATTTTGAATCTAGATGTCTAATGTCTCAACTTTCCCCTTATCCTGCAAAGTGTATTATGCGGAAACCAAGGATATTTGAGGCAAGAGTTACCTATTGTTGACCTTAGTAGGAGAAAATTGAGATGAAATATAAATGTTTAGAAGCCTCTAAGGATACGAATCCCAAGGGAAAGCAATAACATGTGACTTTGTTCAAGGATATTTGCCTCTTTTAAAGGGTTTGCAATTTTGATGATTCGTTGAATGTTGGTTTCCAAATGTTTTCAATCAAAGCACTATGTTTTCAAACTGACTCACAAGCAATGCAACATCCTAGCTCAATTGGTACATTTTTCTTGGTGGGCTTGCCTCATGCCCTTCATAGAAGAAGAGATGATTTTACATGAAACCAAGGAAAGAGTATAAAGGTATGTTAAGAATGAAGTATTAACCTCTATACTTTAACCAAGATCGGACATGGAAAGTAACTTCTTGGAATCTATGTTCCAATGCACCACTTTGATAAACTCGGTGAATGGATTAATAAGCCAATACAAACAAGGGTTTTATTTTGGACTTTCCATTCATGGAGATTGACCCATATGGTGAGAGTCCCCTTTCGGATCCATCTCAATGGAGCCAACCACGTGATATTGGTGTTTACTCCAATACCCACATTTATATCCTAGTTGGAAATACTCTTGGCTTTAGAGTGTTATTGGTTGATTCGTTCCCTTGGGTGAATACTTTTTCTCCAAGGCAGGCCCTCTAAGATATACAAAAGTGAATAAACTTATTCATAGTTTGATTGACCCTTGTTTAGAAACAAAGGGAGAACACATGCAATAAGCTCACTCACTCTTGCACAAGATTTTGTTCAATTTTAAACCCAAAATGAAGTGTGGGGTAATTAATTACAAAATTTAATTTCACCAAAATCCTTTTGATTCCCAAGATCATTGTGAAGCGTGAGAGAAGCGCATACGTCTTTTGATGATATTACTTTGTGTAAATAATTACAAAACAATAAATATGCACATTCATTTTATCCTTCAAAGCAATTATTTGATTTGTTTTAAGCACCAAAGGAAAGATGAAGGTTTGATTGTTCAATTGTTAATCCAAAATTGTAATTTAACTAGTGAGTTTGATAAAGTTTTCTCTAAGCTCCTTTGTCATGAAAATCAAAATGTTCCTTTTAAGAGCTCAAAAATAAGTAAGTTGATTTGAAATAGAAAACTAAAGTGTATAATGGATGCCTTCATCATTAAAAAATGCTTTGTTGATTTTGAGTGTTAATGTTCAATTTCACTTTATCTCCAAGATTCTTCAAATATCACCCCTTGCAAACTCCTTGTGAAAATGAAAGTCTCTCCTACGAGATAAAAAAGATAATTATGTGAGGATCAAGTCATTTATTAAAAATGTTTTAGGCATTAACTTAAAATAATAGAATGATTTCAAAAGAGAAGATTAGTGATTTTGAGCTAATATAAGAAGAATGAACAAACTTTAAAGAAAATCTTATCTAGAAGAAGATAATTTGCTAAAAAAGTCCAACTGCCTCTCATGTGTATGATGTGATATTGAATTAACCATGGGGTACGCATAGCTACTGCTTGATTTTAGGTTCACCCTTCAAGGGTATACTTGCCATGCTTGTGACTTTAAAAGGCTTCAAGTAGAAAATGATTTTCATGATGGCATCTTGATTGTCATTGACTGATCTTTTAATCATATTTAAAATGACAGTGGACATCAAATCAACAAACTGCAAGATCACATTTAATATCAAGATTTATGTTCCCTGCAAACAACTAGGTTAGAGTCAGAAACAAATTGAATACTCTTCGCATAATTATCCTCACAAGAAAACTAGATTCAAAAATTAATGGAGACCAAATCAACTCAAGTCTATTCAACTTAAATGCACATAAATAAGTATATTGCCTGTGTTGACAAAGAAAATGTGCATCAGGCACAACGGACTATGTTCAGGTGTGTGGATTGTATGGGAATGGAGTTATAATATCTCTGACTCACACCATTTCTTATTAATTATTTGAAGCTATGGGTAAACATTTCCTATTAAATGCTACTATCTCCTTCTCCTGCTACGTGCTTCTTCAAACAACTCATCCCTAGTAGATACATGTGCAAAAATTCAAAATCATAGACAAGGTGCATGAATTGCTTGATAAAATGTCTGAAGAAAATGTTATCTCATGGAATACGTAGATTGCATGATATGCACAAAATGAATTTATTGAAGAGGCATTAAAAACTGTCAAGATAATGAAATTGATAGGTGTAAAAAAAAATCTACTATTCTCTCTTGCAACACACATTAACTGAAGGAATTTGATATCAAAGGCTTCATTTGCATTAGCTTCAAGTGCTTGTCATTGCCATTTAGCTTAATTCCCTTTGTCCTAGTAATATTTTTCTGACTCCACCAAATTTCTTCCAAAAAGATAGTTCTACAAAGAATAAAAGTTATATTTCAAGTCTGCAAATAATAATCATTTCACCAAAAGGTTAGACGGATGGATGCTTATCAAGCAAAATTTGAGGATATATAATTAGCCAGTGCAAGTCTTGAGACAATGTAGACAAAACACCTCATAGAAATGTGGTCTTATGGAATGGCATGATTGATGGGTACGCACAAATACAAGTAGCACCACAATGATTCTTATAGTGACTATAAGTGAAATACGACATACTAAATCCAACGCATTCAATGAAAAATAAATGAACAGTGACAACTATTCTGCCAATGCCACTGTTCACTCCTCTCATGAGCTTATCAAAGACCCAGATTTATCATAAAATGTAGAAAGCTATTAGTTTGGTGATGTGATTGTTCCCTTTACATAGGCTATTAGATTTATAATTTCATTATCATTTGAACACAAGAATAACAAAAACAAAGCACAAAAGTAAGCAAAACACAATATAACATTATTCTAATGATCAAATGAACATCTTATAGGGAGATTGGTGCTATTCTGATATGGAAAATAGCCCTTTTCCAACCCCTATGGATAAGCTTTGTGATTAAATTGTTGTGAAGATATAAAAAATTCTTATGAGGATGATATGAGGTGGGAAAAATCAGTTCTCAATTGAAGAGAGTGACTTTGCATTAGCTTTGTGGATTTGTGAAGATTGTGGAGGATTAGAACAATAGATAAGCTCTCTATCTATAGAATATAATGATAGAAGGATGCCAAACATGGAGGATGTGGGAAAAAAGATAAGCCAATGAGAAGAGGCCGCTTGTCAAGTTGTGATATGTTGAGAAATGTGCAAGTTTTGGTCAATGTACCCAAGAGGGGGAGATTCAAATTTGAATTTGTGAATTAAATGTTGAGTTTGAACTTGTGCAAGAGACATGTAAGGCCTCATAAATGCTTTGTTGGATGTACATGTCCACTTGTTTTTGAATTCAAATTTGTGGGAATATTCCTCAAAGATGCCATGTTGATGAAAAATGGTGAATTTATAACTGAATTAAAATGATTTATTGGTGCAAGTGGGAAAAGCTAGAGGATGTGATGGGTGGTTAGATTAGTTTAATCGGGATTAGATTAGCTTAGATGATGTTTGGATGATTTTGACTTATTTGACTTGAATATTTGGATTTAAATTAAATCAAGGGGAGATGAAAGGAGATTTTAGACCTAATTAAATAAAGTTTTGGTTTATTTAATCAAGGAAGGTTATGTTAGGATCATGTTGATTTATTTAGTTTAAATGGATGTCCTTGATTTACCTAATGAATGTGAATGATGCTAATTTCACATGTATACACAACCCACAACCCCATGACTACCTATGAGGGAAGTCTATGGTATATTGGTAGCCCACAAATATTGCAATGGTCATTTGGATGGAACATAGTGGAGTGATATCATGTGGTACAATGGTAACTAGCAGAGTGATGGAGGTTAAACATAACACTATGAGTGTTCAAGCTAGTGTTAGCAATATTGCGGTGAATGATAAATAATGTTGATCAAAAGATGAAGATCAGATGGTGATTGGGATATCTCCTCACATTATGAGTATGGATTATGAATTCATAAAAAAAGAAGCAATAAGAGATAGTCTTTGAAACAAGTGAGATCAATAATGGGGAAGTGGTGATGATGTGGATAGATAAACGAAGCAATGCAATTGGATGAGATGTCAATTCCCATTGTTGTTGCAAATTGTGAATGGTGATCACTGGCATGTTTGAGAATAAATATAAGCAACAAGGAAACCATTTTGGTTCATGATTGGAGGAAGTAGCGGTATTAAGGAAATATGGGTAAAAATAATAAATGAAGATTCTAGATTACATGTGAATGTTGCAAATGGGAATGAAATCCTAGTTTCTAGTTTGATCAATATAGAATATACAATGAATCTGGATGGAATTGTGGGAAAAGAAGATTTATTACTGGTGAAGATAGAGAGGAGGATATAATCTGAGTAGAAATAGGAAGCTTAGTAGTTGGGTTGGTATTGACAAGGTTGTAGATTTTTCTTGTAAGGCAAGGAAGCCTAGAGAAAATTTGTTTCAGATTTGTAGACTTGTATATGATTGTTAGGTCAAATCCAATGTGATGGCTATGCAAATGATGTAATTATAAGGCACATGTAATGAAATTAATAATAGAAGATCTTTGTTTCTTCTAGCATCAACTATGTTATTTTCTATTATTGTTGTGAGTTTTGGTCTGTAAGGTGAGAACCCTTCATCAGTGGTTTCAGAGAAGGAGTTCCTGAGTGTGTAGGAAGAGCATGGAATGTGAGGAAATTTACACCAGGGTCTTAGGTTTAGAGTGTGTGAAATTTTCTTGTAGATGTATGCAAGAGATGAACTAAAGTTCTTGTGCCTATGAACAAATCATTGAATCTGAGGCAATTTATGTATTTAAACCCTAAGGGTTTACAAATTTTTTTCTTGTTAAGGTATTGACAGTGTGTAAATCATGCTTATAGATGTATGTGCAACTTGCAAGGAGATATTTCAGTGGTTTAAGAAACCAAGGCTTCCTTGGTTGTAAACAGATCATTGATTGTGAGGTAGTTTATAGTAATATTTGTGAATGTTGGAAAAGGATTTTGTAAGAAAATTGCCAAAGGAGGAAATTTGCATTTGTAAAACCTAAGGGTTGAATATTTGTATTATTAGGGATTTTAGAGGCCTAAAAAATGGAAAAGAGAAAGAGTAAAAAGACTTTTGTCATTATATAGATTTCAAGGATTCCAACACTAGAGGAAATTAGAAAAAAAATTCAAAAAAGAAAAATGATAGAGTTGCAACAACAAACAAATGAATTAAGGGATGAAATTGAAAGGAGAAAATGAGAGAACATAGGAGCTAAAGGTAATTTTTATTGTCCTTCTAATGATGTTTTGATTGCATAGGAAAGAAAGAGGATGAAATAAAGTGTCATGCATGTGACACCAAGGAAGAGGATGAGTACGAGTAGATTGAGGAACTTGAGCCTGAAGTTGAGGGATGTCTATTGGAAGAAATGAAGGATGAATATACAAAGGTGGTAGAAACCACAAAAATATGGAGAAATGGGGGACCTTCAAGAAGAAGAAACCCAAGTGGTAGCAGTTGAAGAAAAGGTAAAAATTGCATCTTGTGAATGCATAGAAAATTCTAGTTTGCATGTGAATGATATGAATGGGATGGCTAAGTATAACAAGGAAAAAAAAAATTCATATTTTGGTGAGGTTAGAACCAAATCTTGTTTGTGTTGGAATGACACGAAGAATGATAATGAAGGAAGAATGGCAGCAGTGAAAGTTGCAACGGAAGGTGATGAGGTTCACCTAATTTTTGCTGTATGTTCTAATGATAATCAACATATAGCAATGGGAAAATCCTTTTATGAAATAGATCAACTTGAAGGTGTTGAGATTAAGAAATAGGAGGGGAAGTGTGTAACTACAATGTGTCCTTCCAAGGGAATACAAATAATGACATATCATGTTGAAGACAAGATTGAAGTTGTAGCTAAGGAGAAGACTCAGGTAGATCATCATCTTGATGAATGTTGTTATAACAAAGAATACGATAATGATGAAGTTGTAAAAGTGTAGAATACACCCAATACCAGTATAGTGAAGGTTTCGGTCGAGAAGAAAGAGGTAAATAATGAACTATGTAAAAAAATTTGTGTGAGCATGATAGACTAATATAGAATAAGTTGCAATAATGAGTGTCTTTGTGGATGAAAACACTATGGCTGAAAATAAGGAAGGAAAAGAGGGGAAGAAAGTTAATTTATTTGGTAATATTCACTTGGTATCAATTGATGACTTCTTATGTGATAAGGAGATTGACATGACTGATAGTTCACTATAGGGAGAAAAGGAGGAGTCCTTTGATTATACTACTAAAATTAGTATGGATGCAAAGGAGGAAGTAATTGAAGCTAAAAGATGTCTTTTACAAGTTATAAAGAAAGAGGAGTATAGTGTTGTACCAAAGGGTGATGATGAACAAGTGGGTACAGTGTTACTAGAGAAGGAGGTAATGCATAATGTTTTAAATTTTCATGATGAAGATATAACTAGTTTTTGTATAAATGAAAGGATTGTAGTAGTGGAAAAATAGTATGATGCATTGGTTATTAGACAAGAAAGTGATACAACTACATGTCATATCAAAGGCCTAAAGGAAGCGAATGAAGTTGAAGTTACAATAGATGATGAGAAGATAAAATATTTTCTTAATTAATTTTAGAAATAAGATTTGATCTTGAGATGGTTGAGCTAGTGAATGCATATGAGATGGTTTAGTTAGAGAATATTAGGGATGATTGGTATTAAAAGAACGATTTGTATGGTGTTGTAGAGTTAAGTGCAGATGCAAATTGGTGGAGGTGAACAGACTATGGTGGGATGAATCCCACAAGATTAGAGGTGAATGAGAGATACATTTTTAGGAGGTGGTCAAGTTATGGTGCAGTTGATTCCACATCAAGGAAGATGAGTAAAGAATAGAGTTTTCAGAGAAGGATATTGCTTGTTTTACCTAAGTGTTGGAAGATGAGAAAGAAGAATCAATTGTAGGTATCGATTTTAGCAATTGGGTTTGTTGAGGATCACATGTAGCCTAAAAGGGCAGCAGTACTACTCAACTCACTTTTGTGAATCTATATTTCTAAAATTCTTCCTTCCTCAGGTGTTTGAAGTAAGAGCATCTAGGGTGTGAGGAATATTGCATCAACCAAAAATAATAGTGTTGTTTCTTTCAAAATAAGGGCTAAGCTAGCTAGAGTTTTTTGAGTAGGAGAACAAAGTTGTGTCTTGAAGATGTGTAGAAGTTCAAGCTTTGAGAAATGGGTTTGTGGCTTATCCCATACCAAAGAAGAAATGCAAAAAAGATTTAGTCATTTATCGATCAAGATATTCTAGTTTTGGGCTTCGAGTTGGTAGCTTACTCTGTAATGTGAATAGGTGGACATCAGCATTCAATTATAAGGCTTACTTAAATCATGAAGGAATGTATGAGGCATGGCATAACTTCAACATCTAAGAATAATAGAATTTGTAAAGGATGAGTTCTAGGCTTTTCAAGTCAGAGGTAGAAATTATTCTTTAGTCAGAAGATGGTAGACAGTGCAATGGAAGGTCAAAATTTCACTCTTGATGATTTGTGTTTTCATGTTCGGTGAATTGGCTCATTGATGGCATATGGAGATTTTGAAGAGAGATTGTTTTGTGTCTCTTTGACATGGTGATAATGGAATGTGGCAATGTGGAAGAGTGAACTCTAACTTTCAATGAGTTCTTTGTTCTTTAGTGTTTTAGATTTTTGGATACTAGTTTGCATGGTATGGAAATAGAGAACCTGCAACCCCATGATAGTCTATGAGAGAAATTTGTGGTATAGCGATAACCAAAAAACACCACAATGGTAATTTGGATGGACCAAAATGGAGAGGTATCATGCAATGCAGTGGTAACTGGAAGAGTGATGAAGGTTAAATGCAAAATCATGACTATTCAAGATTGTGTTAGTTGTATTATGATGAATTATCGATGGTACATATCAAATGATAATGATCAGATGGTGATCAAGATATCTCCTTATATTCTAAGTATGAATGATGAAATCATAAACAAAGAAGAAATAAGCTATAGTCTTTGAGACAAGTGAGATTGATGATGGGGAAGTGGAAATTATGTGGATAGACAATGGTGAAATATGATCAGATGATAGGTTGATTCACATCATTGTTATGAATTGTGAATGGTGATAAATGACATGTTTGAGAAGAAAGAGTAGGAAACGAGGAAAAATTTCTAGTTGGTGATTGGAGGAAGTAGTGGTAGTAAGGAAAGATGGGTAGAAGCTTTAAATAAATATTAGATTGCAGGTAAACACAAAAAATGGGGATGAAACCCTACTTTCTAGTTTGATGAAAATAGAATATGCAATGAATCTAGATGGCACTGTGGGAAAAGAAGATAACTTGTTAGTGAAGACAAAGAGGATGATATAATCTATGAAAAAATAGAAAGCCTATTAATTGGGTTGGATCAGAAACACTAGAGGTCAACAATAGGAAGACCATATATTTCGCTATAAGGCAAAGAAGCCTAGAGTGAATTTGTTTTAGATTTGTAGACTTGTAGATGATTGTAACCAAAATCCCATGTGATGGCTATACAAATGATATAATTAGAAAGACCATGTAATGAAGTTAATAGTATAAGATCTTTGCTTCTTGTAGCATCAACTATGTGATTTTTTGTTATTATTGTGATTTTTGGTCTGTAAGGGGAGGACCCTTCATTAGTTATGCTCACTAGCCATTAAAAAGGTTGTAACTTCGAGCTTTTGAAATGTTAGCAAGTTTTGTTATTCTAAGCACTCATGAATGAAATGAAAATAGGAGAAGACATGTTCATTAGGATTTTTCTAAGTACGTGTAAGGTCTCCTCTTAGGGAACATTGTGCCTAATGTCTCCAAGAGAGGAAAATTCAATGATAATAGATTAAAAAATTAGCGAATGCAATGCACAACATCACCACTAAGAGGAATGTCATATTCTAAGAAAGGTCAAACTCTTGAAGGATGTATAACCCAATGACACCACCAAGAAGAACACACAATGCATGAAGTAAGAAGACCACACTAAGAAGCATAACATATAGTCAAAATCTTCAAAACTAATAATGTGCATGTATGCCACCACTTAAAAGAAATTGATGACACCATGCTATGATAAATTACTTTAAAGTAGAAAATGATAAATGATAAAAATAAAGAAGACATGAGCGCTTATTTGGAAACCCCTAACTCAAGAATATGTTTCGAAATTAAGTTACATCATGAACAAGGGGTTTTCCACAAGTGAAATCCCAAAAGAACACATAAGGGATCCATAGATTTAGGGTCAATGTATTTCTTTACTACAATATTATTATAGAGATCAGAAATGTCATCATTCCCTAAATCCTCACAAAACTTGAAGAATCAAACATACAGAGTGAAAAAAAGAAAATATTTTGGGTCAACATGGAAGATACTTAAATGTCTCAACACCTTGCATTTTCCCTAAATGGAAAACACAAGATGAAAGAAAAGATAGAGGTTTATGACATATAAAAGAATACATATACAAATAGGGGAATGAATATAAAGAAAACATAACGATATAGTCGATAACATTATGCACATGTAATCACACAAAGAACATGAAAATAAAACTAGTAAGAGGATCAATAAGGCACATGTGAGTCAATGTATAACAGTCTGTTTGTATCCCAATCTTGTTTAGTATATGTGAAAGGAAGATAACTAGCCAATGGGACAACAACAAGCACCATACTAGGACAAGGCTATCTAACCCCTTTCCCCAACCAAGAGAAGGACAAGGATGAGCTAAGCTAATTGATGATAATGAGATCCTTGAAATATGGAAATGATTTTCAATAAATTTACATGTAATAAAGTGCATGCGATGATCCTACAACTACCAGATGGCATGAAGCAAAGCTCATGTAATTTCTATCCAATCATGAATAAATAACAATTGTAAAGAAGAATATATAAACTTAATATATTCCTTAAGGCACAACACTCATTAGTACTATGTCCAAGTGTTCTATGATATCCATAATAATTCATGTTTGTACTCTTAACTTTTTTTTTGCATTGATAGATGGAAATTTATTCCATCCTAGATGGAGAATTTCCATTTTTGTTTCAATTTATATTTTTGTATGTAAGAATGGAAATTATTTGAACTTATAAGGTTTGAATTTCTTACTTGTTTGATCTATTTGTGGTGGATTTTGAGGAGGATTCCCTAAGATGATCCTATCATCCTTGTGATACATTATTTTATCATTATGAAGGAGGGAATTTGTTTTGTTAGAAGTTATGGAGGGAGGAGGATCTTGATATCCTAATCCTTTAGTATCTTTAATTCATATTTTTTCTAAAATTTTTGTGAATTTCATGCTCATTTTCTGTCACATAATTGCTTAGTTAAGATCTTGAAGCCTTTTCCATAAGTATCTTCTAAATTGATGGTTGTCTTGTTCACTATATGGGTATTTGCAAGATCATGATGGGAAAAAAAGTGGTGATATGATGGGTGTTTGTAGGGTATGTGGTTGAAAACTTTTTTTTTACCCAAAATTGATGAAATAAAAAAGGTTTTTAAAGGACATTCTCATTTTTCCACCAATATAAATTATGCTTTACTTTGAATTTAATAAATAATTATTATTCATTTCTATTTGAATTATGACTAAAGCCTGATTGATAGGCTGATTGAAAAATATCTATAACTTTCAAATGATATCACATTTTTGAATCCAAAAATATGCATCACATTCTATGCCTTACATACTATAGTATTAAAAAATAGAAAAATTGAATTTCATGAAGTTTTGACCAAGTTAAGGTGGTCAGATTATGTTTGTATATTTTTAAAGTTGTAATAAAAAATTCATAATTAATTATTTACTTGGAAATAAATTACAAAAAAATATGCATCACATCCAAACATGAGTCCTCTACTTATGTAAAAAATATTATAAAAAAATATTATCATTTTATTGTGGTTAGGGTGGTTAGACAAACACCTACTTCTTATTTTTTCCCTAAAATTTAAGTACTACTACATTGAAATTTCAAATTTTCATCAAATGGATTTTCTTTTTAAATAAACATAGTAGTTTAGAAACTAAATTCAATTTGCTAGAGATTCTATTGTTACATATTTTTGAAATAATATAGATAACTTATTCAATTTTTTATGTCAAGTTGCCTAACTCTGATTTTTCTAAATTTTTTGCCACTTAAGGGCTTGTTTCTTCCATGATGATCCTACCCATAGCCATATTAGCATAGGATAGATGAGTATGCACATGGTTAGAGAGACTAGGTTCACTCATGTTTGGAGATCTATGCTTGGTTTGTGATTCAGTTTGAGGATGCAAAAGACCAAACATATCAAGTGGTGGAATAGTAGGTGTTGGTTGTTGCATGGAATAATAAAAGGATTCATTATTATCAAGATTGTTAAGAATTTTTTTTATGAATTCATGCATGATATCATCATCTTATCCTATGATGTCAACCTGATGAGGACACACACTAGGAGTTGATTGAGCATGGTTAGGTTCTTTTGCTTTAGGATCATTACCAAAAACACAGCTTGATACATCAACCAAAGAGATTAAGTACTTCCTTATATTACCAATAAACATGTTCATTATGTAGGAATGAATTGAAATTGAAAAAGATAACATATTTTTAGATTTGAAGAAAAAATATTTTTAGATGATACTATGAAAAAACCTAAAAATGCTATTTTTTAAATGATAATAATTTGAATTCAAACAATACATTAATTTTGATAAATTAACCCTAATTTTAATTATTTTGAAAAACAAAAATTCTTGAAACTGAAACCATAAGTTGAATGCAGAAACACTATTTTTGATGCTCAAAAATGTAAAAAATACCTTGATCGAGGACTCATTTTCCCATGGGTGAATGGGTCTTGCTTCAGGGATTTTAAAAATTAAATTACAATTTTTTTAGTTGACTTTTATACTTTTAGATTCTAGATTCAAACTAAGTACAATTTTAGACTTTTTGGAAAATTAGATCTAAAGTATAAACTTATGCTAAATGAAAAGTAAAAGGACCTATTTTGAGATGAAATTCTAAATAATTTTTTTTATTTGAATGACTGATCATGCAATGTTATGTCAATACTTTGCAAAATTAATAATTTTTTGAATATTCTAGATTTTAAAGTGTGTGTCTGAAATAATAGTAAATCAACAAAAACCTTAATGAAATGAATTATATAAAAGATTTGAAACAAGTAAACTACTCTATTTTTAAATTAAACAATTATTTTAAGAAAATCTCATTGTCCTCTATTCTCAGGGATTTATTAAACCATTTGGCCCTCAAATTTCTTTGTGCACTATGGTTGTTAAAATGATAACTTGAGAAACAAGATAATATTCAACATGCAAGCCAATTAATTTCCTACATGAAACTATATGATTCCAATGATAATGGATACTATGATGAATGGATAATTATGTTGGATTATACAATGTAAATTCTATGTTATGAAACTAGGATGATTCTACATATGCTCAAATGCTAATCTAAAATGCAACTATGATGCAAAGTATGATATAAAATGCAACTATGAAGAAAAGTATTATTCTAAGATTTAACTATGATGCAAAAAAGATATGAAATGTAACTATAAGACTCCAAAATTCACTAATGCTCAAACGATATTCTTGCATCATAACTCTACTTCAAATGTGGATACAAAATACAATGGAAAAAGGTTGTATTTATAGGTTTTTCCAAGCATCTTGTGATGTAGCAATGATTGATGATCTAGATTCAAAGAAGAGGGATGAATGGTGGAGATGAAGAGAATCAAGAAGGTGTTCCCTTGAACAAAGAAAACATACAAAATGGATGGAGGAATCTCTTGACCAAAGACAACATGCCAAATGGATGGAAGAATCAAGTGTGTGAAAGAAAGACTACGTGTTTGGATGTTTGTTGATGAAGTGTGTGAGGAGTAAGCCATGTGTTTGAAGATAATTCTAATTAAAAATTATAATTATTTAATTTCACATGACCTTGGTGAGGTGGAATGAAAAGTTGTAGACATGTGCTTGAATTACTAATCTGAGGTTAATGAAACTTAATTAAATAAAACAAACTTATGGAAATTTTTTTATTTAATTAAATTAGAAGAATATGATTTTTGATTTGAAGAATTAAATTTTATGAACTATATAAATAAATTGAGAATTTATTTGTACATAGATGGCATATTAATTAATATTTAATTAATTAAATGTCTTGATGAATTTTAGGTGTATACATAAAGAATGCAAAAATGTAAACCTAAAACCCTAAATGAGATGCAAGTCAATGAAATGAAATTAAAAGTAATGCACATACTAGCTCTAGCATTAAAAGGGACTCCAAAATTATAAATGTATGATCGTCAAAAGTTAGGTTCACCAAAATGAAAAATAGAAAAATATAGGGTAGGTCCGAAAATATGGGGAGGTATCTAAAGTGGGTGATAATATACCTAATCTTCCTATTTTCATTAGGAAATGAGATCTTCACAAATAATTGATGAGCATCTTTTAGGTGAAACAACTGAATGTGAGAATCTTCAAATTTCCTTATGGTTGAGCATGGGGGTATCAGCTTTTACAACACTTTTGGGAGAAAGACTAAAATTATCAAATCAACCTAAGTATGTTGATTCAAACTAGAAACATCAATGTAAAGGCCAATACTAATAGAAACAAAAAACTATAGGATATTTGAGAAGGCTTAAATGTTGTGTACCTATCACCAAAAGGAAATTTTGGGAGTAAAATTGAGACTCATTCATCCACGAATGAATGGGTGTTTTTTCAAGGTTTTCAAACAACTTTCAAGAGCCCTTGATAATGATTTGTAGCTTATGTTTGATCCAATTTTTAGTTTCAAAAATTCAAAAATAATATCTATAGGTGATATTTTGTGATTTGACTACAACTTTGATAACTTTTAAAACTTTGACAACTTTTCCACTCTTTATCTTCAAGAGGTCTTCAATCCTTCTTCAGCCTAAGATTTGCAACACATACAAGAGGGGAAAATTGTTTATTTTTGGTGAATAGGGGTTTGCCTCAAGGTCAAATCCCATTTTGGTAATCAAACCTGGAAATGAAATGAAATAACATGAAAGGAATGATGCATGAAAAATCATATACTACCACTCACCAAACCTTAGGATAAACCTTTGAATAGAGGTGTGAAACTTGCATGAAATGACTGAATTGGATGTGGATCTTGATTCTTGAAATAACTCTTTGAATGCTTGACTTGAATCACAATGTTAGCTCTAAAAACATGCATGATGCAAGAATAATTTGACATGATGATTGTGTTAGCTCTCAAAAATGCAAGTTTGAACCATGAAAGGTTGCCAAGATTTCACAACATTTTAGGGTAACAAAACAAGGCTTGAAACAATCAAACCTTCTGCTCTTTAGGTGCTGCTAAACTTGGGCGGGTGTACCTTTCTGAATAGCGCAGACTTAACTTGTGATTATTTCTCTAAGATGCTTTGTCCACAATGGCAGATAACAGTGAACAAATGAAACCAAACTCGATAACTACCTTCTAATCTAAATCCTAGAATGCTTAATTAACTGATAAAAGAGATTGAATGAATTCAAATAATGAAACTACAGAGACCAATGCTTTATTGGGTATGCAGAGTCAAATGAAACAGAAGTGGGCAACTTATTCTGGAAGAAAATCAAATTGTAGGAATATGATTTGTTCATAACTTGTATAAACAATGCAATTTTATGACTACTGAGCTCTTCTTTAATAATCTAAATGAATCTTCCTGATTACTGTGATCAATGAAAAGGATTTAATCCCTACTTGAGAGAACCAGTTAATTAATCACAAAAATGCAGCAAATGTGCACAAATAAACTAAAAATAAACTTGTTATTCCAATTTAAACAACTAGAAAAAATCAAATTGGAGACAGCTTCAGCAATACTTTATCAATAAGCTTAACATAAAATTGATACCAAAACTAACATGTCACACCAGCTGAATTTCATTGAAATCACCATTTAAAAACATGCACCATGGCCTCTAGAATGAAAACCTTATTCTATTGTTCCTATTCCTACTCTACTGTATTTTTCTAATCTAAAAATATTATCTAAAATCCCCTCTTCAATTACAATCGGGAGTGTATATTTATACACTAGCCTTAGAAATCATATTGTTTTGAATTCATATCAGCCCTCGTAGAAATCGAGCCCAAATCATGTTGTCCACAACAGTATTTAGAATTTCATATGTTAGCCAACAGCTTTTGAATTTCTGTTTTATTCGCCAACCACTCGCCAAGATAGGCCTGAAGGTATGCCAAAGGCAATTGTATCACTTATCACTCCCTGCTAGTGTTCCCCTACTTTGCATTCGTTGAGACATGAGCATATCTCTCACTGATGTAATCCTTTCATTTTGTTCATAGTTGCTATAACTCAATAGTATCAGAGAGACCTCATGTAGACTTCATCCTGTTTCATCGAAAGTCATCATTTACCCTAGGTCACCGTAGCACCTTACTTGTTACACTGAGGTCAAAGGATATTCTTCTAATTCTTTAAGTCTCACTATGACCACACAACATCAGTGAGATTCCATAGCAAGTTAACTTTATTCTGCTGAAAGCCTCAAGCCACAATATATTGCCAAGACATCAATGTTCTTATACCGATAGAAACCCTTCATCTCATGTTTGTTTCTATAACTTGTAACTATCGGGGAAACCTTACGTAGATTATACAATGTTTCACCGAGGGCTTCTCACCCAACTCTGAGTCACCGAGACAAAGCACATCCTATGCCAAAAACCATTCCCCACTCGCTTTCGCCAAGACAATACAGTATCAGTGAGACCTATCGGAGACAACACCATGTCACACTGAAGTACCTTGAATTCATTCATGTTCACCAAGACCAAAAGATTTTCATACTGATGGAGTCTCCATATGCATTATCGGTGAGACCAAAGGTCATTCGCCAAGATAATATATCGAAAGCCCCAACTCACACTGAAATGTATCCCTTAAACACTAGTCGGTGAAACAAATGGAAATAGTTATGACATTATACCAAATAACCCCAGTTTGGCTAAAAAGAACATTCAATGTGATTGTCGGTGAAACCACGAGATCTCGCCAAGATGTTATGCAGAAACAAAGTCTTACACCTATAAAAATCCACTTTTCCCAGTCGGTAAGACAAAACAATTTCAGCATGACATTACAACAATGCCCAAAATCTTTAAAAAATATGCATCTTCCTATCGCCAAAACCTTGTTAAAGTTATGCTGACAACCACCTATAGATGAAATCTATTCGCTAAGACACCGGATGAGTCTTTCCAATTGGCAATACAGACTCATGCAAGCTGAAACATGCAAAATGGATCAGGAAGACATAGACCATGATATGAATCATGCAAGACCCGATGGATACAATGGATGAAAAATGAGTAGACTGATAGAAAAACAAACCCTAGTGTTTTAGGATGAGGACCATATGGAAACTTAGGGTCAAGCAAAATTTGTGAAAATATTGCAAAAATTTACAGCTCCAACAGATTGGATCTTGATTGCTAAGAAAAAATCTTTGATAAATGTTCTCTTGACTTCTCTTGATCATTAAATTTTCTCGAGGAATCCTTGCATAAAATCTCCAGGTGAAACTTAGAAAATAATCTTGTATTTATGAGTATGTATCCTTAATTTCCCAAAATTCAAATATTACAAGTCAACATTGAAATATGGATTTGGGGACCTTAAAATATCACCAAAAACATATTTAACATTTAGGTTCAAAGGCATAGGGAGTACACATTCACCCATCGGTGAATAGGTGCAGGTCCCTATTCCTAGAACACATATTGCTCAAGGTAAAGTGTTATGTTTTGGCATTAATTATTGTCAGGATTCCCCTTTGAAAAAATGTAATTTATTAGGCCTATAGATGCAAAATAGGGCTTATTAAGGCCTAATTAAGTCCAATTTAATTTGGAGGGCCCAAAAAAATTATGAAAATGTATAGGAGTACATTTTTCTACACTATAAGAGAAATCAATAGTATAAACAAAAAAGTTATTTGAAGAGGAAGAAAAAGGATTTTGAAGTGGGAGATATGGTATTTGCAGATCTATGAATGGAAATATTTGTCATCCATGCCTATAGCAAGGTAAGGTTGAATAAGACTAGACCATGCAATATTATAAAGAAGTTTTCATCAAGTGCTTATGAATTGGAGTTACAAGTTTTCAAATCTCTCCAATTTTTAGTGTTTCCAATTTTTATACTTACTATGAGGGTGAGACATTACAACAAGGAAAAGGGAAAACAATAGAAAAAAAATGGAAGGAGAAACTACCTAAGGGATTACAGGATGAGGTTGAATGTATTATGGATTCTATGGTGTTTAGAAATTCAAGGGGAAGGAATATAATGAGTACATAGTAAAATGAAAGGATCGACTAGTGGAGGATGCCAGGTGGCTAATCTTAGCAGAGTTTGAATAATTCTAGTTAACACATGAAGATAAAGTTGCAGAATCATAGCGACACAAGTTTTCACAGAGTAAAGGGGGCTCATAATTTTTTCTAGCCCTACAATTTAATGCAGGGACATCATTTTTTTTTTCAAACATTTATTTTTAACATTACCTTTTATTGCCACCATGCATGTTCATAGTAATTTGACTTTATTTCTTATTTTTCTAGTTATTTGAAGTTGTAACAACCTACTTATATACATATTTAATTAATAAAGTACATGGGGAATGGAGGAGAGAAATTTTGAAAAGGATTTTTTAACTCAAATTGGATAGTTGAGCATTAATGATTAAATTTTAGCACTACACCCAATTTTAGATGGGATTTTGGAGAAACTTCCAATTTTTTTGGAGGATTTTGATGAAGATATAAAAAACATAATAAAAGGAGAAAAGAATAGAAGAGAGCTTAGAGGGAACAAAGAGGACAACAAAAACGACATCCAAAAAATAGAAAAGAGGAAACAAAGGAAGACATAGCAAATAGGAACATGAAAGAGGAGAATATAAGACTCCCAAATTTGTTGCAAAAATTATCAATGTGTCCACTAATTGTAAATGATTATATTTCTAATGTTAATGAAATACAGTATTGATTATTCCAAAAGCTATTGTCTATGATATTGTTTGTGCAATTGTGAATGTTAAGGGATATGATTTTTCTATTCTCTATTGCATTAATTTTCTTTATGTGAACATTGAATTAGTTCATGATTTAGGCTTTGTATGGTCAAAACTCAACAGTATATATATTTTTTGTTTTTGTAGTATCTAACTACACAAATACAACACCATTTTCTACATGGAACAATATACTATTACTTGCATCTTAGTTTTATTTGTGAGAAACCTAGTGTTTCACCCATGTAGCTTGTTTGGTGTTTTGTTATATCCAAATTTCACTTTTAACAACAATGTTAGACCTTTATAGAGGTTGTCTAAGTTGCTTTCAACAACAAAACCTTCCTCTCTACCTGTTGGATTTGATTTTGGTCATGTTCTTAGGCACCTACAAGGAGGTCGGTGCCATAAAATATGTTACTAAATTATCCCATAATACATCATCAATATCCATAGTAGCTATTGAAACAACTTACAAGTTCAGTCATTCCCAAAAGGAATAGAATTATAATTTTACCTACCAACTTATTTTATTAAATTAAAGCATAAATATAATGCTTCCAACTCCCATTGTGATGAAGCACATGACTTACTATATTATTTACTTTTTCAAGGAAGCTTATGGGTATGTGTAGGACCATGATGGGCCAAAAAGTGGTGATGTGATGGGTATGTGTAGGGTATGTGGCTGA
The DNA here is from genome assembly GCA_007258455.2 of Sequoia sempervirens. Classification (NCBI taxonomy): domain Eukaryota; kingdom Viridiplantae; phylum Streptophyta; class Pinopsida; order Cupressales; family Cupressaceae; genus Sequoia; species Sequoia sempervirens. The sequence goes on from VDFB02000017.1 coordinate 61,565,637, forward strand.
CAACTTTTTTTTTAATCCAAAATTGATAACAAAAAGGGTTTTTAAAGGATATTATCAGCTTTCAATCAATATAAATTATACTTTACTTTGAATTTAATAAATAATTATTATGAATCATTTTCTATTTGAATTACAACTAAAGTCCTAATCGATAGGCTGATTGAAAAACATCTATAGCTTTCAAATGATATCATATTTTTTGAATCCAAAACATGCATCACATTTTATTCTTTGCATACTATAGGATTTAAAAACAATTGAATTTCATGAAGTTTTGACCAAGTTAAGGTGGTTAGACATACAAGTTTTTTTTATATTTTTTAAAAGTTGTAATAAAAAATTCATAATTAATTATTGAAATGGAAAAAAATTACAAAAAATATGCATCACAACCAAACATGAGTCATATAATTATATCTAAAATATTATAAAAAAAATATTATCATTTTATTGTGGTTAGGATGGTCAGACAGACATGTACTTATTTTTCCCTAAAATTTAAGTACTACTAAATTGAAATTTCAAATTTTCACCAAATAGATTTTTTTTTTTTTTTTTTAAAAAGCTAGTAGTTTAGAAACTACATTCAATTTGCTACAGATTCTATTGTTACATATTTTTGAAATAATATAGATAACTTATTCAAATTTTTATGTCAAGTTTCCAATTTTTGATTTTTTTGAATTTTTTGCCTCTTAAGGGCCTATTTTTCCCATGATGATCCTGCACATACCCTTACTATCAAATAAATAAAAATATTTTCTTACTTTTCTGGGCATATAGAAAACTAGAGCAACTAGTTGATCCTCAAACTTACTTATTTGTAGCTATTCAACATCATTAAAAGATTTATATTGGTCCCAAGTAAACAAAACGTTGGCATGCTATCATAAAAAATAAAAGAAGCCATATCTACACCATTAAGGAATAATTTATACTTAAATTCTCATCTCACCATTTACATATGACAGCCAACTAGCACACCTTGTTTCACAATTATTCATTGATTATCATTGATTACACAAACTATTATAGTAGGAAAAGTGAAATTAAAATGTTGAGTCCTAAATTATGTATGTCTCCTCCCAGTAAATAATTATCTACATATGATACTTCTTTTTCAAGAGACATATTGAAAATTAAATTTAGAAAATGCCACCATTTGATACTTGGCTTTAAAATAGTGTGGCAATTTACTTTCTTAAACATGACATGCATATAGATCTTTACAAGGTGTTATCATAATGGACATGTGGTGTGAAGTATTATAGCAATATTCACCTAGATGTAACCACTTTATCCTTAAATTTAATTGGTTTGAGACACATTTTTTTAGTAAACCTCTATCCACTTATTCACTATTTTTATTTTTTATTAGTTTGGAGATGGTAGCTAGTTCTTGGTTCTACTCCTGTCAAGTGAAACAATTCTCACTGAAAGGATTTGAGAAGTATATTGTCATTGTAACAAACTGTGTTCTTGGGTAAGCAATGTAACTTAAATATATCCCTGGAGAATGTGTTTATAGCTTATCAAATTAGGTTAAGCATCTTTTTTATTAGGGATATTGTTATCAATTTCAATAAAGGTGAGGATGGTGATATGGTAAGAGTCCAAATTTTTTATTTTACATTGCAATTACTACTCAATTTTCCTATACTTATAGCCATGTCTAAATTCATGAATGCTAGGTTAGCCTTCTTCTAAGTGGAGCATCCCTTTCCATGTAGTTGTATAGGAGATGCTAATATATATTTTTTTGTTCATTTGTATTGATCAAAGTTGATTATAGGGAATAAAGAATTATCAATGAGAGGTTTTTTTGTTATAATAATTTAGTTATCCAATTTAATTGAACAATATATGATATAATGGTTTAAAGTAATTAATATTTATTAATATTTTTGAAGTATTATTTTACTATTGCAAAAAGAAAAGTTTTTTTAATTTCAAAAAAAAAATTCTTAATTTTTGTGGATATTAATTAATTTAATTTTAAAAATAAAACTTTGTAATATTAAAATTTTTTAGGTCAAATTCTTTTTTATTCAATTATTAACACTATATCTTTATGAGACAATATCACGAGTATGATCCTAGTCTATGGGTTCAGTTATTGACACAATTATGTACCTAATTTCTAAAATTGAATACTTATTGACAATCTTATTTTGATAGTATTTTGGCTTCCTTTTCCCTTGTAAGCTATGTTATGTCTAGATCAACTTGATGCAAATTTTATTTATTTTTAAATGCTCCCGATAAAATTGTTACCATGAATGCTCCTTGTATTTTATTTATTTGTTACCATAAAGCTTAATTATGTTTAGTTATACTAATGAATATTTTTAAATATCTAGAATCAATACATAATTAAACAAATATGATTCAAATCAACTCTCAATGACTAGTGAAAAAAAAAAAGAGTTAAAAAGATTTAAATTTCAAAATTTCAATGTTAAATCAATTTTGTATTCTCTCAGATCAGTCGTGCACATCACAAGATTGGCCTATAACATGACATACAAAATCGCCTAACATCATAATAAAAGTTTCATACTACTTTTTCCTACATTTTACACTCACTTAAAGTCTTTCTTAGATATATTTTGATTCTCCTCTTTTAACTTTTTTTCCCACATTAAATTAGTATGTGTTCCTTTGTTTTAGCCTTGATATCTGTTTCTAATTAATATCATGTCCATCATCGTTGTTTATCACTTTGACAGCACTTTATTTTCCTCCCACACATCCATCCAAAAGGCGTGCAGTATCCCACGATTTTACCATACCCATTTCTTTTATCTTTATGACATTATCTGCGTTACACTTCATCCACAGAAGCCAAACGCCACCGTATGATAATAGTTTTGCATCCCTTTTCCACTTATGGAAATCTGCCATTCCAGACCATACAAGCACAACTCAGAGTCTTTAACTCTCAGTTACACAATTTTTGTTCGAGGCAACCTTTTACACCACATTACATCATAGTTTTGTGATAGCTCGTCGAATTCGAGGGGAGGTCCAAACATAAGGTGATCATCATTTAAAGATCGAAATCGAAACATGAATTCTTATTTATTACAGAAAATGAATTTGTTTTGATGTTCTTTATAAAGAAATAACATCACATATTTAAATTTAACAATAGCTTTCAACAAATAGGTATCATGATTGAAAGATTGAATCGAAACGTCCACTCTTATTTTCAAAAGAAATTCTATTTATTTTAGAGTTCTTTCAATTTAAACAATTTTAAGCATCAAAATTTTAATGGACATACTTAAATTTTCGAGTAAATGTAAAAAAATTATCATCATTGAAAGATCTAATATGAAACACTTTTCTTTATCAAGAGAAGGATCGAAAATGATATTATTTTGGTGACATTTACTTTGATGTCCCACACTATTGAATAATAATATACAAATTTTTTGTGCATGTATTTAAATTTTACAATAAGTCTAAACAAATAAGTATCATCATTCAAAGATTGAAAGTGAAACACCCACTCGTATTTAGCAAAGAAATTGAATTTGTTTTGAGGTTATTCAAATCTAAATAACATTAAACATCAAAATTTTAATGGAGGTACTCAAATTCCACAGTAAGTCTAAACAAATAAGTCTCATTATTGAAAAATAAAAAATGAAACACTTGTACTCCTATTTACCAAAGAAGGGAAGGATTGAAATTGATGTGCATTTTGTTCACATTTATTTTGGTTTCCCCTAGTTTTGAATAACACTACATCAAAGTTTTAACATACATATTTAAATTTACATTAAGTTTAACCAAATAGGTCTCATCATTGAAAGATTGAATGTTAAACACCCACTCCTATTTACCAAAAAATATATATTTATTTTGTTAGTGTAAATAATTAATCTATTCACTATACTTAAATGTACTTAGGTTGATGAGGTTAGACAACATGTCGTCCAACTTAATATGCAACTTTTAGACCTCTAGAGGTTACCAAATTATTTGGTAAACGCCATGCACACACTCTTTGAGGTTGGATTAAAGAAAATAAATGCCCTTAATATTTATTCTAAAAATTACCTATACGATCATATGAACATGTTATATTATACTAACTTGCTACTTTAGTAAATACACTCTAAAATTTTAAGAATGAAACTTTTTCATCAACATCATTATCAAGCTACAATATAACAAAAGAATTGCATCTTAATATTTTTACTAACTAGGGTGTTGATGATTCAAAAAAAAGTGGTATTTTGATCATATAATAGACAACTTTCTTCATTATAGATGAATTTTTTTGTAAAGAATAAATGATTTTTTTTGTATAATTGTTTAGGAGCTATAAATGGTATAGATGGAATAGACAATTGGTTGAATAAGTAAGAATTTGTATTTTGAATTTATATAATACATCAAAAAATTATCTCTCTCAGAATAGAAAAAAATTTAAAGATCATTATATGTTTAGGATTAGCATCAATCTTAACAAATTTATTAAGAAAAAATTACATAACCAATTTTTTGTAGTTAAAATACTAAGAAATTAATCATGTAAACAATAGACACATTGACCACAATGCATGTATTAATTAATCAGAATAAAATATTTAACATGAACATTAAATTAAACTTTTTTATTTGTTAAAATTTTACAATAATCATTCACACATTTAATTATTCACACATATATATTAATAATAATTTTTAAAAAATTAAAGAAACAAGCGTACAAGAAAGCATTATGACTATCCATATAAAGGAAATGCGTTTACAACTGAGACTAGTAATTCTTCCACCCACCTTTGATTAATATTTGTAACGCTATTTTCTAAATTATAATATCGACATCATTCATCAAAGCTTCCATTTCTAAACCGGGAGTCAAATCTGTAAGCAATCAAATCAGTCCTTGTAGATTTTATTTACTTAGTCTAAGAGAAAATCTTTGAGGGTAACAGCATTCTGGACCATAGCTTCCTACTACAAGGGTATAGAGAAACATAGGAAAATTATCATATGTGAACTCTACGATTTATTTATATTATTAAATGCACGCATTAATTGTCGCCCTTGAGTGAGAACCAGAGGCTTACCACAGTTTGTGCAAAAACAATAACCGCTACAATTACTGCCATGACGAGCCATGGTTTTGAGAAGTATTGCTCCCATATTTCAGCGAACCAGACCACCCATTGTTGGCTGATGTACCCATTCAGCTCCCTCGTGATGTTATCAAATTGGTTGCATTTCGGTATCCATCTGGAACTGTTCATGTCGTTCCACATCCTGGCCACCTCTTTGCTGTCCCCCAGATTGTTCTGAATGATTTTCTCCTCTCTCAAGACGTCTGCATCTTTCTCCGTTTCCGCCAACTGGGACATAAACAGAATGAATCGAATGACTAATTTCTGATCTTCGTCGCTACTCGTCTCCAAAATCTCTTTGCTTCCACTTTTATAGCATGCCTCATATGCCAATATATTTCTGAAAATTGCTTCCGTCCATACTCCAACATCAATCTGCGGAAGAAACAGCTTGCCAGTCTGCTTGTCGAAAGAGATATCATGAATCCCCGCGTGCTCTTTTGCTTGGAACACCACTCCGGCTTTTTTGAGTTTTGCTGCACCGTAAGGAAGATACCTTTCATCGCTTGACTCGGTTTGAATTTTCTTTTTCCTGATACAAGGACTAAAAAGGCAATATAAAAACATTACCACAGAAGATCTGAAATCACAACCAGTATCAGAGGAGTCAGAAATGGTAGATGGCATCTTTAAAATCTTCTTATAAGATAGCCATGAATCTTTAGAGACAAGCGTAAGCAATCCAAAAGGTTTTTGCATCCAATCAAATTGAGAGTGCTATTACAGGGCCATGGAGATTGTGATTTAATAGGGGAAATACGGTAGCAGAGATGGCGGAGCAAATCCTCCAGCAGGGTCCTTTTTCCCATATGCTCCATTGCTTTCTCAAGAACCACCATTGGCAGTTGGTTCTCCAGTTTCATCACGTCCATTAAAATGGCGAAGAGCACCGGATTGTTACTTCGTTCATAGAAAATAGGATGACTGGAAATTACCTGTGCAGAGCCATCATCCCATCCAGTGTAAGCTAGCTGATTACCGACGTTACTCTCTTCGTGTCGATTGAAACCCATAACAAAAGTGTTGAGAAACTCCAGCAGGAACGCCACGTCTACAAAGCACATCTGCGCAAATTTATCTTTCTGGATATGAGTTAAATTTTTGTCGTATTTATCAATTACTTTCTTCCGCTCACATATACCTACCATCGCCTGAAGCTTTTCTCTGTGTAGTTACTCATCGGAAAGCTTCCAAAATCTTTTTGCAGCCAACAACTTGTCCGACTCCATTGTATTAAGGTGCGTCTGCCGCTCCTTTTCTTTCTCTGTGAGCGACTCGTGTGTCTTCTGATATGGAGGCGAGTGGTTATGATAAGGGCCAATTGTTTGGAATATCTTAGAGCATCAAGAAAACATGTGGTCTATGTTTCTTCCATATACCTTCAAAACCTTACCGAATGGAGCCAATGGAATGATTCCATACAATCTTTTATCAAAGGAAAACGTTTCATGGATTTTAAAAATATATAATTCCATTTTATCTATTTACTAGATATGTTATAATTTGAAAAATATTAGTTGAATTGTTTTATTTATTTAATACTTAATTTGTTTTACTTTATTTAAATTTTTTTTATTGCATATAAGGGTATATAAGTTTTTTTTTTTTCTTTTTTTACGAATAAATTTCTATATTAATATTTATAAACTAATATCACACATATTCATAAAAACTATCGATAGAATAAGTTACATCTCAAAGTTTAAATGGGAATAAAACCTTGAACAAAATACAAGATCTAAAACACTAGTAGGAGAAGGAGGGTCATGATCATTTGGTTTACCCCAAGCAATAGTGAGGTCTTGATTATCCATGATTAGTATTTCCTTCATGATCCTTTTTATCTTCATTAGGAAGCTAAATGTCATTCTTAGCACATACAAATAGATCAAAATGAGGAAATTTATAAAAAATATAGTCAACCACAAAAACTATGCCTAAGAACCTAAGGAGAGATAAAGTAGTAGTGGGTGGGATTAGATCATCCTCTCAAAGGCTAGTCCTTGTATCTTCTTGTAGGAGCTTGGGATGCATAAGAATGACCATCATGCTCACCATAATCAAAGCGGATTGTTCATTGATGATGCCCACAAGGTGAAAACAACCTTGGCTAGAGGCAAGAGTTATAGGGGCTCTAGAAATAGTGGATGAGGCTTTACTCCACTAATCCAAGAGAAGCCAAAGTTATTTCACCTAAAGGAAAACCTTGTTTCTCTATACCTAGATCTAGAAAATTAAGAACAAATCATACCTTTAGTGCAAATGAAGAAGTTAGTATTAACTAACTATACAAAAAAAAGTATTTTCATCTTTCCATATGTTGAAAATTATTCACCGTGAAAGCATACTAAATCTTGGCATATCTAGAGAGAATTTTAAGCCAATCCCCCAATGAAAGCATAATTAATAAGAATGAATTACTTCAAAAGGGATTAAAAAATGATGAATCTAAATCAACATAGCCTAAGCTCTATGAAAATATATATATATATTCTTATGAGCTTCTTGATGATTACAAAATTGGCATTCAAGATCCTTGAACCCAATATGTCTTAATTTGGAGCCAATAAAAAGGCAATGGAAAATAATACACTAGAGAAAATGAGTAGAACTCAACTCTACAATTGTTGACTAAATACTTTGAAACCTATGCATCCAAGCACTCAAAGAGTATTGTTGGGATTAAGATGTCTCAAGATTAGAGTCCTAATATTGATAAATTTAATGCATTATTCTATTTATTTGTATTATTTAATTGCCTATGGTGTCATGTCATAAACTGGGACCCACCGACTAGGTGGCATCCTTGTTCGAGGTGACTAGATGAGACATAATCATCCAAAGTGGACATAGGTGTCACAATTTAGAATCCATGACATACAATAGATTGTATGATGCATCATAAGGCATCTTTATGCATGTAGAAAGTTTGCACCCAAGTTTGGTTATGAAAGGTTGTAAGAGAATCAAATGTTTTGGTTAGTTATAATGGACTCTATGATAGATTATATGATGGATCTTGTGGTAGATTTTATGCCATATTTATGGCATATTTTATGAAAATTTTAAGGAATCTATAATAAGCTATTATGAACACATTTTGGCTACTCAAGATTGGAGAGAGAATATTGCATGTTATGATAGCTATAAGAGGTGTAAGGGAATACCATACAAGTGTCCAAATGCATGTCTATGGTGTGGGATATTGTGCCATGTGTATTTGTATGCCCATTCTCTTCTAGATGCTTCACATGGATTGTATTACCTATAAAATGTATGCCTTGCTTTGAAGAATGCATAGTTTTTTTATAGGTAACAAAGTGCTTCTAGATTCACTCCTGAATAGGTGTTTGATTTGAAGCACTTGTTGAAGAATATTTGTACTTGGAGCTCCATTGTAACCTTTATTTGATTTGCTGCAATAGTAATAAGCTTTTGGAGGGTGGATTTTTTTACTTGATATGGTTTTCCCTGTGTTTATGGTGTGTTAATTGTTATGTGTACTTGTTTTTATATCCCTTCTTTCTATATATTTCTTAGTAGTGTAACTATATAAGGTTTTCAAAGGAATTTTTTTGTAACTCTCCCCTACATAGATTAGTGTAGGAAGTTGTTTCCACTCACTTGTCTTCCTTTTAGTTGGTATAAGAGCTTGGCCAACCTTGATTCCTCTTTTCGGTTAGAAGGGATTTTTGAGCTAATCTTTATTCAATGGGAGCTTTGTAGAAGTGTCTTTCATGACCTTGTAGGAAAATAATGGCAAGCACATTTACAAGGATTGAGATGGAGAAGTTTAACTGTGGTAATTTCAAGCTTTAGGAGCTCAAGATGGAAGATATGCTCATATATCATGAGCTCTGGGCTACTATTTCTAGAACCAAACCATTAGGAATGAAACTAGAAGATTGGGATGTCATGGACCAGAAATCCAAGGGTTTGATCAAACTCTATTTAGCTAATCCTATTCTCCTAAATATTCATGAAGAGAAGACTATTGTTTGTTTGTGGAAAAAACTTGGAGAGGTTTATCAAGCTAAATCCTTGTAAACAAGATATTACTGAGAAATAAGATGTATTATTTGAACATGGAAGATGGAGGATCCATTATTGACCATTTGAACTTTTTCAATATGTTGATTACTAAACTAGGTTTTGTTTGTGGCAAGATTGACAAATAAGACCATTACATGATTTTTTTGTGTTTGTTTCTAGACTCATTGGATCACTTGGTGATGGATATTTGATGCACAAAAACCACTTTGAATATAGATGAGTTGGTTGCTTCATTATTATCTGAAGAAATGTGGAGAAAATATTTTGAGATGGCCAAGGAGGCTCTTGTTGTTTGTGGTAGACCAAAGGAGAAAGGAAAAAAATAGGACTAGAAATAAAATTCAAAGTCTCCAAGAAGATCTAAGTAGGAATGTAAATCACTTTTGGAAACATTGCAAGAGGGAGAAGGAGAAGAAAAACAAGTCTTTCTTTGATTCTGAATTCAAAAAATCATCCCAATGTGAAATAGAAGCATTTGTTGTAGCCTTGACAACCCATGCATCAAAAGATGTGTGGTTTATAGATTTGGGTGTATCGTTTCACATGATCTCTCATAGAGGTTGGTTCTTGAAGTATGAAGAGAAAAATAGTGGGAAGTTGTACCTAGATGATGACTCTCACTTGAAGATTGTTTTCTCTAGAAGACTCAAAGTCAGATTTCCTGATGGAAGTGTGAAGGGGATTGATGGTATCCTCATATCTTGGGTTTGTCACAAAACCTACTTTCTATAAGTAAATTGAATGATTCAGGAGTGCAAGCTATTTTCTCTAGTGGAGGTTGCCAGATGACAAGAGGATCTATGATTGGCTAAGCATGTTTGAGTAGAAAATTTGTATAATCTAGATGCATGTAAAGTACAAAGCAATAGTTCTTATATTGTACCAAAGAAGAGACCTTTGGATTCTTCATCCTCACCATCAGATCATGTAGTGATGAAGTGTGTTGTAGCTACATCCTATGGTCATCCAATTTGGGTACCTAAGGGTTTTCATTCTATGGAAATGAAGCTTATTGTAGAGAATACAATGTTATGACACCAACGACTTGGTCACATTAGTCAGAAAGTTCCTAAAAAATAAGATCCTTCTTTAAGGCCTTTACAATTGTAATATCAAGTTTGAATTTAGCAAAAATTATGTTTATTCAAAACAAAAATGTGTTTCTTTTTACTTTATTTCTCACAAGTCTTGTAGGGTTTTGGACTATGTTCATTATGATGTTTTTGGTCTTGAGAATGTTCATTCACTATCAATATATATATAATTTGTTTCTTTCATAAATGATTATAGTGGAATGATATTTATTTATTTTCTCAAATGTAAAGTTGAATTCATTAGTCAGTTTAAGGAGTTTAAGGCCTTGGTAGAAAATTAGACTAGTAGAAATATTAAGTGTTTAAGGATTGACAATGTTGGTGAGTTTTGTTTCATATAGTTTGAAATTTTCTATAAAGAGCATGAGATTGAGAGACATAAGAAGAACCCCTACACTCCACAACAAAATGGATTTATAGAGAGCATGAACAAAACATTGATGGAGAGGGCTAAAAGTATGTTGAGTGCTACTAGCCTTGAGTGGATGTTCTGGGTTGAAGCAGTATCTGTTGCACATTATTTAATCAAAATATCTCTTACATTAGAGGTTGTTGGAAAGACACCCATTGAGGCATGGTCTAGTAAAAATCCTTCAATAAGGCATATTAGAGTATTTGGTTGTGAATCTTATGCTCATGTTCTAATTGAGAAGAGGTCAAAGTTGGATAACAAGGCCGTTAGTTATATCTTTATTAGGTATGGTGTTGGTTTGAAAGGGTACAATATTTAGGATCCAAAAGCTCAAAAGGTTCTCTAGATAGCAGAAGTGTGATTTTTAGAGAGATAAAACCTTCCATTGTTGAGTTGTAGTGAGAGAAAGAGTAGAAACATAAGACTGAGGTAGTTTAGATTTCACTTTCTCCAAAGAAACATGAACTACACACTCTTTTTGGAATTGATGAAGAAGGGATCTCAAGAAGCTCTAAATTTTTTGAAGAAGAGGAATAACCTCAACCTCTTCTTTGAGGAGGTATACATGGGTTAGGTGGAAACTAGAAAGGTTGTGTTATTCATTATTGGATTCAAATAACATTTTTTCTTTGATTTCTAACATTGATGATCCTAATCTGTTATATAGGATATGGGTATGAGTGATGTAGATTCCTAGATGAAATCCATGGATGAGGAGAAGGCTACAATAAAGAAAAATAAGGGTTGTGATTTAGTACCTTTTCCTACTGGATGCAAACCTATTGGTTTTAAATAGGTTTTGAAGAAAAAGTGTGGTCTTGATTGTAGTGTTGAAAGTATAAGTCATGGTTGGCTACCAAGGGGTTTTGACAAGTGCAAAGAATTGAATATGGAAGATATTCTCTCTTTTTGTGAAGTTGACATCTATCTAATTCTTGTTTTCACTTGTAGCTGCTTATGAATTATAAGTAGAATAGATGGTTGTGAAGAAAGCATTCCTTCATGGTGACTTGGAGGAAGAGATTCACATATCACAACTAGATAATTCCATTGAAAAAGGTAAATAAATTTTGGTTTACAAAATAAAGAAGACTCTTTATGGTTTGAAACGGTCTCCTAAAATCTGGTACCAAAATTTTGATACCTATGTATTTTCATCAAGATTTTAGAGATCTAAATTTTACCATTATTTATATTTTAAATATGATAATGGTCACATTCTCATTATTGTCTTATATATGTATGGTAAGTTGTTTATTGGGAATGGTAAAAGTATGACTTAAGATCTGAAGTTTTAGTTGTTAGCATAGTTTGAGATGAAAGACCTAGGTGCAACTAGGTACATTTTGGGAATGGAGTTGATGAGAGATAGAGCTAAAAGAAACCTTTGGTTAAGCCAAAGAAAGTATGTAAACTTAGTGTTGGAGAGATTCAACATGGAAAATTGCAGCCAATTAGTTGTTCCTATAATGCAGGGGACAAATATTTTTTTGAATGATTTTCCAAAATATCCTATTGAGATGGAGGACATGACTAGAGTACCATATGTGAGTAAAGTGGGTAGTTTTATGTATGTGTTGGTGTGTATGAAACCAAAAATTTCCCAACTAGTGGGAATCCTAAGCCATTTTATGAACAATCTTGGATGGGTGTATTGGGATACTATTATGAGAGTGTTCAAATATTTAAGGGGTACTTCTGAGTATGCCTTGTGTTTTCATGGTTATCATAATAGACCTTAGTATTCTATGAGTATTTTTTGATATATGTATTCATATTGGACAAGTGACACTGATAGTAGAAGATCCAATAACGATTACATGTTTATGATGTTTAGTGGTGCTATTAGTTGGATGAGTAAGCGATAGGCTATAGTCACTTTTCCAAAAAAGAAGAAGAGTGCATGATAGTGTGCTCATGCTTGTAAGGAAGCCATTTGGCTTAAGATATTGTATTCTAATATTGTTTTAGATGTAGGACAAATTATTGTTTGTTGCAAGAGTCAAAGTGTATTTTTCCTAGAAAAGAATCCTACCTTCCATGCTAGACCAAAGGACACCAATTTTTATTATTGATTTTTCATGATATGGTTGAAGATGGAAGGGTGAACTCGGAAAAATTTTACACTTCAATGAATGTTGCAGATGCACTAATAAAACCAATGAGCATAGAGAAGTTTAAATGGTGTTCTAATTATATGGACCTTGGGGGTTTGAGTTGATGCTTAAATTGTATGACTCTCAATAGGCTTTGACAAGTAGGGGAATGCTAGGATTAAGGTGTATCAACCTTAGGGTCCTAATATCAATTAACTTAATTTATTATTCTATTTATTTATATTATTCTATTGTATATGGTATCATGTCATAAATTGGGACCCACTAACTAGGTGGCATCCCAATTCAAGGTGACTATATGGCACATAATCATCCCAATTGTACATGGGAATACCACTTTGGAATATATGATATATGATAGGTGATATGACACATCATAAGGCACACTTATGCATGGAGAAAGTTGGCACCCAATTTGGGTTATGATAGGTTGTAAGAGAATCATATATTTGGGTCAGTTATGATGGATTCTCTTATGGATTCTATAATGGATCTTGTGGCGGATACTATGGAAGAGTTATGATAGATTTTATGATAGTTATAAGGAATCTATCATAACCTATTATGAGCACATTTCAGGTGCCCAAGATTGGAGAAAAGGTATTTCATGTTATGATGGTTGTAAGAGGTGTAAGGGAATACCCTACAAGTTTACAAATTAATGTCTATGGTGTGGGATATTATGCCATGTGTATTTGGATACCCATTCTCTTATAGATGTGTCTCTTGGCTTATATTCTCTATAATATGTATGCCTTACATTGTATAATGCATTTTTTTGCACGTAATGAAGTGCTTCTAGATTCACTACAAAATAGGTGTTTTTTTTAAGCACTTGTTGAAGAAGCTTTGAACTCGGATATGAACTATAACCTCTATTTAATTTAGTACACTAGTACTATGCTTTTTGATGGTGGGATTTTTACTCAAAATGGTTTCACCACGTATAGATCTGGTGTTTTTTGTTTATGTGTACTTGTGAGATCCCATTCTTTCTATGTGTTTTTCATTATTGTAACTGTATAAGGTGTTAAAAAGAAAAAAATTATTAACTCTCCCCTACTTATATTAGTGTAGGAAGCTATTTTCACTCACTGAGCTTCCTTTGAAGTATTGTAACAATTATCTCTAGTTTAAAGTAGGTAACCTAGATAAGTGTAGGGAGAGCCAAAATATACCATATGAGACTAGTAATTTCAAAATGGTGTGTCAAGGTACCATTTCCAATATTTCCACTATTGTTTGATGAAAAAGCCTAGTATTTTTAATAATATATGGTGGAAGAAAGTCATTGAGACCTTAAGGGCTTTGAGGTTCTCAATAGACAATAGGTACTTAAATTAGATTTTAATCCAAGCAATACAATGTCCTTCTCTTTTCAAAAAAATATTTGGAAGGATCTTCATTCCAGTCTTTAAAATCCTCAAGGGTTGCACCCTTGGATTCCTACCCAAATAATGATGGTAACAAGAGATAATACTAACCACCATATAGATTGCTTGATTAACATAAATCCTTGTACAATAGTCATTGCTATTCTATAATAAATTAGGTTTGATGGCCTCCTAGTCTCTCAAAAAGAAAATCATGAAAACTACCATAAATTGAGATGATCTCCTTCATGATGATAATGGTGTTAATTTTCATACCCTTATAATAATTATTCTTGCTAGTAACACCATAAGTATGGCATCAAATACCAACATCCTACAATCCTCATTGCATTAGAAAGATCAAATAATTTATTTGACACACAAGGATGAACCTTGCCATTGAGTAGAAATGGAATTCAAAAATCTAGAGTCCTATGAGAGATATAAAAAATCCCAAGTCACACAATGAAAAAATCTATTATTTTGAGAGGAGGATTGAAAAAATATCTAAGAATATTTTCACTCATGTTGTAGGAACCTTTAGAAGGAACCTAGGAGGAAGGACTATATATATAATTAGCCACCAATATCTTTGAGTACACCTAGAATTCCCTACAAGAAAGAGGGTCATTAATCTTGTAAGAATTTTTTTAATTCTAGAGATAACAACATGCCATAAAAGAGGATAAAGAATCATGAAAACAAAAAGGAATTATGAGGAATCACAAAATTCCACCATTCTCAATCCATCCCAATCCAAAAGTATCAAGAGGCTTAAATAAGAAATATTCTCTATGAAATTTAATTTTATTTCCATTTAATGTCATTACCTTCAATTTTTTAGAAAATATACAAAAAATGGAAGACCTCTTTGATATTATTGTCTTCTTTCAAAGTGAAAAAATTTATCAACAAAATTCCAATTCACTAATTAAGTTTAAGAATTGGGAAAAGAAATTACTTTGACCAAATTTTGGGAAATAAAAGTTAATTGAAAATATCCAAATCCCTCAAAGGAAAAGCACATAAAGGGGATATTGCATGAAAAAGGGGAGTCAAATTAGTGGCCATGATTAATATTATTAGAAAAATATGTTCATGTTATAAAAATATTAGATGTACATTTTTTAATGTACACAAATATTTAATGCTTCAAATTTTTTTTTTTTATGATCCCTACCTTTTTAGGCTTGGATTTCAAAGATTAAGAGGTAAATATATTTTGGCTCCTAAATTTATATTTTTTAAATAAGACTACCCAAATCCAAACATCAATATTATTAGGTTACACATGGTTTGCAATTCTTTTTGAATGAAACCACCATAACAATAAAGAGTTCTTTTTATCTCATTCATTTTTTTAATATTCTAAATAAGTTAAGGTATTTATTTATTTTTTCTTCAAAAAGTATCTTCATAATCATCCAATACATATGTGTTATTTTTTTCTATAACTATTTATCTACTTATCCAAATTTTACAATAATTATATAGGACTACTTTATAGTTCATTTTGTACACATTCAACAAATATTGAATTTTTAATTATTTTTATCTATGTTATGTGATATACATGTTCAATGATGTAATCTTAACAATTTTTCATCATAATTTGAGATTGAAACAAATAATATTATATTTGTATGTATTTATGTATGTATATGTATATGTATTGGTAAACACATATAGTGAGTTCAAAATTTGGTAAATTATATTTTACATTACATATGAGGATGAAAAGTAGGAAATATTATAATAAAGTCTATAAAATTCCATTAAAAAATGTATACAATATATTAGCCTAAATTATGTTTCCCTCAATCCAAATACCTTCATTTTTATTGATTTAAGATTACAAGTATTACATTATATCTAGAAATTGATCTTCTTTAGTATCAACGTTGTTCTATACTTTACTTTATTAATTAGATAAATTATTTCTTTTGATCATAATTTTTTATAATATTTTAACTAGAGGTCCTTTATTCAAAGGTTTTTTGAAATTAATTTTTTTATATAGTTTTGGGCAACAAAAATAATATTTGAATAAAGCTACTTAGAAATTAAGGTACCAGCATTATTCAAAGAATCTTTCCAAAAATATCGTCGAATAGCCTCTCATACTATATTTCTCAAATTTTCCTTATAATTTTTAGTTTCAAACAACTTATTAGACCTTCAAATGAAATCAAATTGACAAGATATTTTGTAGAATCATTGCACTCAAAATTTTGAATATATTTTATTTTATAATTATATTTATTTTTCTCTTTTTATTGATATATCCATTTTAGCAATTTTCAAAGACTCTATTCCATACACATGGAAAAATAGTAAAGTTTAAAAAATGTCTACATGCTTAGTATTGATATTTTTGTTTTGAAGAAAAAAATAGTCAATTTGGATACTTAAAAATAAAATTATATTGTATGGTGTAAACCAATCTCTAAATTATAATAGATCTCACTTTAAAAATTAAATAGAAATCTATAAAACAAAATATTGTGAAAATATATCACTCCACTAGATATAAGTGTTATGAATCTATATTTAAAAAATTATAATTTTATCCTTGTTATAAAAATGTTATGCTATATGGTATAGATGTTACTTTCCAGTAATATTTGTAACTATAAAAATTAAGTGATTAAAGCTTACAGAAAATAGTTTACAAGTTATTTAGTAAAATTTTAAAAAAACATTGAAACTCTACATATCAAATCAAAAAAATCACTAATTTGCATTTTCTTCAAATTTTTAATGGTTTATTTTATATAGGTATGAAGAAGTGAAAATTTGGATAAACATACTAATTTCAATATCCCACCTTAATTGAAAGGTGACACACATTATTATGTGAGCCTACATATATACATACACACCTATACATATATATATACATACATATACATATATGTACATACACATATATGAATACATGTATAGATACATATATGCATATGAATACATACATACATACATATATACATACATACATGTATACATACATACATACATACATGCATGCATGCATACACATAGATGTATACATATATGTACATATATATATGTGCATATACACACATATATCTTTTAGTGCTCACTATTGGTTATTTTTCCTTCAACTAGCTTTTAAAATACCTTATATATCAAAACCATATTAGGAAACATAGTAAACATTACGTTATATTTGTGTTCCCTTACAATTATTAACTTTAACCATTTTAAAAATAGTTACTATTTTATAAACTAAATTTTGGTTACTAAAATTATTTTCTTAATCACAACTCTAAGATTTGAGCATACACATCTTAAATTATTTATCTATGTTTAGCTTTAGCTGATTTGAAAAAAGTGGTCAAATTTATCCAGTTTTTGTCCCACATTTTCATGTTCTTAACAAATAGTAAGGGATAAATAAAATCATTAATGGGTGGATTGTAATATCTCAAAGGTATTTGATTGATGATCATTGGTACTGAAATAATTAAATCCTTTTAGAAAAAATAAGCAAATAGATTGTATAAAGTTTGGCCCAATCATAATTCTTGATGAATGCCATGGATGAAAGGACATGCACTATAGTCATATAATTTATAAAAATTAATATTGATGAATCCAAAAAAAATTGTTATCTTTGAGCCTATTATAGGTCTTTCTTGATAGTAATAATGTTATCTAAAACATACCTATACTTGGTCAAAAGAATATACTTATGGTACACAATTTACAAGAAACTATGGTGTAGCTTCAAATAAAGGGTCTTGGAAATGATCTTGTAGGATATATTAAGAAATGTAATTGGTCAACAATTTTTGACATAGATTATATTATGTGCTTAATATTTCACAATAATTTACAATTTTTATGAAGGATTTAGAGTGTAATACAATTTAAGGTATAATTTATCAATATCCTCTCCAACAAAATACTATAGTGTTTTGTAGGGATGAAAAGGAAATCCATCACATTTGAGATATTTTCAAATGTACATGGAAAATTGAAATTCATAGAGATCAAAAAGATTGAGTACCTAACAAAAAAAGACTTGTTCAGAGTGAGAAAGATAACAAGGGACAACCTTGAGGCTCTTTCACAAACCATGATCTCATTCAAGAGTATTCTCTTTAACATTAAACATTTACTTATACTAACAAACAAAATCCTAAAGGATGTCAAGAAGTTTAGTTAGGATTTTATTAGCATACTTTTGTTTCCGAATAGGTCACAAATTGTTTTGAGCATGAATTGATTGGAAAAAAAATTACATTCAAAATCTTATAGTTTAATCCAATTTAAATGAGCAATAATTTATGTTCCTTTTCCTATATGAATGTAATTATATTTATTTTAATGAATCTTTACCACATGTAAATAAAAGGAAATCGAAAATGCTTAGGATTCCAATGTAGTGGTTACTTGACGAATATTCATTATGGCGACCTCATATGAATGGGGATGAATGTATTGTAGAAGGTAGCCATAAAATTGGATGAAAGAAAAGGTAAATTTTATAGAAATAGTTACCTAGTCCATCCAACCTATCTACTATGTTGGTTGAGGATCAATGCTTTTTGACATGTTGGATTTGAGCCACTGTGCAATTATGACTCAATAATGATGTGCTAATAAAATACAAAATTTTCATGCCTTTCTATTTAGCAGGGTATCATTCAACATAACATTTGAATGTGAAAATTATTGTAATGGGAAACATCTCTCAAATGATCTTTAACACACTCATGTAAATGTACACATCTCATTCATATTTCTATCAAATCAAGAAAAAAATCTTAGTCATTTATATGGGATTCCCCAATTCTAAGTCAATCAATCAACATTCCAAGATCTTCATTAGGGTTATTTACTGAACATAACTAGTATTACCAACTCAATTGGAGCCAAAACAATCAATTAAATGAGGATATCGAGATGATTATCTATGTTGCCAAAATTATCATATTTGAATAAATGTTAATCTCCTAAAGAATTTTTTCGAACGACCTTTGTGATTCACTATCTGGAAGTGGAAATAACAATTATAAATGTCTTGCACCGCGAGTGGCTAGAAATGCACCCTATGGCTCTGCCTCATGAACTAGCATCCCTCTTTGTGTCAAAATTAATGGATATGTTATGGTGCAACGAAATCATAAGGTTGATTGCTAGGAGTTTTTTGTTGCCTCATGTCTTTCCAATGTACATTTTGGATTCGACCATGGAATATTATGACCTCCATGTAGATACAAATCTCTTGGGTGGTGTTATTTGTAGGGTGCATCTATTATCTTTTCATGCTTTGTAGTCTCTTCTCTATGTGTTGGTCTACAACTTGGGTACTGCTCACTCTTCCTCATTTCGATCTTGCATTTAGGCCCTCCGACCAATATTTGGTTGCTATCTGGTGAATAGCTCGAATATCATGTTTAAAGTAGCTTAGATCCTCTTCACACATGCCCTAAATGATCCGTTTTACAAACCATATTTTGCTCCAGTAGTGGATATGGCCTCCTCCACTGACAGTGGAGTTTGAGGGTTATTTCTTCAATCCGAATATGGATGGTATCTATTTCTTGCTTCAATTACATGTTACTCTAGTTTGTAATCATAAATGCTCTATCTTGTGATGTTTATTGCGTATGGGGTTCGACTTCTTATGGTTTTTGGCTGCTCTCCATTTTTTTCAATGGTTTTTGCCTTCACAGGTCCTTGGAGAGGTTCCCTATCGTAAATTTATCATTGGATTTTCTCTGTTGTGTTCTCTCCAGTATTTTCGATCTTGCAGGAATGCTTTGAATGCTCCTGCATGTGCATTTTATATATCTTTTTTTGAATGAATATAAACTCCTTACAGTGGCTCGGCCACTTTTATCCCAAAAAAAAAAAAATAGTAGAGTTTGAACAATTGAAATTTAGGTGTTTTTTAATTTTAAAACTATACTTTTCTTCGATATATTATAACCAATCAATTTTTTTTTAAGAAACCCAAATCTATTAAAACCAACAAAATCTAATTTATTTTGTTATTGAAATGGTTTATAAACTAGCAGCAACGAACTCATTATTAAAACTTATTTTTTTCTCCTTTACATTTTAAGCCAACAGAAGGTTCCAAGCTTTGAAATAATGTCAACAAGCACATATAGATCATGATTAGGTATCAAAGGGTGTTTTAACGTAACTCACTAGACAAAGGGGAAAAAAACAAAATAATAAAACAAATGTAAGAATCTTAAGTGTTTCGAAAAGTTTCAATATGATTTTCAATGTGACCCAAAAGGTGGAGAAATAAAAACATAGGACACACATGATTAAAAGAATGAGAACCTCAAGTGTGGTTCTAGTTTTGCATATGTGCCTCCTATAAGCTCAATGAAGATGTAGAAATTTGAAATTGGAGACAACATAAAAGAATATGGAAAAAAAAAATGCTATCATTTTATTATGATAAACAAGTTATGTGATTGCACTAAGATTGAACAATTTACAAAATAACATGATACAAATATAAACCTCATATATACAACGTTTAATAATAAAGTGAAAACAATGTACAAGTGATTCAACTATAGCCAACAAAAGATAAAAATCAAAATTTATAATGCATAGCTAGAAGTGAAACTCACAAAAAAATTTGTAGGCCCAAGCTTGCATGAAGACTCATGGTGTATGGCCATCAAGAAACTAATGGGATTTTTTGCATCTATCAATCACCATCCTATTGAAGTAAATGGTTTCCCTCAACTTGGAAGAGCTTCCTTCACTCACCTATGAAAAATGTGGCCTCTTTTTCTTGAGCAAAATTCTATGGATGTTGCTGAAAGAGTGAATATTAGTTTCACCATAATCCATTCTATTGCATAAAAATTACAAAATAAATTGATGTAGGGGCTTCAGATTTTTTTCAATCATTTTTTAGCATTTTCTTCACCCACCAACATGCATGTTTGTAGTAATTTGATTTTTTTTTTTGGTCATTTTGGAACTATAACAACCTACTTACATATACATTTAATGAACAACAACCAAGGGGAATGAAGGACATTAATTTTGAATGGGAATTTTAAACCAAAATTGGATAGTTGGGCATTAATGAATTATGTTTAGCATTGTACCCAATTTCAAGAGGGATTTTGGAGAAGGTTCCAAAAATTTTGCAGGATTTTGAGAGAGGGGAAAATAATAGAATAGAATGAATACAATGAAAGAAGAAAGGATTAGAGGAGAGAAGTGCAGGGAACATATATGACAACAAAAGAAACATATAGAAAACAAAAAAGAGGAAGGTAAAGTAGGAAACAATGAAACATGTAGTAGACAAGGAGAAACAAGAGAATAGAGGAATCTCTGATTTTTTCTATAAACTATAAATATTTACAATGATTTTAAATAATTATATTTCTATGTTCAATGAAATAAAATATTAATTATTCCAAAATTTGTTGTATTTTAAAATTATTTGTGTGTGATAATGAGCATTAACTTTTATGAGTTTACTGCTCTCAAGATGATTTTTTTTCTGTGAATGTTAACAACACTTTTGTTCCTATGATAATAGGCTATTAACTATAGCTTAGATTTTTTTTCCAATAACCTAGTTCTTGACCCATTCAACTTGTTTTTATGTTTCCATAGACCTATATTTCATTTGTACAAATATTCATAGACTTGTTTAGAGGTTGTATGAATTTCTTTCAACAACATAATCTCCCTCTCTAACTACTAGCTCTGGTTTTGGTTGAATTATTAGGTACCATTAGTGTGGTATTAGAGTATAGCTACCACTTGGGGAAGAAAGATAATGAATTTGGATTAGTGTTGGACGAAGCCCTATGAGTTGTGAGTATGGGTGTGCCATCCCTATACCAAGGAAGAATACAACTAGGAAGACTAAATTAAGAAGAACAATGAAAGGTAGGAGAATTAGAGCAGTAGGATTCTATGAAGAAGGAGGATAGCAAAGGCTGTAGCTAGAAAATTAGTAGGTAGGGTAGATGATTTATTAGAGACTCTAAGGGAAGTGTAAGCAAAAATGGATGTAATAGAATGTGGAATGAGAAGAGGCAAGACACATGAAGATACTAATACTAAAGATGAATAAGGAGAAAATATGATAGGACATGAAGGTGAAAGCGTAGATGGAGATATGGATGCAAGAGAAAGAAGGCTTATAATAGCTATTTCTAACATTGGGAAAGGAAAAAGGATTGAATTACCAAGCTTCTCAAGAATTTCAAAACCATATGAGTTAATTGATTTGATAGCAAAGGTGGAGGAATTATTTGAATATGATGATGTGGAGGATCCTACAATAGTGAAGGTTTCTTGAAAAAAATTGAAATGGCATGCAACTCTTTGGTGTAAAGAGATGCAAGCTAAGAGAAGAAGAAATTGGAGAGATACAATCACTCAATAGGATCAAATGTTAAGCAATATGAAGACTAAATTTCTACCAAGTGATTACCAACTTTAACTTCTTGAGAAATTGTATAATTTGAGGCAAAGAGAGTTATGTGTGAAAGATTATACAAAGAATTTTTATAAAATATCCATAAGATTTTGGCTATAATGAAATAGACCATGAAAAGGTGGCTAGATATATTAATGGACTAAGGTTAAATATTCAATTTGAGATAAGTATGATAAATCTATGAATTATGGAAGAAGCATATCATTATGATCTAAAGGCACATGATAAATTGACAAGGAAGTAAGGAACAATCAAAGATAGAGGTGGATTCAGCAAGGGAAGGTGATTAAAAAAAAATAGCTATGGTCAACAAGCCAACCCTTCAAAAAATTAAAAAGGAGAGAGATGAAAGAAAACCAAGACCATAACCTATGAGAGGAAAAGGTGGATACAGAATAGGGAAATACAATGTCTTCCAAATTACATGTTTCAAATGTAGATAGTTAAGTGATAGATTTTATAAATGCCCACAATATAAGATATAAGGATCAAGAAGAACATAGGCTACAATTGTGCACATAACCAAAGGGGATACCAATTCGACAAGGTCTATTAGTCATCTAGATGGAATTTAAAAAGGAGAATCAATGTGAAGACAAGTAAAATAGAAGATGAAATTATCCAAAGAAAGGACAATATGTAAGTCAAGTCGAAAATGTTGCAAGGTAATAATAGATAGTGACAATACTGATAATTTAGTTTCAATTTAAATGGTGGATAAGTTGGTGTTAAATATAACAACGTACCCTACCCCTTACAAGTTTTCATGGTTACAAAAAAAGGAACTTAGTCTTGGTTGTTAAAAAATGATTAGTTAAATTTGGAATAAACACTTATGAAGATGAGGTGTGGTGTGGTATCATGCATATGGAAATATGTCACTTACTCTTAGGGAGACCATGATAGTTTGATAGGAAGGAAATCAATCATGGAAGAAAAAAAACATTACAATTTGGAGAAAAAGTAGAAGACACACTCTTACACCATTGGTAACTAAGGAAGAAGAGGTGTAAAGTGGTCCAAGAACACTGCTAATAATAACAAATAAATTTTTGAAGGAGATTGAGGGCGAAAAACTATGTTTTCTAGTGGCCCACAAGGAGATATATTTAGATGCAATAACTAAAATAGTGGCATGCCTTTATATGTGAAGTGGATCCTTGAAGAAGTTGATTCAAAATTGTTTCCAAGGAATTACCAAAAGGAATACAACCTATGAGGAGGATTAGCCATCATATTGATTCTATTCTAGAGGCAATGTTACTCAACAAGGTTTCTTTTAGATCGACACTTGAAAAATATGAAGTGTAGAATAATTAGATACAACTACTATAAAGAGGATTGATTAGAGAAAGTCTTACTCTATACAGTGTACTAGATGTGTTTATAGAAAAGAAGGATGGTGAATGGAGAATGCTCATAGACTCAAGAGCCATAAAAATATAACAATATGGTATCATTTTCATTTACCAATAATGAATTGTCTCATGGATTGTTTAGAGATGGTGATGCAAGAGCATCTAGGGGTGCCAAGCAATCATGCATTGCCAAAAATATTTTATTTATTTTTATTTTTCTATGTGATTCCTAGTTGTAGGAAATTATTTGGGCACCAAGCTTGGGCACTCTAAAAGCATATAATTTTTTATTTACTAAATTGATTGATTATTTTAAAGGTGTAAATTATTATCTTTAGGTGAAAATGGGGCCAAATTTTTTTAACTATTATCTTCTTTATTGGAAAATAAATTGTAATTTGGTGAATTGTTAGTGTATATTTAATGTGTAGTAAAATATTAAAATATGTAGAAAGAAAACCTAATGCCCAAGTTGGTAAAATTAAATTCTAAAATATTATATAATGCATTGGAAGATAACCTACACAGCAAGGATCCAATTGGGTGATAGGTTCATGACATGAGGTTATTGGAGGTTTTTTGGATATTAATTTCATCAAGAATTATGAAATTTAATACCATATTCCAATTATACATGTAGGGGGATTCTAACACCTCATTTTGGGGGGAATTTGAGATATTTTATTTTGATAAGTAGATCAGAGGTAAAAAATTCCCAAGAGTAGAGAAAGAGAAATTTTGATAATGGTTGTAGAGAGTTGTTATGGAGTAAGATATCGGTAGCAACCTAAGTGCTACAAAGTATTTAGAGGTGATTCGTAAGTGTTTGTGGCTGATTTGACTTTTTTTTTTCCTTGTATCGAAAAAAAAACAATATAATTTTATAATGGACTTTACAATTTAAATGAATATTTGATTTTCTCAATGTGTTGTTTGAGAGAGAGTTGAAAATTTAAATGAAGATTTGATTTTCTTAATGTATTGCTTGAAAGAGAGATAATTTTTTTTCCATTATACATTAATTTCATATTCTTGCAATTATGAAACTATAGTTATGTGGTGTTATGGTTGCTTAGATGGGTTGTTTAAAAATACCCCCATCTTTGTACTACATTAGATGGTATCAAAGCAGGAGGATTTGTTGGGGGTAATCACAAGAAGTTGAGTCCACAAAGTGATCAAATAGTGGAAGTGATTTCCTTCATTTTTAGAAATTTTCATAGCTAGACTGGAAATTTGAAGCACTTACACATTGAATCTTAAAAGAAAACACTAATGTGAAATATAATATTTTGAGTCTAGTTTTCAAATATATAATTTATTATAATACCCAAATGATACAAAATAATTTTAATAGGAATGTATGAAAACCACTTTTTAAAAGTCATTTTTTAGGACCATATGATCCACATGTACATACACCATAACTTTACCTTAAAACAATATTTTTTTTTCTAATTCCTTTTGGGAAAAGATATGCATTATACTAGATATTCATCACAATATTTTTTATGGTATTTTTTCTAAATATATGTCTTTTCTTATTATTTTTTTATTCGCCCTAATTATTAATTTTAAAAACCCTTGTGTATAGACACCATAGTTTGACCTAAACTAATCATTTTTTATGTTTTTATTGTGTAAATAATTTTCTGTAGATTGATTCGATATAATTTTTTGACATGTAAATTAACAAATTAACAGTTATTAAAAAATACAAAAATATGAGATTTCAAGTTTATGAACTAGTTTCCTAAAAAAATAATGAAAAAATAGAAAAAATATTGTAATAATAAAAAATAATATATTTGAAAAGTAGACATTGACATTTATAATGCGTTTTAAATTCATAAAATGATTCTACAAAAACTCATCAACCATATTGGCAAAATCATTTTTTTCTGTTGACATTGTCATGACCATCTACTTGTAGGTCCAAGGCTAAGGGTTGGTTTACCTTGCCTTCTCTTATCATAAATCCAAATGAAAAACATAGATTGTGAGTTTTAAACATTTCAAAATGACTACTTACTTTAAAATGTGTACCTATTCTAAAGATAAAAAATGGCACTTCCCCTAAAAGTGGACCCAACTTCTTGCACTTACCTTGGGTAAGTATATTTTTTAGAGGTGAGTGGAGTCCAAATTTTTTAGAGGGCTAAGGAGGAAATCAAATAAATGAATGTAGAATATTTGGTTCAGGTATGAAAGTGGACTATGACTGCATAGGGTTGATACCCTAAAGTGAGAGAGATTGTTACAAGGACTTATAACTATAGAGGGACTTATGAGTCTATAAAAATATCTTCAAAGAAGAGGATAGGATGGGTCATGAGAAGACCTATGTTTTTGGAAAAATGGAAACACAAGATGTTTAATAAATTAATTATTGAAGAATTGAAAAAGATTGAGGCTAGATTGGATATGATATAGATGGAAGAGTGAAAAGAGATCGAAATGGTTGGAATGAAATGTTAAAGGAAGAAAAACCTCTTGAAAGGGGATAGTGAAGAGAAGAAAGATGAAAAATATATGTTTAAAAAAGAGGACAGTGAAAAGAAGAATCAAAAAGTGTAGTTTTGTAGCCCTATGATGGAAAGAGGATGGAAAGAAAAATATGTGGGAGCAGACCACACAGTTGTGGTTCAAAGAAATAAAGGAAAGAGGAGAAGCATAAAGAAAGAATGGATCAAGAAAGAGTAAAAAATGGTCACTATGGACCATAAATTAATGGTAATTCTAATGAATTTGTTTTATCTAAAGATGTTTTTTTTGTAGGATTTAGCTTGAAGAAAAAGAAAGTGGTAAAAATAAGATCAATACAATAGCAATAAAAGAGGTACCTTTTAATTATGTGAATTATGTTTTACATGTAAAAGAAGTAGATGAAAGTTGTGGATGAAGTTGCAGCAATTTAGAAAATAGACTTTGATAGTCCTAAATTTGACAAAGAGATTGATGAAGATGAAGATAGTCTCTTGTTGAAAGAGGAGACAAGGAAATTAAAAAAAAGTACTTGAGGGATAAATGATAAAATAAAATGATGAAAATAAAAAGGTTACATCTATTACATGACTCTCTAAAGGGAAAATTTTTTCAGCAACAAGAAAGGAGAAGAAAATAGAGGAAATTGTTGATTTATCAAATTGTGTCAATGTTGCTAATTAATCTAGTTTTTGTGAGGGTGAACTAGTGAAATGAAGTGAATAAAGAGAGATGGTAAGGTAAATGAATAAAAGGATAGAAGATGAAATACAACAAGGTATCATGACCTTTGTTGACATAGGAGAAGAAGATGATGAAGGGTAAATAGTTGAGAAAGATGTAAAAATAGAATTAGTTGATTTCCATGAATTTGTTAATGATGATTTGTATGCAGGTGTTGAGAATGATAAAGTTATGTGCAGGATCATGATGGGCCAAAAAATGGCGATATGATGGATATTTGAAGGGTATGTGCCTGATGAATTTTTTTTAACCCAAAATTGATGAAATGAAAAGGGTTTTTAAAGGATATTCCTAGCTTTCCACAAATATAAATTATGTTTTACTTTGAATTTAATAAATAATTATTATTCATTTTCTATTTAAATTATGACTAAAGTCCTGATTGATAAGTTGATTGAAAAAAATCTATTGTTTTCAAATGGTATCAAATTTTTTGAATTCCAAGCATGCGTCACATTCTATGCTTTACATACTATAGGATTAAAAAATAAAAATTGAATTTCATGATGTTTTGACCAAGTTAAGGTGGTCAAACATACAAGTTTTTAGATTTTTTAAAAGTTGTAATAAAGAATTCATAATTAATTATTTAATTAGAAAAAAATTACAAAAAAATATGCATCACATCCGAATATGAGTCCTCTACTTATATATAAAATATTATAAAAAATTATTATCATTTTATTGTGGTTAGGGTGGTCAGATAGACACCTACTTCTTATTTTTTCCTTAAAATTTAAGTACTACTGCATTGAAAATTCAAATTTTCACAAAATATATATTTTTTTCTTTTAAATAAATCTAGTAGTTTAGAAACTACATTCAATTTGATACAAATTATACTTTTACATATTTTTCAAATAATAAAGATAACTTATTCAAATTTTTACGTCAAGTTGCCTAACTCTAATTTTTCTAAATTTTTTGCTACTTAAGGCCTGTTTTTTCCATGATGATCCTGCACATACCCATAAAGTAGGATGGAAAGATGAACTATTGTATAGAAAGATGAATTTCATGAAAGGAAGAAAGAGAGGAAGTATGAACGAAGGAAGACATACTCAAAGTTTTAAATAAGGGTGAAGAAAAAGAAATAAATAGATAAGGAAGAAGTATGGATTAAAGGGAAGCAAATGATTATCAAATTTTTGAGATTCAAATCGTGGAACATTTCACTTATCTTGGGTGTTTGATGTAGGAGCATCTAGGGGTGCTAGGAAATCTTGCATCCCCAAAATACTTTTTATTTTATTTTACTTTTTTTGTGATTCCTAACTATAGGTAGTTTTTAGGAACCTGGTTTGGGCACTCTCAAAGAATGAATTTTTTTATTTATTAAATTGGCTAAGTATTTTAATGTTTTAATATTATCTTTGGGTGAAAATGGGGACAATTTTTGGGAACTATTATTTTATTTATTTTCTCAAATAATTGTAATTTGGTAGATTGTTGGTGTACATTTAATGTGTTGTAAAAGTTTAAAATACATGAAAACCTAAACCTAATCCCCGAGTTGGGAAAATTAAATTTTGAAATATTAAATAAATTCTTGGAAGATATCTATAGAAAAAGGATCCAATTGGGTCCTAGGTACATGACAACAGGTTACTAGAGGATTTATAGACATGAATTTCATCAAGGGTTATGAAATTTAGTATCATATTCTAATCATGTATGAAAGAGGACTGCAATACCTCTAATGGGGGGATTTGAAATGTTTTATTTTTGTACCAATAGAGGAGAGAAAAATGTCCGTGAATAGAGAAAGATAATTTTTAATGAAGGTTTCAGTAGTGGTGTTGGAAGGAAAGGCTATGGAGGAAGATACCAACAAAAGCCTAAGTGTTGCAAAGGATTTAGAGGTGATTTGTACATGTTTGAGACTGGTCTAATATTTTTTTCCTTGTATTGAAAAGAAAATAATTTGATTTTTTAATGGAGTTTGTAATTTAAATGAAGAATTGATTTTATCAATGTGTTGTTTGAAAGAGATTTGAAAATTTAAATGAATATTTGATTTTCTCAATGTGTCTTTTGAAAGGGGTTTGAATTTTTTCTCCATTATACTTTTAATTTCATATTCTTGCAATTGTGAAATGATGGTGTGCATATTGTTATGGCTTCCCAGATGGGTTGTCTAGAATGAAACCCATCCTCATACTACATTAGAAGGCTAGGTGTTTAAAAAAATGATTTATAGAGTCGGTATCACAAAATTAGTGTAAGAGATCTAGTGATGTGTGATTGATAATACCATTCAAATTAAGAAATGCACCCAACACGTTTATGTTATTGATAAATGAAGTGCAAAAAAAATTTCTAGGAAAAATTATGATTGTTTATCTTGATGATGTTCATATTTTAGTAGTAGCAAGGAAGAGAATTTGTTGCATATTAGTCAAATCCTTCAAATAATCAAATAGGAATGGTTATTTATGAATTTTAAAATTTGTAGTTTTATGAATGAGAAATTGGTTTGTTCTAGGGATATCTCATCTCACCAAAAGGGTTGCAAGTGTATCCAAAAAAGGCATGTGTTATAAATGAATGACTAACAACTAGGACCATGCATGAGGTTTGAAGATCCTATGGTTTATCCAAATTCTACACAATATTTATTCAAAATTTTAGTGGGATATGTTCATTCATAATCAAAACCATGAGGGGAGACGAAAAGAGTTTAAGTGGATAATAGTAGTAGATAAAAGTTTTGAGATTTTGAAGGTCACTGATGAACTAGTATTATCATTTTTCAATTTGGAAAATTTGTTTCAAGTGGATTATGATATGAATAGAACACCCATAGGAATAGTTCTCAACAAAGAATACATAGCTATTACATATTTTAGTGAGATGATTAATGATTTCAAAAAGATTTATTCAATTAATTGTCAAGAATTATACGTCATAGAGCAAGATTTAAAGAAGTGGTATTACTATTTTCTTTTGAAAGATCTTATTCTTTACACCAATCCCCATGCTTTGCAATTTATTAATAGTGAATCCAAGCTTAACTTACACTAAATGAAGTGGGTGGAATTCCTATAGGGGTATACTTCTATTCTCAAACATAGAAGTGGAAGTTCAAACAATGTAGTGGATACATTAAGTAGGAGAGGAGCACTACTTAGTAAAATGAGGGCTAAAGCAGTTGTGTTTGATGCTATGAAAGAGTTATACAAAGATGTTTTGGACTTCATGTATGTGGCCTAATAGTTTGGATATGACACCATCAATAGAATAATTTATACAAGATATACTACTATTTAAAGCATAAAAACTATGTATACCTCAAGGATCAATGTAGCAAAATTTAATAAGAGAAACCATTGTAGTGGTTTAGCTAGAAAATTTGGAGCTAAAATAACTATGGCACTACCTAGTAAAAAATTATTTTGGCCAAGGGTGAGGGAAAAAATTAAAAAATTATATAGGGATTTTAATTCTGTCAATATTGCAAAGGAGGGAGTAAAAATACTAAACAATATCTTCAATTTCCCATACTAGAGAAACCACAAGAAGATGTAACTATGGATTTTATATTTAGACTACCAAGAAAAAAATGAGGTAAGGTTTTTTTTTTGTGTTTGTTGATAGATTTTGAAAAATGACCCACTTTTTAGTATGTAAGAAGACAAATGATGTGACACATGTAGGAAAATTATTTTTCCCAGCGGTTGTTATATTGCATGGCTTAATAAAAAGTATATTTTCATACCATGGCAACAAGTATGTAGGAAATTTTTGGAGGAAACTTTTGAAGAAACTAGGGACTAATTTAAAGTTTAGCTCTATGTATCACCCTAAAATGGATTGGAAAACCAAAATTTTTAATCAAAGATTAGGAAATTTTCCAAGGTGTTTAGTTGGTGAGAAGCTTAAGCAATGGGATTTTCTATTGTATTAAAATAAATTTGCATTTAATGAATCAATCAATAAAATTACATGTAAGAATATATTTCAAATTGCTTATGGATACAAGATAAGGGGTATTTTTGGATTAATGGAGATTACAAATACAATGGGTATAACAGGAGTGTTGAAGGAGAGGGACTTTCCAAAAATATACAAGATTTGCACTAGTAAGTAAGAGAAAAAATAATTTGAAACTAAAAAAATTTAAAATAGGGTGATCCCAAATTTGGAAATGTATGTAAAGGGGCCGATAATAGAAACTAATAGAAACTATCTTCCTATTTTCATTAGGAAGTAAGATTCCCACAAAAAAATGACTAACAACCCTTAGGTGAATCAACTCAATGTGATAATCTATTGATTTCCTTATGCTTGACGATGGGGGTATCGGCCTTGAACAACACTTTTGGGAGAAAGAATAAAAATACAACATCAATTTAAAGGCCAATACTAATAGATTTTTTTTTTCGAAGATTTGAGAAGGCTTCAATGTTGTGTACTTGTCACCAAAAGGAAGTTTATGGAGGAAAACTATGACTCATTCGCCCATGGGTGAATAGGTCTTTTTTCATGGTTTTTAAACAACTTTCAAGAACCTTTGATATAGATCTATAGCTTTCTTTATGTAAGTTTCAATGTCAGAATGTCAAAAATCATATTTGTAGGTGAGATTTTTTGATTTAATAATAAATTTTGCAACTTTGACAACATTTTTAATCTTTCTCTTCAAGAGGTCTTCAATCCTTCTTGAACCTAAGATCTAGGCAACACAAACCCAAGAGGGAATTTTTCTTTTATTTTTGGTGAATGGGGGTTTGCCTTGGTCAAAACCTATTTTGGTAATCAAACCTTGAAATGAGATGAAGTGAAATGAAAGGAATGATGAGTGAAAAATCTAACGTTACCACACACAAAACCCTTAGATAAACCTTTGAATGGAGGTCTCTTAACTTGCATGAAATGGTTGAATTGGATATGGATCTTGATGCTTGAAATAATGCTTTGAATTTTTGACTTGAATCTTGAAACATACATCACATTGTTAGCTCCTAAAACATGCATGATTCAAGAAGACTTTGACATGATGATTTGATCTTGATTGCTGTAATAAATATTTGATAAATTTTCTCTTGAATTCTCTTGATCATCCACTTTTCTTTAGGAATTCTTACAAAAAGACTATAGGTAAGGCTTAGAAAATATCCTTGTATTTATAGATATGTATCCTTACTTTCTCAAAATTCAAATATTACAAGGAAATATTGAAATATGGATTTGGTGACATTAAAATATTACCACAAACATATATTAAATTTAGTTTCAAAGGCCTAGAGAGGACCCATTCTCCCATGGGTGAATGAGTCCCACATCCCTATTCCTGAAACACACATAGCTCAAGGTAAAGTGTTATGTATTGAAATTAATTATTGTTGCGTTTAAACTTTAGAAAATGTAATTTATTATACTTCTAGATGCAAAATAGTGCTTGTTAAGGCCTAATTAAGTCAAATTTAATAAGGAGGTCCCAAAAAAAGTGTGAAAATGTAAAGGAGTACATTTTTCTACACTATACTTAAACCCCAATTTATTGAGAGGATGAGCATAAGTGCAAAATCATGCTAAAGTAGAAAATCAAGAGAGGAATAATTGTAAAAAAATTGGAAAGATAAGATGGAAAAGATAAAGGAGGATGATTAAGCCCCCAAGATCTAATATCTCATGGAAAGCCAACAAAGGAATGTAAGGAGACACATACCTTTGTAAATATATATGGAGAAATTACAAGATACTCAATCTTACAATTTTAAAGACTTAAAGAAAGAAAAGGAAATAAAAGAAGGGTGGATCAAGTCTCGACTACTTTTCTAACTCAATGTTGATCAAGCCTTAGTTGTTTGTCCAAAAAATTGTAAAAGTGAAACCCACTATCCACTATACAAACCAAATGTGTTGGCATAGGCTATTGAAATTTGTTGTCTACTAGGTGAGCCTATAGAAAGTAGCCAATGAGATAATATTATTAGGATCCCATAACCATAGAAAATTTATACCTCTGATTACTCCAATAAGGTGCCACAAAATATGAACTTTGAGGTTCATAATGCTTAGCAATCTATGTTATGCTAAGTACTTATGATTAAAAGTGTCTCCACTAGAA
The DNA here is from genome assembly GCA_007258455.2 of Sequoia sempervirens. Classification (NCBI taxonomy): domain Eukaryota; kingdom Viridiplantae; phylum Streptophyta; class Pinopsida; order Cupressales; family Cupressaceae; genus Sequoia; species Sequoia sempervirens. Next base: position 61,598,953 of record VDFB02000017.1, read on the forward strand.
AGAAAGGTGTGTAATGCTTGGTGGCATTGAAAAAGGTTGTAACTTTGAGCTTCACAAGGTTAGAAAGTTGCATTATGATAAGCACTCATGAAAAAAATGAAAATAGGATAAGATATGTTCAAAGGGATTTTTCTTAGTTCATGTAAGGTCTTCTCATAGGGAACATTGTTCCTAATGTCTCCAAGAGAGGACAAGTTAAGGATAAATAATTCACAACCTTGGGAATGCAGTGAATAGCATCACCATTTAGAGGAATGTCACGTTGTAGGAAAGTTCAATATCTCAAAGTACATTAAACCCAATGACACCACCAAGAAGAGGAAAAATCACCTTAAGTAAGAAGACTACAATAAGAAACATAAGATATAGTCAAAACATTGAAAAATGATAATGTACATGTATTTCCCCACCTTAAATAGTTAAATTTCAAGTTTCTCAAATTTTTAGATGTTTTTACATTTTTGGATACCCTTTTCATCATAATAAAATTCCCAATTTATGGTTTTTATTTTCTATTCCTAGGTTGAAAGATATTACAGTTTTAGTTTCCTAGATTTGCACCTGAAAATCTTCTGAGTTAGATTTGAGGCACTTAGAGTTCATGGAACGGCCCCGAAACTTGCCAAAATTGGCATAGAAAATATTGAGTGTGTTATTGACTTCGAGACCTTTCCAACGATTCAAATGGTTCATGAATCAGAGTCCCAGATCAAAAGTTATGCCCCCAGGAAGTTGGCACACTTTCTATAAGATACAATTGCAAATGTTCTTTTGAAATTTGAACTTCAAGTTGTAATTTTTTGACGCAAAACTGCCTAAACTAAAATTTGAATGTTGTTTTGGCTCCAAACTAAAGAGGAGCTCTATATATGGGCGGGTTTCTAATTTTTGGGTAACTTTTTGGGGACAAGCTCGCATATTGTGAAAGGGTGATTCTATAGCTTTCTGTAACTTGCATGTGTTGTAGAACTTGGGGATTTGAGATCTTTTGCATGTAAAAAGCTCCATTTTTTGAATAATAAAATTATTCTCTTGTTTGTGGGTTATTTTCTAAGTCTTGGGCTATGCCCTCATCAAGTGGTATCAGAGCGGGCTTTCTTGAGATGTGGATAGATCATCGATTGTGAGGCAGTTCGCACTAGGAACATGGTTGTGGGTCGAGGTCAAGAAAGATGCCTCCAAGAGTGATGCCTGGTAGGCATGGTGGTGCCAAAGGTGGTCGAGGTGGCATAAATGCTAGTGGAAGAGATGCACTGACAACCCTCCAAAAATAGATTGATGCGTTACAAAAGCAGTTGAGAAGAGGGTTAAACCTGAAGGAGGAAAGTGAGGATGAAGGAGAGGAAGAAGGTTCAAATGTAGAAGAGGAAGAAGAAGTAATTGATCAAGACCAAATGTGGCTAATAAGGGCCATTTCGAAGATCAGGAAATACCCAAAGCAGAAGTCCCCAGTTATTCTGGAAGTCTAAACCCGAAAGAGTTGATCGACTGGATCAACAAGCTAGAAGAATATTTTGAGTATGAGGAAATAGAGGACCCAAATCAGGTTAAGTTTGCAAAAATGAAGTTGAAGGGCCATGTCAGTATTTGGTGGAAAGAAATCGAAGAGGAAAAGGAAATATCACCAAATGGGATCGCATGGTAGAGAAATTGAAGAAGCAGTTCATACTAGTGGACTATGAGTTAGATCTGTTGAAGAAATTGCAAGGGTTGAAGCAAGGAATCAAATCTATGAAAGAATATAATGAATATTTTCATAAGATAATTATCAGAATGGGCCACACAGAGGCCAATAAGGAGAAGGTAGCTCGATATCTTAATGGGTTACGACCAAGCATTTAGGAGGAATTAAGCCTAGTTAGAATGACCACCATTGAGGATGTGTATCAGTTTGCTTTGAAGGTGGAAGAGAAGCTGAACAAAAGATTTGATGGAAAGAAAAAAGGATGAGGAGGTCAAAGTGGAAGGGGAAGTGGAAGACCTTCAAGAAGCTGAAATGATGATGAAAAGAAAATTGAAGATGTGGGTACCAGCTGAAGCCAAAGGAATGACAACTTCTACCACTTTCATGATCAAAACAGTGGCTATCAAAGAGGTAGAGGACGAGAGAGATATGGACAAGGATTTGGAAGAGTGTGGTGAAGAAGGGAATCGAGCCTATGAATGTCCATAACACCAAGGAAGGGTAGAAAAAATGCCAGAAGGTTGTGGAAGGGTTGCACATGCAGATGAGGAGGCCCAATCTGAACATTCAGATGATGCTAAAAGGGGAGAAGCCCTAGTGATTAGGAGATCCCTAGTGACTGAGGAAAAAGAACCAGAAATGAGGAAGAATCTATTCCGCACAAGGTGCAAGTGTAAAGGAAAATGTTGTGATGTCATTATTGATGATGGGAGCACCAATAATCTGGTGTCAAAAGAGATGGTAACCAAGTTGAAGCTGAAGAGGGAAAGGCACCTGCATCCGTATCGGATTTCTTGGTTATAGAAAAACCACAAAGTTTTGGTCAATGAGCAGTGCCTAGTAAAGTTCAAGATTGGGAGCTACCATGATGAGGTACTCTATGATATCATCCCCATGGATGCATGTCACATGTTATTGGGGAGGCTGTGGCAGTTCGATAGGCAAGCTATACATGATGGCCATGCAAAAACTTATTCCTTAACAAAGGATGGGGTTCGTCACAAGTTGAAACCCTTGAAGGAGACCAAAGAAAAGGTATGCAATAGTGCTATAATTTGTTATGTAGATGGAAGAAAATTTTTAGAAGGTATGAAGCATGAGCGTGTGTTATGCATTGATTCCTAGAGTGAGTAAGGAGGATAGTGAGAAGGTTCCAGAAGAAGTTTCTCGGATGTTTGATGAGTTTCAGGATATTGTTTTTGATAATGTACCTGAGGGTTTACCACCAATAAGGAAGATCAGTCATCAGTTTGACTTGATTCCTGGAGCCAGTTTACCAAATAAGGTAGCTCATAAAATGACTCCAGCAGAAAATGAGGAGTTGAATAGACAAGTTCAAGAGTTGTTGAGAAAGGGTTTGATACGAGAGAGTTTGAGTCCATGTGTAGTACCTGCAGTACTAGCACCAAAGAAGGATGGGGAGTGGAGGATGTGTACAGATTCCTGATCCATAAATAAGATAACAATCAAGTGCAGATTTCCCCTACCAAGGATGGATGACCTAATGGACTATTTGAGTGGAGTTCAGTACTTCACAAAGATTGATCTAAAGAGTGGATATCACCAGATCTGAATTCGAGAGGGAGATGAATGGAAGATTGCCTTGAAGACCAAAAAGGGCCTGTACAAGTGGTTAGTCATGCCTTTTGGGCTAACCAATGCACCGAGCACATTCATGCACCTCATGAATGAGGTACTAAAATAATTTTTAGGAAGTTTTGTTATTGTGTATTTAGATGATATTTTGATTTTCAGTAAGACGTTGGATTAGCATTTGATGCATATTCAGAGAGCCTTTGAGAAGTTAAGAGAAGAGAAACTGTTGATTAATTTGAAGAAGTGTAGTTTTGTGAAGAGGGAGTTAGTGTACTTGGGGTTTGTTGTCTCAGCAGAAGGTCTCAAGATGGACCCAGAGAAGGTGAAGGCTATTTTGGAATGGCCTACCCAAAGAACTACTACCGAGGTTAGATCTTTCCATGGTTTGGCTAGTTTTTATAGAAAGTTCATTAGAAACTTCAGTAGTATTTGTGGACCCCTAACTGAAACAATGAGAGGGGATAGAAAATAATTCAAGTGGAGCACTAGAGTGACAAAGAGTTTTGAACTGTTGAAGCAAAAGGTAATAGAGCAACCTATTCTAGCCCTCCCAGATTTCAACAAGGTGTTTTAGGTCGATTTTGATGCCAGTGGTTGTGCCATTGGAGTAGTGTTGAGCCAAGAAGGTAAGCCCATTGCCTACTTCAGTGAAAAGTTAAATGATGCCAAGAGAAATAATTTGGTATATGATCAGGAATTTTATGCAATAGTTCAAGCATTAAAGAAATGGAGACATTATTTGTTGCCATAGGAATTTGTTCTATATACTGATCATGAGGCCTTGCAGTACCTAAATAGTCAGAGAAAATTAAATCAGAGGCATATGAAATGGGTAGAGTTTTTGTAGAGTTATACCTTTGTTTTGAAACATAGGAGTGGGAAGTCAAATAGGGTTGTAGATGCCTTAAGTAGGAGGCATACATTGATGACAAAGATGCAGATTGAAGTGGTTGGGTTCAATGAACTTAAGACACTATATGCAGAGGCTTGGAAAACTTGCAAGGAACCTATTACAGTGGATAGGATAAGGTGGTTGGATTTCATAATCTAGGATGGCATGTTATTTAAGTGAAGTCAATTGTGTATCCCGAGGAGTTCCATGATGGAGAACCTAATAAAGGAGAAGCATAGTGGAGGAATGGCAGGACATTTTGGTCAGGATAAGACCATTGCCATTAGTAGTGAGCATTATTATTGGCCTTAGTTGTCACAGGATGTGAAGAAGTTTGTACAAAGTTGTAGGGTATGTCAGATGGCTAAAGGAGTGAGCCAGAATATAGGCTTATATCAGCCCTTACCTGTACTAGAGAGGCCATGGGAAGATATAAGTATGGACTTTGTTCTTGGTTTTCCAAGGACACAACAAGGGAATGATTTAGTCTTTGTGGTTGTTGATAGGTTTTCGAAGATGGCACATTTCATTCCATGTCAAAAGACCCATGATGTAGTCCACATTGCTTACTTGTTCTTCAAAGAGGTGGTGAGGCTACATGGTTTACCAAAGAGTATTGTTTCAGATCATGACACAAAATTTGTGGGGTATTTTTGGAGGACCTTGTGGAAGAAGCTAAAGATAGAGTTGAAGTTTAGTTTTGCACACCATCCACAAATAGATGGGCAGACAGAGGTTGTTAACAAGAGTCTAGGTAACCTACTGAGATGTTTGGTAGGAGATAAACCCAAGGGATGGGACTTGATCTTACCCCAGGCAAAATTTTCATACAACAATTCTGTCAACAAAAGCACTGGTAGTTCATTGTTCTAGATTGTGTATGGAGGTAGCCCCAGAACAGCTCCAAAATTGAGGAAAATGGACCAAGAGAAGAAAATAAGTGCTAAAGCTAAAGATTTTGCAGAGCACATCAAGAATATACATGAGAAGGTACAAGAACACATTAATAAGATGAATATGCAATATAAGGCTAAGGAAGATCAGAAAAGGAGGAATAAGGAAATCAGACTGGCGATGAAGTAATGGTCCACTTGAGGAAAGAAAGGTTTCCCGTGGGAACCTATAACAAATTGAACATAAAGAAATTCAGTCCCTATAAGATTTTGAAGAAGCATGATTCAGGGAATGCATATGAGGTAGAGTTGCCTAATGGAATCAACATTTCCCCTATGTTCAACATTTTAGATTTGACAGAGTATCATGAAGGTGGAACGGAGGAAGCACCAACAATAGGGCAGTATGCCATTCCAACACCTACTTCAGAAAGGGAGGAGATTGAAGTAATCTTGGATAGTTCTGTGGGAAGGAGTACCAGAAATAGGCAGTATGAAGAATATCTGGTCAAATGGAGAGGAAGGCCTATGGAAGATTCATCCTGGCTATCTAAGGCAGCAGTTGATTGGTTGGGTTTTCCTCAACCATTTGAGACGTGATGGTTCATTTTTCAAATTACCCTGGGTGTCTGATGCAGGAGCATCTAGTGGTGTAAGGGCAATCTTGCATCACCCAAAAATAGTTAAATTTCAAGTTTCTCAATTTTTAGATGTTTTTACATTTTTGGATACTCTTTTTTTCATAATGAAATTCTCAATTTATGGTTTTTATTTTTTATTCTTAGGTTGAAAGATATTGCAATTTTAGTTTCCCAAATTTGCACTTGAAAATCTTTCAAGTTAGATTTGAGGCACTTAGAGTTCCCAGAACAACCCTGAAACTTGCCAAAATTGGCGTACTAGATTTTGAGTGCATTATTGACTTTGAGACCTTTCCAACAGTTCAAACAGTTCATGAATCAGAGTCTCAGATCAAAAGTTATGGCCTCGAGAAGCTGGCGCACTTTCTAGAAGATACAATTGCAAATGTTCTTTTGAAATTTGAACTTCAAGTTGTAATTTTTCAGCGCCAAACTGCCTAAACTCAAATTTGAATGTTGTTTTGGCTCCAAACTAAAGAGGAGCTCTATTTATGGGCAGGTTTCTAATTTTTGGGTAACTTTTTGGGGACAAGTTCGCATATTGCAAAAGGGTGATTTTGTAGCTTTCTGTAACTTGCATGTGTTGTAGAACTTGGGGATTCGAGATCCTCTACATGTAAGAATCTCCATTTTTTGAATAATAAAATTATTCTCTTGTTCGTGGGTTATTTTCTAAGTCTCAGGCTATGCCCTCATCACTAAATGAAGCTACATAATGAAGAATGGGTTTCCCCCAAATGAAATCCCAAAATAACACATAAGGGATCCATAGTTTTAGGGTTACTGTACATCTTTACTATAAAGTTATTATAGAGCTTGGAAATGTCATCAGTCCCTAAATTCTCAGAGAACTAGAAGAATAACACATAGAGAGAGAAAAAAAAGAAAATATTTTGGTTCAACATGGAAGAGACCTAAATGTCTTAATGCCTTGCATCATCTGTAAGAGGAAAACACAAGAAAAAAGAAAAGATAAAGGTTTATGACATATAGAAGAATGTAGATACAAATAGAGAAATGAATATAAAGAAAACAAAAGGATACAAAGGATCACATTACACACATGCAATAAAATGAAGAACATGAAATGAAAACCAAGAAAAGGACTAGTAAGGCACATGTGAGTCAACATATAATAAGTCATCTGCATCTCATTCTTGTTTAGTATATGAAAAAGGTAGATAGCTAGCCAAAGGGACAATGAAAAGCACCATACTAGGACAATGCTATCTAACCCCATGCCCCCACTAAGTGGAGGATGATGAGACAATGCAAGTGTTGAGAATAAGCTCCTTTCAATGTGGAAATTATTTTAAATAAATGTACATGTAATAGTGAGCATGCGATGATCCTACAACTATTAGATGACATGGAGAAAATCTCATGTAATTGTTATCCAATTATGAAGTCATAATAGTTATTAGGAGGAATAAATCTACTTAATATCTTCTTTAAGGCATGAAACTCATCAATACAATGTCCAAGATTTGTACAATATCCACAATAATTAATGTTTGTACTCTTACCTTTTTTTTTTGCATTGATAAATGAAAATTATTCCATCCTAAATGAAGATGTTGTTCCATTTTTTTCCAACCTGCATTCTAGTATTTAACAATGGAAATTCTTTGAATTTATATCCTAGTTTAGATTAATTACTTGTTTGATCAACTTGTTGTGGTGGATTTTTAGGAGGAGGACCTAAGATGATCCTATCATCCTTGTGAGACATTAATTGATCATTATTGTAGCAAAAGAAAAAGTGTCCCTTTTACTTTTCCTTTTTTGGGCCCTCCTTGTTAAACTAAGCTTAATATTTCTTTGATTTAATGTTGTAATGTGTTTCACACATTCACATTAGGTCTTGGGACCTTGTGAACTAATGAACATAAATGGTACCTTGCTAAAGTGTTGTGAAGTGTTGTAACACATTTTAACACTTTTATGAGGTTTTATTAGTTAACTAAACCTAATAACCTTAATCATACCTTATTTAAAGTATTGTAAAGTGTTGTAACACACTTTCACACTTTTGTAGGATTTTCATAAATAATTGGTCTTCTTTACGCTTTAAATGGCCTTATTTTGCATTCAAAAGTCTCATTTATTGTATCTTTTTCGAGGATAATCTTGACACAAATCAACATTAAATAAAAATTTAGTTGTTTTCACATTTTATGGTCCAGGTTTAGTGATCTAGGAATTATTTTCCACCTTGAGCATATGAGTCCCACCTATGCTTTTGGGGCCCGAACCTAGTTTCACACCTTTCTAAGAATTTTCTAAACTGATCCCATAAATTATGCCTAATGGGACTCATTCACCACCTTGGGTGAATGAGTTCCATGTCACCCAAAATTAAAATTAATTTAATTTTTTGGTGATATTTTATTCCCCTAGATCTAATGTTGGCTTGTATTGTTGTAATTTCGAGAATTCTTGAATAGTTATGTATAAATACAAGTTTCTTTCACTCATTTCTACACCTATCAAGTTGAAGGAGCATTCTTATAACATGTTTGAGTTCACAAGAGTGGGTATGTGTAGGATCATGATGGGTATGTGTAGGTTATGTGGCTAACGACTTTTTTTACCCAAAATTAATGAAACGAAAAGGGTTTTTAAAGGAGATTCTCAACTTTCCACCAATATAATTATGTTTTACTTTGAATTTAATAAATAATTATTATTCATTTTCTATTTGAATTATGACTAAAGTCCTGACCAATAGGCTAATTGAAAAATGTCTATAGCTTTCAAACGATATCACATTTTTTGAATCTGAAACATGCATCACATTCTATGCTTCACATACTATAGGATTAAAAAAATAAAAATTTAATTTCGTGAATTTTTGACCAAGTTAAGGTGGTCAGACATACGATTTTTTTATATTTTTTAAAATTTGTAATAAAAAATTCATAATTAATTATTTTCTTGGAAACAAATTACAAAAAAGTATGCATCCCATCGGGACATGATTCCTCTAGTTATATCTAAAATATTATAAAAATAATTATCATTTTTTTGTGGTTAGGGTGGTCAGACAGACAACTACTTCTTATTTTTTCCTTGAAATTTAAGTACTACTACTTTGAAATTTCAAATTTTCACCAAACATTTAAAAAAAAAAAAAAAACCTAGTAGTTTAGAAACTACATTCAATTTGCTACAGATTCTATTCTTAGATATTTTTTAAATAATATAGATAACTTATTCAAAATTTTATGTCAAGTTGCCTAACTTTAATTTTTCTAATTTTTTTTCCACTCAAGGACCTATTTTTTCTATGATGATCCTACACATACCCGAGCATTCAATTATTTACAAGAGTATTGAAAAATATTCAAGGGTATATTACCAAGAATTTTAGAGCATTCTTCAAGCATAAAGTATCATGTCAAAGATTGTGTGCATCATGTTTTTTTTGAGCTAACAATTGTGATGTAGGGTTTTATAATTCAAGCTAGCATTTTATTCAAGATTTATCACATTCAAGCAAGATTCAAGATCTACATCCATTGGATCCATTTCATACATGTTTGCAATACTTCATTGCTAGCATTTGGTTAGTTTCAACATCTTTTTTGTTCATTCATCATTCTCCATTCCTATTTCATTTTATTTCAAGGTTTTATTACCAAAATAGGGTTTGACCAAGGAAAACCCCTTTCCACTAACAAAACAAAAATTTTCCCTCTCTTTAATGTGTGATTTGTATGTTTATATTGAGGATACATTGAAGAGAAATTTTGGAGAATTTTTTTGAAGTTTTCACCTTGCATTGGAGATAATTAGAGAACTTCTATAGGTTGCAAATCAGGGTTTTAGATCAAGAAATCAATCAGGAAGCACAAAGAAGACATATTTAAGACTAGATTCAGATCTTTAGGTTTTAGAAAACCCTAACTGGGCTAATTTAGGACTTCTAGTAAATGGGTCCTATTTTAGGTCAAAATTTAGAATTTTGTAGATTCATATACCCATTTTCCAAATTCTTGTTCCTGCAAAAAAATACAGATCTAGGACTGATTCACCCAGCTTAAGATATGAGTTCTATTCAATATTCAAGTTAGAATTTCCAGCATTTCAAAGCATCATTCATTCATCTCTAGATTTATAGGTGCACGCATTCCATCTTGTATATCTTTGTTTTGTTTTACTTGCATTTCTAGGTCTTTTAGTTAAGGATTGCATTGAATTAGGGTGAAGCATTTTGATTTGCATTGTATTTATATTTCCAAGACCTAGCTTGGTGGTGAACCCCTCATTGGTTTACAATCAGCCCTAGGACAACCCTATTGCAATATCTCTTTCTCTTTTCCATTGAAATTTCTATGGTCATCCAATGAAATAATTGGAAAGTGGGTGTGCTCTATGTCGTAAGTCATATGATAGCATTAATCACCCATCCCATTTTCCTTTGTTTCATTTTGGTTAACCTACATTTAGAAAATTTTAATTATAATTTTGATCACATTATCATCCTATATGTTTCTTTCATTAACATTGCATTAGGGTTTGCATTAGTTAATTGGCATTCTAGGGTCTCAAAATTTTGCATTAGTGAAAGTGCATATAGTTTGCATTTTTGCATCTCATATTATTGAAATTCAAACAAAATTTTCATTTTCACTTAGGATAAGGATCATACAAAAAAAAAGCATAAAATGAATTGAAAAATTCAAAAAAATTTGAAAAAAATCCTCACTGGGAATCATACGCCCCTATGAGTGAATCAATCCTAGTGTAGATTCTGCATTGCATTTTCTAAAATTTAAAGAAATTTTTTTGTGTTCTTGTTTGTTGTTGATACCTTTATTTTCTAGTTTGTAGGCTTTCTATTTCATTCAATTCATTTGAAATATTTTAAATTAGTTCATCTTGTGCATTGATTAGATTCAAAATTGCATCTAGAACATTTCATTTCACATTGTTGCATAGTTTAGAATCTAAAATTTGCATCATGGATATGTTCTTTTGAAAACATTGGATGTCCGTGAAGTCCTTAGTGGATGTATCAAGTTGTGATTTTGGAAATGACCCTAATGAAATTGAACTAACTCATGCTCCTTCAACTCATAATGCATGTCCTCCTCGTGATGTTGACATCATTGGACAGTATGATGATAGCATGAATAAGTTTCTAAATGATTTTCCTAATAACCTTGAAGCTAATGCATCCTTTTACCAATTAATGGAACAACTAGTAACCCCCCACAATACCAACTCTTGAGATTTTTGGTTACTTACATCCTAAAAATGAGACAAGAATTGAGCCCAAGTTCCCTACAATAGGTGAACCTAGTTCCTCTAAGCAAGAAAACACTCAACCATTCTATGTTAACAAAGTGAAAAGTGCTCCCATCAACCTCAAAGAGACATATGGAAAAGGCTTTAGAATCTTGAGTAAACAAGGATGTGATACAACAAGTGAACATGAAATTCATCAATTCTTAGAGAAATTTCCAATTGGAAATACAGAAGGGTTAGGATATACAGATCATCCTCCTATTATGAAGGTCCTCCTTCCTAAAGAACAACCAATGATTCATAACAATTATAAGGATGAAAGGATTATCTTAGGTCCTCCTCAACATTCAACTTGAGAAATCAATGAATCTAACAAGTGGAAAAGACCTTATAACTAAAGAAAATTTAATTCCCTTATCCACCTACTAACACTGAAAGAAATCTGCAGATACTCATACATAGAGGATTGATTACATTACCCCTCTTAAGAGAATACCAAAAACCAAATCCTAAGAACACAAACACATCACATTGACGATACCATAGAGTGATTGGACATAGTATCGATAAGTGTCGTGATTTACAACAAATATTCAAAAGGCTTGATATTATAGAAATAGTCCCTTAAAGTGGGACGCTTTTGTCTCTTTTCATGTAATAGTTGTAGAATCTTGTATTCCCACCATTACATGTTCTTTATCATCACCTACCTTGTCTCATTCTTGTCTTGCACTTAGTAGGGGAAAGATGTAGATAGCCTTGTCCTAGTAATGGATATTTCATTGTCCCTTATGCTATTTGTTTGCCTTCCATTTATACACACTAAGATTGGGATGCAGATGACCTATTTTAGGTTGACTTGAACACATGCCTTACTATTTTGTTTGCATTATTTATTTCTTTCTTTTTTCTAATTGCATGCATGTAACATGATCCACCATGATGTTCTATTTGATGTATCTCTCTCTCTTTGTGGAATTCCTCTATTTGTACCTTCATTATTCTCTATGGAATACATCTTTTCACTTTTCCTTTACTTTTTTTTATCTTTCCTTTGTCTTGTGTTTTCCTTTTGGAAATGATGCAAGGCATTGAGACATTCATGTCTCTTCCATGTTGACCCAAAATCCTTTCCTTTATCTTGTTCATTCATCTTGTGTTTTCCTTTTGGGGATGATGCAAGGCATTGAGACATTCATGTCTCTTCCATGTTGACCCAAAACATTTTTCTTCATCTTGTTCATTTGTCCTGTCTTTTCCTTTTGGTGATGACACAAGGCATTGAGACATTCATATCTCTACCATGTTGACCTAAAAGGTTTTCCTTTTTTTTCTCTCTCTTTGTGTCATTCTTCCAGTTTTGTGTTTATTTGGGGAATGATGATAGTTCCAATCTCTCTAAAATCATTGTAGCAAGAAAATGCTAACCCCAAATCCATACATTCCTTATGTGTTTGGATTTTCATTTTGGGTGCAACCCTTATTTTCTTTTCCATGGCATAGCTTCATTTGGATATATATGGCTTGGCATAGGGCTTTCCATGTAAGATCTCATGTTTGTTGTCTGCATTTATCATTTGTTGATTTAAAGTAATTGTTCACGGTATGGGTTTTAGCAATTTCTTTAAAGTGGGGGCATACATTGGAATTATTTTTTTGCATTGTTTTCTTTTTCATGGTTCACTGTGTAGTATTTTCATTTCATGTGACGTGTTTTTCACTTTATGGATGACATTAGGTGTGATGTCCTTCAAGAGTGTGATCTGTCTTAGCATATTACATTCCTCTTAGTGGCTTGATGTGATGAACTGGATCCCCTAAGTTATGAATCTTCTATTCTTTTATTGGTCCTCTCTTGGAGACATTAGGCACAATGTTCCCTAAGTTAAGACCTAATATGAAGTAAGCAAGAATCTCATAAAAATTCCTTATTTTTGCATTTGCATTTTTCAGTTATATGACCACCTTGCATAACACATATTGCATTCTTGTAGATCCATCTTGTTTGTTCATGAGCTCCAAGCATACTAAGTTTTTCTTTCCTCATGAAGCTTGAAAATTATTTTTGCATGGTTCCTTATCAAAGTTATCAGGACATATAACTTTTGTATGGTTTGATGTGAAGCCTGACCAGGGAATGACTTTCCCTTAATCACTTGCATGTGTGTGTGTGTACATACCAGATCTATGTGTATGTGTCCCACCTTCTTGGATTTTTCCCCCAATGGATAGCCTGGAGTTTCATTGTCTTAGAGTGCATGCACTTTTTGGACAAACAACCTAGATCTGATCCACATTGTGATGGGAAAATGCTCCAAGCTTGATCCACCCCTATTTTTCCTTTATTCTTCTTTTCTATTTTTGTCTTTGGTAGTGTATGCTTGTGCTTTCTCATTGCTCATTATATAATTTTCATGTATGTTCTTTTGTGCCTGTATTGGTTTACCATAGAATCTTGATCCTGGGGGCTTTATCACCACTCTTGACCATTGTCATCCCATCTTATCAGCATTGGCACACTTGGACCCCTCTTGATGTGTGTTTGTCTACTTTAGTGTGAGTTTGAAGCAAGTTTATCCTCTCAATAAAGTGGGGCCTAAATGTAGTAACATAAAAAGTGTCCCTTTTGCATTTCATTGCATGTTTAGGCACTCCTTGTTAAACTAAGCTTAATTTTGCCTTGATTTAGTGTTGTAATGTGTTTGACACATTCACATTGGGTATTGGGCCCTTGTAAACTAATGAACATAAATGGTACCTTTCTAAATTGTTGTGAAGTGTTATAACACACTTTCACACTTTTCTATGGTTTTCATAAATAATTGGTATTATTTATACTTTAATTGGCCTTATTTGCATTCACCAGCCTCATGTAATGTATGTTTTTGAGGATAATCCTGACACAAATCAACATCCAATAAGAATTAAGGTGTTGTTAGGTTGTATGGCCTAGATGTAGTGATCTGGGACTCATTTGCTACCTTGGGTGTATGAGTCCCTCCTACATTTTTAGGTCTTGAACATGGTTTCACACCTTTCTTAGAATTTTTTAAAATGGTCCCATAAATTATGACTGATGGGACTCATTCACCAGCTTAGCAGAATAACTCCCATGTGGCCCAAAATTAAAATTAATTCAAAATTTTTGTGGTATTGTATCCTCCTAGATCTGATGACATCTTCTAGTGTTGTAATTTTAGAAATTATTGCATAATTAAGTATAAATACAAGTTTCTTTCACTCATTTTTACACCTAGCAAGTTAGAGAAGCATTCTTATAGAAATTTTGAGTTCACAAGAGAATTCAAGTGTTTACAAGAGCATTCAAGAATCTTCAAGGGTAGATTATCAATCAGTTTAGAGTATTCTTCAAGCATCAAGCATCATGTTTGTTTTTTAGCTAATAATCACGTGTAGGGTTTCATGATTCAAGCTAGCATCTTATTCAAGATCTATCACATTCAAGCAAGATCCAAGATCTAAATCCATTGGATCCATTTCATACATGCTTGCAACACTTTATTGCTAGGGTTGGGTGAGTTTCAACATCTTGTTTTGTTCATTCATCGTTCTCCATTCCTATTTCATTGTCCTTCAAGGTTTTATTACCAAAACATGGTTTGATGAAGGAAAAAACCTTTCCACTAAAAAAAAAATATTTTCCCCTCTCTTTAGTGTGTGATTTATAGGTTTAGATTGATGATAAATTAAACAAGAAGTTTAGAGAAATTTTTCAAAGTACATAATGTTTTCAAAGTTGTCACCTTGCATTAGAGATACTTGGAGAACTATAGGTTGCAAATCAGGATTTTGGATCCAAAAATAAATTAGGAAGCACAAAGAAGATATTTAAGAGTAGATTTAAACCTTGAGGTTTTAGAAAACCCTAATTGGATTGATTCACTACTTTTTCAAATGAGTCCCAATTTAGGTCAAAATTCATTTTCTTGCAAATTCAGATACCCATTTGCTAGATTCCTATTCCTACATAGAAATCCAGATCTGGGACTAATTTTCCTAGCCTAGTGTATGAGTCCCATTTAGCATAAAAGTCAAAAGTTCAATCATTTCAGAGCCTCATTCAGTCATCTCTAGATCTCTAGGTGCACACATTCCATCTTACAAATTTATGGTTTTATTTTACTTGCATTTGTAGGCCATTTACTGAAGGATTGCATTGAATTAGGGTTAAGCATTTTGATTTGCATTGCATTTTTCTTTCCAAGCCCTAGCTTGGTGGTGAACCCCTCATTAGTTTACAATTAGACCCTTGGACAACCCTCTTGCAAGATCTCTTTCTCTTTTGCATTGATATCTCTAGGGTAATCCTTTAATGAAATAATTGGAAAGAGGGTGTGCTCTATGTCATAAATCATACAATACCATTCATCACCCATTCCATTTTCTATTGTTTCAATTATGGAGGACATTTGTTTCCTTTGAAGATGTGGAGCGAGGAGGATCTTGACATCCTAATCCTTTAGTATCTTCAATTGGGATTTGTTCCAAAAGCTTGTGAGTTTCATGCTCATTTGTTATGTCACATCCTTGCTTAGTTAATATCTTAAAGCCTTGGTCATAAGTCTCTTCTAAGTTGATGAGTGTGTTGGTTACTTTATTAGTGTGGGATGGATGAGTATGCACTTGGTTAGAGAGACTTGGCTCACTCATGGTTGGAGGCTTAGGCTTGGTTTTTTTGTTCAATTTTAGGATGTAAAAGACCAAACATCTCAAGTGGTGGAATAGTAGGAGGTGTTGGTTGTCATGTCGAAGGTTAAAATGATTCATTGTTATCAATATTTTTAAGGAAATTGTTTACGAATTCATGCATTCTATCATCATCTTCACCTATAAGTTCAACCTAATGAGGACACACATTAGGAGTTGATTGAGCATGATTAGGTTTTATTGCTTTAGGATCATTTCCAAAAACACAACTTGATCTACATCAACCAAAGAAATTAAGGACTTCCATAAATTACCAATACACATGTCCATTATGCAAGAATGAATTGAAATGAAAAGAGATAACATATTTTTAGATTTGAAGCAAGATAATTTTCTGATTATACTATGCAAAATCGTGAAAATGATATTGTTTTTAAATGCAAATTTTGAATTAAAACAATACATTGATTTTGAAAACTTAACCTTAAAGTAAATGATTTCAGAACACAATTTTCTTGGAAACTAAAATAATAGTTTGAATGTAGAAACATAGAATGCAAAAAGAATGTTTTTGATGCTCTAAAAAGTAGAAAAATCCCTCACCTAGGACTCATTTTCCCATGGTGAATAGTTCTTGCTTCATGGGTTTTAAAAATAAAATTACAAAATTTTGAGTTGATTTTTATACTTTCAGATTCTAGATGCAAACAACTAAGTACATTTGTAGATTTTTCAAGAATTATATCTAAATGCAAGTGAAAAATAATGCTAAATTACAAGCAAAAAGACCTATTTTGAGATGCAATTATGATTCAATTTTCTAATTTGAATGGCCGATCATGCAATGTTATGTAAATACTTTACAAAATTATTAATTTTTTTGAATTTTATAAAATTTAAAGAATGCAAAAATATAAACTTAAAACCCTAAATGACATGCAAACTACTATAAGTATACAACCCTAAATGAGATGCAAATCAACGCAATATAATGTAAAGTAATGTAAATCCTAGATCTAGGGTTAAAATGGACTCAAAAATTAGAAATTTATAATTGTCAAAAGTTTGGTTCACTAAAATTAAACATATACAAATATATGGTAGGTCCAAAAATATGGGAAGGTATGTAAAGGGGCTGATAATAAAACCTATCATCCTATTTTCATCTGGAAATAATATCCTCACAAAGAATTGACTAGAAACCCTTAGGTGAATCAACTCAATGTGAGAATCTTTAGATTTATTTATGTTTTAGTATGGGGGTATTATCCTAAACAACACTTTTGGGAGAAAGACTAAAAATATCAAATCAACCTAATTATTGCAATTCAAACTGGAAAAATAAATTTAAAGGGAAATACTAATAGAAATAGATAAATTCCAAGAGATTTGAGAAGGCCTAAATGTTGTGTACCTATAACCAAAAGATAGTTTTGGGATGAATATTGGGACTCATTTTCCCATGGTTGAATGGATTTTTTTAGGTTTTTAAAATAAATTTCAAGATCCTCTAATACTAATCTATAGCTTCTATTTGATCTAGGTTTCAATGTCAAAAATTTGGAAACCATATCTATAGGTGAGATTATGTGATTTGACTTCAAATTTGACAATATTTGCAACTTTGAAAACTTTTTCAATCTTTCTCTTCAATAAGTTTTCAATCCTTCTTCAACATAATATCTACAACACAAACACAAGAGGTAAAAGTTGTTTACTTTTGGTGAATGTGGATTTTCCTTGGTAAAACCCCATTTTGGTGATCGAACATTGAAATGAAATGAAATAACATGAAAGGAATGATGAGTAAAAAATCCTATGTTGCCACTCACCAAGCCCTTGGATAAAAAATTTGAATAGAGGTCTGAAACTTGCATGAAATGGCTCAATTTTATGTGGATCTTGATGCCTGAAATAATACTTTGAATGCTTGACTTGAATCTTGAAACCTATATCACAATGTTAGCTCCAAAAACATGCATGATGCAAGAAGAATTTGACACGATTATTGGATCTTGATCGCTGAAACAAATCTTTGATAAATTTTCTCTTGAAATCTCTTGATCATTAAATTTTATTTACGAATGCTTGCATAAAAAATCTAGATGAAAGTTAGAAAATAATCTTATATTTATATGTATGTATCCTTAATTTACAAAAATTCAAATATTATGGCAACATTAAAATATGGATTTGGGGAACTTAAAATATCACCAAAAACATTTTTTAAATTTATGTTTAATGCTGCAAGAGGACTCGTGCATGGGTGACTGGGTGTTAGGTCCCTATTCTTGAAACACAAATTGCTCAAGGTAAAGTGTTATGTATTGGTATTAATTATTGTTAGCTTTTCCCTTAGGAAAATATAATTTATTATGCATGCAGATGTAAAATAGGGCTTACTAAGGCCTAATTAATTCCAATTTAATTAGGAGGGCCCAAACAAAGTTTGAAAATGTAAAGGAGTGCATTTTTCTACACTAGAAGAGTAATGAATAGTATAAAGAGAAAGCTTATTTGAAGAAGAATGAATTATAGGATTTAGATGTGGGACATAAGGTATCGGCCTATCTATGAATGGAAATATTTCCCAGCCATACCTATAGCAAGCTCAAGATGAATATGACTAGACCATTCAATATTATCAAGAAGTTTTCATCAAGTTCTTATGAATTGGACTTACAAGTTTGGAAAACTCTCCAATTTTTAATGTTTCTAATTTATATAATTACTATGAGGGTGATGCATCAAAACAACAAGGAAAGGGAAAACAAATAGAAGAAAAATGGGAGAAGAAACTACCTAAGGGAGCACAAGATGAGGTTGATTGTATTTTGGATTCTGGGGTGTTTAGAAAGACAAGGGAAAGGAATACAATGAGTACATAGTGAAATTGAAAGATCGACTAGTGGGGGATGCCAAGTGGTTAAGCTTAAGAGAGTTGGAATAACTACAGTTAATACATGATGATAAATTTTACTACTCATAGCAACACAAGGTTTTACATAGTGAAGGGGGGCTCACAATTTTTTCTTTCCTATAGTTTGATGTAGGGACATCCTATTTTTTAAAACATTTATTTTTAACATTACCTTTACTTGTTGTCATGTATGTTCATAGTAATTTGAAAATTGATTTTTTCTAGATATTTGAAGTTGTAACAACCTACTTATAGACATATTTAATTAAAAATAGCAAAGGGAAATGAAGGAGAGTAGTTTTGAAAAGGAATTGAACTCAAATTGGATAGTTGGGCATTAATGACTAATTTTTAGCACTATAGGGAATTTTAGGCGGAATTTTGGAGAATCTTCCAAAAAAATTGGAGGATTTTAATGAGGAGAAAAAATATAATAAGAGGAGAAAATAATAGAAGAGGGAAGTAGAGGGAGCAAAGAGTTCAACAAAATAGACATCTAGAAAATTGAAAAGAGGAAGATAAGAGAGGGGACAAAGGAATATGTAGCAGACATGAATAAGAAAGAGGAGAATATAGAACTCCCAAAAATTTTCCATAAATTCTAAATGTGTCCAATGATTGTAAATGATTATATTTCCGATCTTAATGAAATACAATATTGATTATTCCAAAGGCTATTTTTTATTAAATTGTGTGTGTGATTGTGAATGTTAAGGGTTATGATTTTTCTACTCTCTATTGGATTAATTTTCTCTATGTGAATATTGGAGTAATTCATGATTTTGGTTTTGTATGGTCAAAAACCAATAACATATATTTCTGTTGTTCAAGTGCAACATCTAACTGCACAATTGCAACACCATTTTTGGCATGGAACAATAGACTATTGCCTACATTTTAGTTTTATTTGTGAGCAACCTGGTGTTTGACCCATGTATCTTGTTTAGTGTTCTATTAGACCCAAATTTCACCTGTAACAACAATATTAGACCTTTATAGAGGTTGTCTAAGTAGCTCTAAGTAACACAACCTCCCTCTCTACCCGTTGGCTTTGATTTTGGTCAAGTTTTCTAGGCACCTACGAAGAGGTGGGTTCCATAAAATATGTTACTAAATTACCCCATAATACATCATAAATATCCATAGTAGCTATTGAAACAACACACAAGTTTGGTCATGCCCCAAAGGGATAAAATTTTGATTTTACCTACCAACTTATTTACTTAAATTGAAGAAAAAATATAATGCTTCAAACTCCCATCGTGATGGAACACATGACTTACTATATTATTTACATGTTCAAGGAAGCTTCCCCTCAAATAAATCAAAGTAGTTTTTTACATATTAGGGCATATAAAGAACTTGAGCTACTAGTTGATCCTCAAACATGCTTATTTGTAGCTACTCAACATCATTACAATTTTTGTATTTGTCCCAAGTGAAAAAATATTTTTCATTCTATCATCAAAATAGAGGAAGCCATATCTCCACCATTAAGGAATAATTTATACTCAAATTATCATCTCACCATTCACATATGATAGCCAACTAGCACACCTTATTTTTCAAAATTATTGGTTTATTATGATTGATTATGCAAACTCTTAGAGTGGGAAAAGTGAAATCAAAACATTGAATCCTAAATTATGTATGTCTCCTTCCAATAAATAATTATCTACACATGATACTTCTTTTTCAAGAGACAAATTGAATGTTAAATTTAAAAAAATGAAAACATTAGATAATTGGCTTTAAAATATTGTAGCAATTAAATTTTACTTGCAATGTATTTTATTTCGTTAAACATCATTTCCATATAGAGTTGTATAAGATGTTATCCTAATGGACATGTGGTTTGAAGTATTATAGCAATATTCACCTAGATGCAACCACTTTATCCATAAATTTTATTGGTCTGAGATACATTTTCTTAAGTAAACCTCTATCCACCTATTCACTATTTCTATTTTTATTCATTTAGAGATGGTAGCTAGTTCTTGGAGTGAGTTCTATTCCTTTCAAGTGAAACAATTCTTTCTAAAAAGAGTTGAATGTATATTGACATTGTCACTAACTATGTTCTTGGGTAAGCAATGTAACCTAAATATCTCCCTGAAGAATGTGTATGTAGCTTACCAAAATAGGTTAAACATATATGTCATTGGGCATGTTGTTATCAATTTCTATAAAGGTGGGGATGGTGATATGCTAAGAGTCCAAAGTTCTTATTTTAAATTACAATTATTGCTCAATTTTCCTTTACTTATAGCCATGTCTAAATTCATCAATGTTAGGTTTCCTTCTTCTGAGTAGAGCACCCCTTTGCATGTATTTGTATATGAGATGTTGATGAATTTTTTTCACTTTTATTGATCAAAGTTGACTATATAGAATAAAGAGCTATTAATAAGAGGTTGTTTTGTAATAATAATTGGTTCATCCAATTTAATTAAACAATATATGATATGATGGTTTAAAGGAATTAATATTTATTAATGTATTTGAAGGATTATTTTATTATTGTAGCAAGAAAAGTGTTTTTAATTTCAATTTTTTTTTGTCTATTTTTTGTCCATATTTTAAGATATAATTTTAATGCATATTTTATTTTTGAATATTTATTAATTTAATTTTAAAAATAAAACTTTGTAATATTAAATTATTTAGTTCAAATTATATTTTATTTAATTATTAACACCACTTTATGAGACAAGATGATGAGTATGATCCTATCTTAAGGATTTAGTTATGGACACAATTATGTTGCTAATTTCTAAAATTGAACTCTTATTGACAATATTATTTTGATAGTATTTTGGCTTCCCTTTTCCTTGTAAGCTATGTCTTGTCCAAATTAATTTGATGCAAATTCTATTTACTTTTAAATGCTCCCAATAAAATTGTTACCATGAATGCTCCTTGTAATTTCTTGCAATTTACAAATAATGCTTGATTATGTTTAAATATACTAATGAGTATTTTTAAATATCAAGAATTAATACATAGTTAGACAAATATATTTCAAAACGACTTTAAAAATATCAAAAATTAGTACATAGTTAAAAAAATATATTTCAAATCAAGTTTCAATGACTAGTGAAAAAAAAGTTAAAAGATTTAAATTTTAAAATTTCAAAGTTAAATCAATTTGGTGTCATGGAAGTTTGACCTATAACATGACAACATAATAAAA
The DNA here is from genome assembly GCA_007258455.2 of Sequoia sempervirens. Taxonomy (NCBI): domain Eukaryota; kingdom Viridiplantae; phylum Streptophyta; class Pinopsida; order Cupressales; family Cupressaceae; genus Sequoia; species Sequoia sempervirens. Next base: position 61,620,693 of record VDFB02000017.1, read on the forward strand.
ATTTCATACTCAACAACGTTTCCTACATTTTACACTCATTTAAGTCTTTCTTCAAGATGTATGTGTTTGTTTGTTTTAGCCTTGATATCTGTTTCTAATTAGTAGCATGTCCACCATCCTGGTCTAACACTTTGACAGCACTTTATTTTCCTCCCGCACATTCATACAAAAGGCATCCAAAAGGCATGCAGTATCCAACGATTTTACTATATATACCCATTTCTTTAATCTTTGCGACCATATCGGCGTTTAAAACTTTATTCACAGAAGCCAAACACCACTCAACCTATGATAAGAGTTTTGCATCCATTTCAGACCACACAAGTACAACTCAAAGTCTTTAACTCTCAGCTACACAACCTTTGTTTGAGGCAACCTTTCACACTACATTACATCATAGTTTTATGATAGCTCGTCCAATTCGACAAGAGGTCCAAACGTTAGGTGGTCATCATTTAAAGATCGAAAGCGAAACATGAATTCTTATTTGTTAAAGAAAATGAATTTGTTTTGATGTTCTTCATAATCAAATAACATCACATATTTAAATTTTACAATAAGTTTCAACAAAGAGGTATCATAATTGAAAGGTTGAATACGAAACATCCACTCCTGTGTTTATTAGACAACTGTAAACATGAAAATTTTAATGGAGATACTCAAATCCCACAATAAATTAAAAAAGAATCATCATTGAAAGACCTAAAATGAAACACTTTTCTTTATCAGGGAAGAGAAGGATCCAAAATGATATTATTTTGGTGACATTTATTTTGATGTCTCCACTTTTGAATAATAATATACAAATTTTTTGTGCACATATTTAAATTCTACAACAAGTCTCAACAAATAAGTACCAGCATTCAATGATTGAAAGGGAAATACCCTGTAGTATTTACCAAAGCAATTGAATTTGTTTTGAGGTTATTCAAATCAAAATAACATTAAAGATTAAATTGAGACACAAATTCCACAATAAGTCTAAAAAAATAAGTATCATCATTTAAAGATATAAAATGAAACACTTACTCTTTTTTATCAAAGAAGATAAGGATTGCAATTGAGATACACTTTGGTGGAATTTATTTTGATGTCCCCAATTTCAAAGTAAAATTACATTAAATTTTAATGCACATATCTAAATTATACAGTAAGTGCCAACAAATAGATATCACATTCAAAGATTGAAAGTGGAAAACCACTCTTATTTAGCAAAGATATTATATTTATTTTCATCTTATACAAATTTGAATAACATTAAACATCAAAATTTTAATGGGGATATTCGAATTTCACAATAATTCTAATAATTTAAGTATCATCATTTAAATATTGAAAATGAGACATTTACTCCAATTTAGCTATGAAGAGAAGAATTGAAATTGATATTCATTTTGGTGAAATTAGTTGGGTCAAATGTTCTCAAACCTGTTGATTGTGGGAGGGAGAATGCTAGTTGGTCTTTGTCGCCTTTGGGTTGGGTGAAGCCAATTTTGATGGTGCGGCTAAAGGCAACCCTGGGAAAGCTGGCAGTGGGTGTGTTTTAAGGGACAATTTGGGGGCTTTTATTGCGGCTTTTGCTATGGACATCGACACCCAAACAAATCATGTTGCGGAAGTTGTTGGGGCTTATCATGCAGTTAGCTTAGCTTTCAAGATGAACACGAATTGTCTTTGGTTGGAGGGTGATTCAATGAATATAATAAATTGCATTCTTGGGCTTACCCCTCCCTCGTGGACCATCAAAAAGTGGATCGAAGATACATAAATCTTATTAAGTAAATTTGATAAAGTGAAAGTGTCCCACGCCTATAGAGAAGCCAATAAGGTGGCTGATTACTTCGCCAATGAAGGGGTTAGGAAGGGCGGGGAAAACACATGGAGGAAGAATGACTACCTCCATCCTGAAGTGAAAGCGCTAATTTATTATGATTCAGTGCATGGAAGAGAAGTTTGTCTTTGTCATGATGAAGTAGATAAAGATTAGGTACATCGATTTCATTAGATTTGATGGGACCAATGTCATTTTCTTTTTCAAAAAGAGTCTCCGGCACGCTTTCTAGGTGTTTGATAAAATATGCCTAAACGGGACCCAGAGCAACTGTAGGGTGTTGTTTAACAGAGCTTTGAAAATTGGGGGAGAAAGAAAACATGTGGAGCTGAGCAGTTTTCAGGAGCATAGAAAGAATGCCAAAGGCTGGGAAAGAATTGAAAATGGAGGCTTAGTCCCGTATTTGGAAAAGCTCCATGGTACTGATGAGGGGATGCTGGACTATTTTGTAAAAAATGGAAAAATGGTGAGATTGTGTTGTTTGGCAGGAATGTCAAGCTGAATGAGAATTTAATTGGTGAGATAATGGGTCTTTCGACAGAGGGTGTGAAATTTTATTGGGACCGTCGGTTCTCTGATGAAGTGGTCATTAAATTCCCTAAAAAAGACAAGAAGGCTAAGCTGGTTAAGGTTGCCAATAGCTGCTTTGATGCGGAGTCCATCAAATCTATCTGGAGGAAAGTTTTAAGAGTTATAATGGAGTATATCATGGTTGATGGGCGCTTCACCAGAGTGTATGGTTACAACTTTGCCATTTTGAACCACTTTCGTCACAAGGTTCATATCTCTCTACCTTTTTACTTATTCTCTTCTTTGAAGAATTGCCTTGATGAAGTTGAAAGAAACCCTAGGAGGACTGCTATTATTCACCCTAGTGTTGTCAGACTCATATATGAGCATTATCAAAATTTACCGGCTTTGCCTAAAATTGTTGATATTGGAGATTTGGATGATAAGGATACTGAAAGAAGTAGGGAGAACGACCCTCGAGCCCCCCTGCTTGTACCCCTATTGGTCCTAATACCATTGCTCCCCAGTCCCTGTCTTGTCGGAATGCCCTTAAGGATTCTACTCCGCCGTCATTTCCTAAGTTGTAGCCTCTACATGATTTCCCTAGCCTGGGTTTAGCCTTGCCGCCCTATCTAAATCCCCAGCCATCTCCTGGCTGCCCTACTCCAGGTTTGGTCTTTGGTTTTAAAGGTACCTCTGTTACAAAACTTGTCTTGTATTCTGGGAATTCCATGGAAATTCTTTCTCATAAACCTATGGTCAGTAAGGAGTCAGCCCCTAGTGCCCCTGCATCTGGGAGATTTAGGAATGCCCCTATTAATTCCCCTAATTAGGATGAAATTAATTTGGCCCTTAATAAGCTCAAGCCTGAGGACATTGTGAGTGTGGTAGAAAAAAGTACGGATGGCCTTTTCACCATTCTCAAGTGGACCCAAAAGGAAGTTTGTGACTTGAAAGGTCGTAATATAGATCTAAGTAATAGGGTCATGGATTTAGAGCAGAAGATTAGCTGGAGTTGTAAAGAGAATGAAGGACAGGAAACCTCCTTACCAAGGAAAAGACAACATTCATAGGAGGAAAGACTGACTAGGATCGAGTGCAATATGTCTAAGATAGGCCAAAATATTAGGGCCACTGTGGCGAACAATCACAAAATTGCTAGGAATAACACCATTATCATCAATGCAATGGTGGAAAAGCTCAAAAAAAAATCAAAAGGGTTTGGTGGTCATGGATTTGGATGCGGACAGAGGTGCTGGTGAAGGGATTTTGACTTGTACTCGGGCTAACACTAAGAGGAAGATCCCGACTTCGTCACATACTGCTCAAATCCTCAAGCATGGGTTACAGGATATGAAGGATGTTGAAAAGGAGGCCGAGGAGTTGATGAACACCTTGGAGTAGTGCGGCTATGTTTGTTTCTCATTTTTTGGGCGGTCCTTTTTTTGGACCATGTTGTCTCTTTGTGCTGTCGTCTCCTTTTTGGGACAGCTGTCTGCTTGTTTGGACTTATTTTGTTATCTTTTGTTGTTTGAACTCTGTAGTTTCAGGTCCCTGTAAAACCTATTTTTTCCTTTTCAAAAACATTACCTCAAGTTTTTAAATAATGTATTTAAATTTTATAATAAGTTTCAACAAATAGGTAACATTATTCAAATATTAAAAATGAAATACCCAAATCCTATTTATCTAAGAAATTGTATTTACATTAGGGTTCTCCCAATTTAAATAACATTAAAGATCAAAATTTTAATGAAGATACTCAAATTCCACAATAAGTCTAAACAAATAAGTATCATCATAGAAATATAAAAAATAAAACATTTTTACTTTTATTTACCAAAGAAGCGAAGGATTGGAATTGATATACATTTTGGTCACATTTATTTTCATGTCCCCAAGTTTTGAATAACATTACATCAAATTTTTAATGCATATACTTAAATTCTACAATTAGTCTCAACAAATAGGTGTCATCACTCAAATATTGAAAGTGAAACATCCACTCTTTTTTTTTTTTAAAAGGTGCAATGCACCCATATTATTAGGGGTAAACGCTTTTTTGACCGGAGCTATGAACCGGATACAACAAACCACAAGAAACAACCAAACCTGCGAGCACAAAGGTCCAGCGAAGACACAAGGCCTGCGAGCACTTTGGCCCAGCGAGGGTTTGAACCCTGGTGGCCGTCACTACAACCAAGCGACTTGACCACCAAACCACGCCCTTATCGGCAACATCCACTCTTATTTACTAAAGAAAATTATATTTATTTTTGTTAGTGTGAATAATTAATCTATTCAATATACTTAAGTGTACTAAATATGATGAGGTTAGAAAATATCTTCTCTAATCGAATGTGCAACTTTTAAATCTCTAGATGTTACCAAGTTATTTGGTAAACCTCATGAAAACTCTTTTTGAGGTTGGAATACTTTTTGTCTCACCTCAAATGTTAGTCAACACTTGGCACACAAGGTTGATGACATGGTCATAGAGGTTGTTGGTTTGCACACTCCAAGTGTTCCTAAGGTTGAAAATATAGGATACTTGTCTACTCATTTAGGCTACTTCATGGGGGACTTGCCAATTCACCTCATAAGTAGATTACCTCATCTTTTCCCATTTATGCAAGTATTTGTACTGATTATCATTTGGATCAACTTAATACAATATTGAACATTTTTCATGATGCCAACTTCTCATCTTCATGATATCCTATTCTTATATGGTATCAAAGTATAGGGGAAGATAATATCAAGCCTTTAGGTGAAAGTTATTGTATTATGTGAAATTGTAAAAATGATGGTTAGACTTTTGTAAAATCATTTTGAGGTGTCATTTGGACTTTATTGAATGAACAAGACAACTAATAGGGTGGGTGAATCAATTGTAGAAACTTAAAACATCCAAACCCTCAACAGTAAAGTGATTAATAATGAAATGTACATAATATAAACTAAAATAAAAACACTATATACAGTAGAACACCATATTTACATGGAAAATACAATGAGGGAAAAACCACATTGAGGATTAGATCACAATATAATTAATTTCAAAGTTGATACAAGGGCTCATTGCTAAAATAGGACACATTCTCCGAAAGGGCTCACAGTTAGGGCACACTGCCACATAAAGAAACAATGTAGATAGAAGAGATATGCTACATAGAAAAAAATAATAATGCAATAGGTAATCCACCACAAATGATCCAACACTTTTGTAACATTTTTTAAAAGATTGTAGACACCTTCAACTCACTACATTTAGAAGTCCAACACTTTAAGGTTCACACTACTCTTCTTAAAATCATACTCTACTCTTTCAAAATTTGCATCACTACATCACACACCTCTATTCTTTCTATCTTTACAACCTTCAACATCTCAACTCAATCTTATACCATAATGAACCTTGAAAACTTTATCAAAGATTACTAATACATGCTTCAAACTATGTAATTTAAAATTAGGTCATCATTAATCATTCCCATGGTGGATAGGAATGAAAGTTGACCAAAAAAACACTTAACTTGGACTTCAATTAAATCTCACATGCCATGCTACACCTTCATTAATACTTGAATTTCTTCAAATTTAGTGTAAACACCATTTTGGTCTTTACCCATGAAAACAAATTAGACATTAACTACACTCTTCCTCAAATCAACCCAAAAATTTCAAGAATTTTTTTTTTGCTTGAAGATGATCAAAGAAGATTCTAAAAATCAACAACTTCTTTCACAACAAATATCACATTATAATCATATTATTTATCCAAACAACACTGCTAGAAACTGCAATACAATGTAACTCAAAAAACCTTTCGATATGCCTAACCATGAATCCTCTTGATAGAAAAAAGAGAACACCATTAACTCTCCTTCAAAACCACATGTCCTGAAAAGAAACTGCAGATAAATTTGGATCAAATACATTTCACCTAAAAACCTCTATACAACACTACAAAATTAGTTCACTTATTGATGACCTGAACTTCCTTTGACAAACAATCCAAAAGCCCAAATTTGAGATATAGTAAATTTGAACAACTCTCACCAACATATCCAAACCATAAAAGCATATCTTCAACCTAGAATAAATGCAAAAGAAAAAGAAAACACCTCTACAACACCTTGTTTCATTATTTATCAAATTTATCAGTATCCTCGACATCTTCATCATACAAAAATCTTCCTTAACACATAATTGGCATGAATGACAATTCTTCTATTGACATCCTATTAAAATCAATGACAAAAAATTCATACTTGCAACAATCTCTCCCTTTGTCATTGATGGCAACACATGGTGCGAAATACCATCAAAGACAACACGACAACTCTGAATACACTTTATTATGATTTTCTTTTCTTTTCTACCCCTGAGTAGATAAAAAATTTCATATGATTTTTTCCCCCTTTAACATCAATGGAAAAGGGTATTTTTTTTTGCATTGTTCTCCCCCTTTGACATTAAACCAAGATACTTTCTCTGAATACTCCCACTTATGAGTACACCCAATCAAATTAGTAAATCTACACAATTAAAACATACATGATACTACTTGCTCCTCCTAAGAAGTAGCTACAAACATTAGTCATAAAAAGAGCTAAATCCATAGATCCACTAGATTGATGCATATCCATATGCATCTAGTTCAAGAAAAGTAGGGAAATAACCCCCAAATTCTTTCAAGGATACATAAAAGACTGACATGGATATTTTTGTGAAGGAAGTTGTTGATTTTTAGAATGTTCTTTGATCATGTTCAAGTGATTTTTTTTTCTTGAAATTTTTGGGTTGATTTGAGGAAGAGTGTAGTTAATGTCTAATTTGTTTTCATGGGTAAAGATCGACATGGTGTTTACACTAAATTTGAATAAATTCAAGTATTAATGAAGGTGTAGCATGGCATGTGAGATTTAATTGGAGTCTCATTTAAGTGTTTTTTTGGTCAACTTTCATTCCTATCCACCGTGGGAATGTTTAATGCTGACCTAATTTTAAATTGCATAGTTTGAAGCATGTATTACTAATCTTGGATAAATTTTTCAAGGTTCATGATGGTATAAGATTGAGTTAAGATGTTGAAGGTTGTAAAGATAGAAAGAATAGAGGTGGGTGATGTAGTGATGCAAATTTTGAAAGAGTAGAGTATGATTTTAAAAAGAGAAGTGTGAACCTTAAAGTGTTGGACTTCTATATGTAGTTAGTTGAAGGTGTCTACAATCTTTTAAAAAATGTTACAAAAGTGTTGGATCATTTGTGGTGGATTACCTATTGCATTAAAAAATTGTTTTCTATGTAGCATATCTCTTCTATCTACGTTGTTTCTTTATGTGGCAGTGTGCCCTAACTGTGAGCCCTTTTAGAGAATGTGTCCGATTTTAGCAATGAGCCCTTGTATCAATTTTGAAATTAATTATATTGTGAGCTAATCCTCAATGTGGTTTTTCCCTCATTAGATTTTCCATGTAAATATGGTGTTCTATTGTGTATAGTGTTTTTATTTTAGTTTCTATTATGTACATTTCATTATTAATCACTTTAATATTGAGGGTTTGGATGTTTTAGGTTTCTAATATTGATTCACCCACCCTCTTAGTTGTCTTGTTCATTCAATAGAGTCCAAATGACACCTAAAAATGATTTTACAGATGTTTAACCATCATTTTTACAATTTCACAAAGAAATGGAATTTCACATAATACAATAACTTTCACCCAAAGGCATGATACTATCTTCCCCTATACTCTGATACCATATAAGAATGGGATATCATGGAGATGAGAAGTTGGCATCATGAAAAATGCTCAATATTGTATTAAGTCAATCCAAATGATAATCAGTACAAATACTTGCATATATCAAATGAACCCAAAATTTTCAAGAAAAAAAATTCACTTGAACATGATCAAAGAAAATTCTAAAAATCAACAACTTCCTTCACAACAAATATCACAAATATCACATATTAGCTTTGTTTAAAAAAAAATCTATTTGGTGAAAATTTGAAATTTCAATGGAGTGGTACTTAAATTTCAAGGAAAAAATAATAAGTAGGTGTCTGTCTGACCACCCTAACCACAATAAAATGATTATATTTTTTTATAAGATTTTAGATATAATTAGAGGACTCATGCCCCGATGTGATGCATATTTTTTTGTAATTTTTTCCAAGTAAATAATTAATTATGAATTTTTTACTACAACTTTTTAAAAATATAAAAACTCGTATGTCACCACCTTAACTTGGTCAAAACTTCATGAAATTCAATTTTTATTTTTAATCCTATAGTATGTGAATCATAGAATGTGACTCATGTTTCAGATTCAAAAAATGTGATACTATTTGAAAGCTACAAATTTTCAATCAACCTATCAATCATGACTTTAGTCATAATTTGAATAGAAAATGAATAAGAATTACTTATTAAATTCAAATTAAAGCATAATTTATATTGGTGGAAAGTTGATAATATCCTTTAAAAACCCTTTTCATTTCATCAATTTTGGGTAAAAAAATAGTCGTCAGCCTCATACCCATTATATTGCCACTTTTTGGCCCATCATGATCCCACACATACCCATCTAGAATATTGTAATTTATTATCTTTTTTGGGTGTTCCTCACTTTCCTGGCTCACATTGGTCAATAAACACTAGATGGGAATCTAAAAATAGTCTTGCTACAGTGGAAAAGAAAGATTTAAAGGAGAATCTAAGAGATTCAAACTTCATTGCATTATCATTAGATGAAGTTACTACAATATAAAATACTTATTGGGTCTGTACGCATTTATATAATGTAAAACAACACGTTCACCAAGCTCATCTTCTCTATGTTCATAAAATAAAGGAAATTTCAACATTGCAAATTCTATTTGAACTAGTTAAGAAATATTTGAATGAAATTGAAGGTATGGATGAGTTGACAATTTCCAAAAAATTGGTGTGTATAGGAGTCGATGGAGTTGTAATGATGCAAGGTCAAAGGAGCAGTGTTTACACAAAATTACAAACTACATGTACACCATACATGTTTGGAATTCACTACATGGCCCATCAAATGAATTTAGCATTCCAAATTGTAAGAAAGTTTCCTATAGTTTTAAAATTTGAAAATATAGTCCATGAGATCTATGCATACTTCTACCGAAGTCCCAAATGTTTCATAGAATTAAAAAATTTTGTTGAGGGAATGACAACATGAAACAAGCTTCTCAAGGATGTTGATACCATATGGATCTCCTTATATGTACTAGTGCAACGAGTTCTTTCAAAATACGAATCCTTGAATGGAGTAATGTATGAGCATCGCAACATAGTAGACAAAGCTCCTAACCTCTTACATGGGTTAAGCAATATGGAGACACTCTTGAATTTAGCTAGTCTTCTCCCCATGCTATATGAAATGAACAATATTTTGAAGAAATCCCAAGAAAAAAATATGTATATTTATGAATATGCCAAACTACATAAACATACATGCTTGGCCCTTGATCATCGATATCTAGATCTAACATAAGAAAGCCCAAATTATTTCATGTGGTAGAAAATTACTGATTTGAATAATCCTGATAATTATGTACATTTTAATGCAAGCAAGAACTTATGTATTCGTGTACATGGATATGAGATACCAATTTACCATTGTCAGATAGCCAGGCACTCTAGCAGAGAAGTACTTGTTAATGAGGAATATTTTAATGGTATTACTAAATCCACTAGTGATAGTTTGGAGGAAATTGCAAAATCTCCTTCCTCAGAGATTCATGAAATACTCCCTTGAAATGAAATACTTGAAGCCATGGGTATTGTGTATCCTCAATTTTTGATAAACGGAGATAACCCAATATATTTTCATGATAAATTAAAATATCTTGATCGAATAATTTTCGAAAAGTGTAACATACAATCAATAGACAATAGAAGGAATTGTAAATGAAAATAAGATTAGACAATATTGTAAAAAAAATTCAATATCTATGAGGGACCAGTATGATTCTATGGGCATGAAGAAGGCCTTTGAACCAGGATCAGTACTTAACAAAGGTTTTGGGTATGTGTAGGATCATCATGGAAAAATTAAGCCCTTAATGGCAAAAAATTTAGAAAAAACAGAGTTAGACAAATTCACATAAAAATTTGAATAAGTTATCTATATTATTTCAAAAATATGTAAGAATAGAATATATATCAAATTAAATTTAGTTTCTAAACTACTGGGTTTATTTAAAAAAAAATCTATTTGGTGAAAATTTGAAATTTCAATGCAGTACTACTTAAATTTCAGGGAAAAAATAAGTAGGTGTCTATCTGACAAACCTAACCACAATAAAATGATAATATTTTTTCTGTAATATTTTATATATAAGTAGAGGACTCATGTCCCAGTGTGATGCACATTTTTTTGTAATTTTTTACAAGTAAATAATTAATTATGATTTGTTTATTAATACTTTTAAAACATATAAAAACTTGTATGTCTGACCACCTTAATTTGGTCAAATATTCATGAAATTCAATTTTCTTTTTAATCCTATAGTATGTGAAGCATAGAATGTGACACATGTTTTGAATTCAAAAAATGTGATACTGTTTGAAAGTTATAGATGGTTTTCAATCAACCTATCAATTAGGACTTTAGTGGTAATTCAAATAGAAAATGAATAATAATTATTTATTAAATTCAAAGTAAAGCATAATTTATATTGGTGAAAATCTGAGAATATCATTTAAAAACCCTTTTCATTTCATCAATTTTGGGTAAAATGAAGTCGTTAGCCACATACCCTACACATACCCATCATATCACCACTTTTTGGCCCATCATGATTGTGCACATACTCTTTGGAAAAAATTAGTTTAGAGTGAAATATTACATGGTATGATATCAGAATATTTCAAACTTGTTGATTTATATCAAACAATGATATTGTGGTTGGAGGAGGATGATATAGTTTTTAGTTCATTGGTGTTTCTAAAATCAAAGTTAAGAAATATACTAGTCAAAATTTTGGAAAATTGCTTGAGGATGAAAGGAACTGCATATAATGTCAAAAAATTTCCTTAAAAAGGGAACTCACAATTTGGAGGTTCACATGTCAAAGAAGAGGGACTGGGTTATGCAACACTCTAATTCCAAAAGCTTGTATTGGTGGCATAGGTGGAAATAGCAGTGTCAGTCAAACAAATGACAATGACATAATGAATGTTGAATTTGAGGTGCAAGCCGAAGAAAATAAAGAGAAGACTTAGAATCAAGATGACCCTTTTAATTTTTCTCAAGTGGAATGTTAGTTTGAGGACCTTGATTCCATTTAGGAAATAGAAGTTGATGATATTCTATATTATATTCCATTAAATTGTGAATCATTTCACTTCATGATATTTTATTTTATATTGTACTTCATGAATCATATTCCAAATTGTAGTTGATGATATTTTATATTGTATTCCATGAAATTGGGATATTTAATATTTAATATTGTATTCCATGAAATTGTCATATTTAATTTTTTATATTATATTCCATGGTATTGAATTTGATATGTGATTCTACATTATTTTTAAAGAACACTTATCACACTACTTATAGATTAATATTGCATTTCCACTGACACAATCTTTGATAAATAAGATAATCCTTGATCATATTATTCATAATTCATGAAACAAGTACATAGGAGAGAAATGGTTTTGAATTTGAACCATTTTGTATTCAATTTCTAGTATTATTATCAAAATTACATATGCAGACTGATTAACTCAAAACCTAATACAAAACTCTCAAATTTTCTATGTATTCCCTTTACAAAAAATTTGGTGATCAATAGAAAACAATGAACTAGTACTTCTGGCCTTGAATTTCTTCTTATAGAAATGAAGGAGCAAAATAAGCTTTAGGCCAAAAAGTACACATGTCCCTTCTCAATTGGATCAATACAAAATATATTACCTTTTTAGTTATATTTACATTTCCAAATGGAGGGAAATGTTACATGAGACTAAACCATTTTCATTTTTTGATGGAAATCATATTTAGCCTTCCAAAAGGATTCTTCTAGTTGATGTAGCAATATCCACATGCTCCAAAATTGTATCCATGTATGTCAAACATAAAAGAGAGAAAACAATAAGGTGTAGAAAAGTAGAAGAGACAAAAGATCTTCCACATCTACATCCTTGTCACCAAATTTAAACTAGGGAGAAAATAATATTTTATCCATGCTTTGGAAAATGCATAATTGTATTATTTCTAGGCTATGCATTGTATTTCTCACATTTGTTACTCACCATATTTGCTGACTTAAGAACCAAAATTGTATTTCCTAATCCACATTACCACAGTTATCATCATTTTTTTTTTCACAGTTCAATAGCTACTATACGGGGCAACACCTTGTATTGATGAATTTTTCTTTTTTACAATTCTTGGACAATATCAAACCCTTGAACAAGATGCCAGGGACACATCCCATGAAAATTTAGAAAGAAGCCCGCATCTACAAAAAAATTAAACCCATAAATAGAATGGACTGACCTTTGACACCAATGCAGACTACTCACAGACCCACCATAAAACAAGTTGGAAATTCATTTGATCATTGAAAGAACATAGACCCACCATACCATTGCACAAGACTAGGCATTGGTGCATCTAGCCTCGTTGGTTATCTTGGATTTGGTTGCATTCTAGATAACTGGGAAATCAACATCACAAGAACTATGAGTAGGATGGTTTGCTCGCTCCTCCCAACTCTTGGTATCATTCACAACCCATTCTTCTCCAACACATAACTTCTAATCATCCTTATCTAATGGATACCTCTCCATGTCAAGAGCCTTTTCCACCATAAACACCTTCACCCATCCCTTCAGTTGGTCTTTGAGAATACTCGCTACATGTAGGAGGAAGTCAATGTACCTATCTATCTCACCCCAGTTACTTTTTAGCACTGTTTGGTTCAGCGAGCCTACCAAAGGGAATTTTTGTACCAATAATCAATTTCCATAGGCCTTGTAGTAGTGTAGCAGCAAAGGAGTCATCGAGTTTCCATCAATGTTCTCCAATGTCATGTCAATATTTTCTAGAAGTGAATGCTGAAATATCATTTGGCATAACTTCTTACCCCAAGATTTTGACACACCCATGTACACGAGCATTCCCAAAAACATGGAAATGACTACTGCATTCATCATGAGCTTGTGTGTTTCCTACAAAAAAATTGGACCTAGGATTTCTTCACTCCCTAGAGCACCAATGGGTGGTTGCACACCATTATCCTTTTCCACTGCTTCTCAGTGACTTTTCCATGGAATGCATTCTGGTGCTTCATGGGATTCAAAAATAGTGGAGTCTCTATTGATGGAACACAACTATCTATTGAGAGGGGGTTCAATTAGTAAATACCAAAATCCATCCCTTAAAACTTTATGCAGATTTGTTTCTTAGCTCCAAATAGTTTGTGTGAAACTTTCCCTCAAAGTCCTAATGTGTAAATTGAAAACTAAAGATGAAAACATAAACATGAAAATAGAAAATCAACACACACATGCCCACAACACTAGATATATGTGGAAAAACCAATATGGGAAAAACCACAGTGACAAAGGCTTTTTGAGTCTATTACTCAAATGTAGTGTCACAAATGAAATCTTTGTTACAATGTCTTAGGGATACAACCCAAGGAAGCATCAACTACTTAATTTTCAAGAAACAACTTCAAGGATGCAAAAACACTTTGTTTTATGAGCTACAACCCTAAGGATGCAACAACAACCTAATTTAGAACCAACAACTTAAAGGATGCTACAATCCCCTAATCTAAGCTAAAACATAGTACAATGAGGATACAATATTTATGATAACAATTTTAAATACACATAGACTTGGTTATGTGTAATCTATAATGCATCATTATATTCAGTACATTGTTGCAATTCCTACCACTCACACTTTGCTGATGAACCTGCATTTTCAGCAAAACACCCTTTCTCTACACTCTCCTATTCATATAGAACAATCATTGTTCTATCTTGTTGCCTTGTTCTTCTTTCCCTTCTTTCAGCATCTCTTACATCTACATTCACATGAATGTAAACTTATATGATATTCAATATTACAATCTAGGAATTTTCAAAAGCATTCACTATCTACTACACTTTACTCTCTCTTTCTTGTAGACTCTACCTTTGTTGCATCTTTGGTTGTACATATATCTATTTAGAACTCCCTACCCTTGCAAACTATTCACTCTTTACACTTACTATAGATGCAACAACATCGCCAATTCTTAGATTGTCTTATTTTTGCTTAAATCCATTGATTTGCAATCTCTTCCTTGAGATTCTCACCATGGTTTAGATCTTCTCAAATAATTTGCTAGTTCCTTCACTTGCTAACTTCATCAGGAAGCTTCCTATACATCAAGATATAAATCATCCAGCTCAGCATAAATAAATTTGATAAGGTTTATCAGATATCACCATACCTTTGCATCAAGACACATAATGTTTAATTCTAATATAGAAAATTTTCCCAAATTAGCTCTCTTTCAAACCCTAAAAACTGGTATTCATTCAATGTATTCTCTTACCCATTTGATCTAATTTGATCTCAAAGACCATTGTAATTTGTATTACCACCTTGAAGATCAAATCTTCATTTACTTTGTTCACTTATGTAGTGGGACCAATTAATTCCTTCTCTTGCTTCATTTACAAGACTAAAACCCTTGTTGACATAGACAAGACCATTCCATATCTTCAACTTTGAATGTTAGCCATTAATATTCTCACTGATACAATGATCCTATGATCTTTATCGATTGTCATTCATTTAAACCATGGCCATCACATAAGTGGTCATTTAAAACATCACCGTCCTTCTTAAGGGTATTCATCATATGTCTCTGTCGAAGTGAGACATACCACAGTCTCACCAATGTCCATTATTCTCTTCGATCCACACAACTCACAAAAAAAAAGTGAATTATCCATCGATCTTGTCAACACCTTTAAACCGCCATCATCAGATTAGCATTCTTCATATTTTCATTTTCGATCTAGTCCATCCATTTACAATGACATTATGACCATCAAAGACACAACATTGTATTAGGCTAAGACTCATTAGAGTCCTACAGATAAACTCCATTCACTCTGACACCATCTTGTCAAGTCCCACTTTTCTTTTCACCTTATTTCCTTGTTAAAGAGACAAGCTTCATATTCTTGGTGATATCACTTTGTCCACCTGAAGAAGGTTATCATCACTACATTGAAGAGACTACCTTAAGAGTCCTACCAATGATAGAATGTCTCACCGATGAGATAGCCATTGAGCTATCAGAGAGACATTAAATCCACTCTCACTGATATGGTGTTGTCATGCAAATACAATTTACTAATATAGATAACTCATCCCTACATCATTGTGTCACCACATGTCACCATCCACCATAACTCCCTACAATGTCTCATCCTTTCATTCACTTTTTGACTATACCATTGATGCACATTATCCTCGACTTACCAAGTTTGATAGTCAACATCACACTCTCCTATCACCCTATCGAAGAGACCTTCATTAAGGTCTTGACAATGTCATATTGTATCATTGATAGGTAGGTCATTGTTCTTTCAAAGAGACAAGCATGAAACTCCCTCCAATCTACAATTCTCTCTTCTACCAAGCACATATTGAAGTATTGAAGGGACAATTGAATAGGCCTCACCAATGACCATCGGTCACTCTAATGAAAACCCTTGATGATGTCACCTATCCACCTCATCAACATGTCATTGCATCATAATTAACAAGGATGTGAATTTCCATTCATCCAGTCTCATCATGCCACATGTTTACATCGTCATTGATCACTATAATCCATGTCATTATGGCTAGGTCCTTGTCACCTTCTAAGTACCTTCATTATTCTTGGGTCCCATCACATACACTGCAGTCACCATCTGATCAATCTCGTGCAATCTACACTATTCCCTACTAACCCTACAAGTCTTGATCGAGCCCCATTGAAACATTAGAGGGGTATGTAGGCATCATCCGATCTTCTTGGTCACAACCATTGATCATACACCATTAATAATGGCCTTGATGCAATTATCCATTGCCACCTATCATTGTGACATCATGTTCCACTAACTATATATATTTCCTATATTGCACCATGCATACTGTGAGCATTGTCGATCTTCAACATTTGATCACCACAATTCATCAATCAAGATTGCAATATCACAACAAACCCAAACTTCAAAACCTCATAGCTCCATCAAAGAGAGTCTTGTTTGGCTCTTGTGGATACACTAGTGTCCCATTGATGATGTGTACATCGAGTTGTTAGAGAGACTCCTAGGAAAGTCTTGCCAATGTACTCTTGTCATGCCAATGTGAACCCAAACTTCAACAATCAGTTGTCAAGATGTGAGTGGTTGGTCACAAGGAAAACATAATGGGATTAAGTCATTACTTAAGCTACCTGCAACCACCAACCACAAGTCACCATCAATATATAATAACATGTTGGCCACCATGACTACAAACACATTAGGATTTATTTGTAAACCCTAGAATCACTTGAGAGAAAAATTAAATCAGTTTTGGGCTCATCCTTCACTTCTAAACCTATAGAGCACATCACTAGAATTCTCTCAAAAAACCCATATTGAATCTACTTCCTACATACACCTTTGTCTTTTAGAAGAACCCTCTACAACCTCATGTTAATCTTGCATGACAACAATTGCAAAAACATTCTTGTTTCATCAGCATCCTATACCATAACCTCTAGAATTGCATCCACTACATCTCCATAACATCTAGGCACACCACTGAACTATCATCATGCCAACATATCCCTTGCATCATCAATTCCACATTCCTTTGACATCAAGGAAAATTTTGACATCAAAGAAAACATTGTAGTAAATTCATTCAATATTCTCTTGTAACTCCATGGTAACATTGTAGCATATGAATTTACCAGCAACTAATACCCATGCTTCCATATTCACTACAAAACTTATCTCTATTTGGCATTGATGACACTTTCCATTAATGCCATCATCCTCACTTACATGAGCAACTCCATTCCATCATCTCTAGTCCTATTTCATCATGCTAGCAATCTACCTTGCATTCTTTTCCCTTTTGACATCAATGAGAACTATATGCCAACAATCTCCCCATTTTTCATTAATTGCAAAACCTAAATGCTCAACCTACCGAATGTCTGATACAAATGATGGATAAAATCTGAGCTCTCAATTCTCCTCCTTTGACATTCCTTCTCCTTTGCTCATCCTTATGATAAAATTCACTTCTTTCTCCCATGCTCAAATTTCCCCCCCCTTTCTTAGGTATTTGAGAATTTTCATACTTTCTCCCCCTTTGACATCAATGGAAAAGGATCACTCTTTGTGTAATTAATTAATTAATTATTACACTAGCATAAGTTAACTTATGTTGAATATTTCATCTAGTCCTAGGTTATATTTTAATAAATCATTTAATAAATGGGATAATATTCCCTTACCTGATTGTAGGGATAAGATGCCTTCTAGAAGATGAGTTGTCTTTCTATAACTTATGTCAACATTTGATAACTTCCTAGATAGGGTTCACATGTTGTCACATGTTGTTAGATCATGACACATGGAAACATCTCATGCATCTTATTTTTTCATTCTTTCCTATATATTCAAGGCATCTGGTACATTTGTAATCAATCAATCATATTATCAATATAGAATCTTTATTCAACATTCCATAGTTGCAACACTTTCCTTTGTGATTGATTTTCTTTCTTGGAAAATATCCCTCATCGAAGACTATAGCTTCAGGGACCATGTGCATCCATAATCTCAACATGGTATCAGAGCTTGTCCAGTGAAACATCAACCCTTGATCAAGAAAGTTGGTGTGTGAGATTCTTTGCAGGCTGAAGGTTTCTATTGTAGGATACTTGACTCCATCCAAGGACCAATCTGATTTTTGAAGTAGATAGAGTTAGATCTGAGCTCCCCATTGTCTTCAGAAGGCCTTGAAACCCTAGGATTGCCTACCCATTCATCAAAAATCAGATGCATCAAGCCAGGAGCATCAAAGGTATTTGGGTTTGCAAAATGAACTGGTACAATCTGTAAAAAATTGTAGTAAAAAAAAATCAATCTTGTCAGTTTCCTCTGAGGAATTTTTTTTTTAAGCAATAGGTCATTTTTTGTTTCAAAAAATCTAGCAATTATTCTATATTGTTTCATAAAATATATATATATATATATATATATATATATATATATTGTGGGCTATTTTTTTCTATAGTTTGCAAAAAAATTATTCTGAGCAACTGGCATTTTAATCAATAGTCGACATAAAAATATTTTCTCCATTGGCATTGGAAGGGGTTGATTTATTTTAAATCATCAGCATAATAATAGTGGGTTTGATTTATATTTGGTCAGCTTATATAAATTGGTTTTGATTTTTAAATTTCTTTTTGCAATATTTAAAAATCTTCAACAAAAATTGTTTGATTGTTGGCCTTTTATCATTTCAAAATTTGCAATTATATGTCGGTTGCATTCAAGCTTTCTACACGGAGGGTACTATGTGTTGGTACCCCGTCACTTCCCACCGGCCTGAGTTTTTTCTCCACACACTTTTTGTATTCCTATAAGCCACTATGTTCCACCCTCTTCACCAACGTTTCCACTAGTCGACTGTTATCCTTCTCCACCGGTGTGTTCTTTACCATCAACGGCCATTTCTTTGGTGTTGTCTATTCACTGGCCATCACCTAGAAATCTCTCACTACCGACTGTGATTTCTTACTATTAACCTTACTGCATTGGTGAAGTCTAACCGTTGGTACCATAGTTCTTGCTAGAACTCTCACCAACTCCCGCTGTGATCTCCTAAGCTCCCACCAACCTTTCACTACTAGACGTTATCCACAACCAGCGGAGCTATGTTCTAATGGCACACTTCTTTTTTTCCATTCACAATGCCTGAGGTCACATCAAGGACCATGGGTAATTTTTTTTAAGATTGGGCTACCTAAAATTTGCACCTAGTTAGCCTACGAAGTGCCACATATAGGCATTTTTTTCATTTTATCATAAGTTTCACCCACAGTATCAAAATTTAGCAAATGAGATACCGTCAGAAAGAGAATTTCAAGCACTTTCCACACTTGGTGACATTAGTTATGTGAAATTTTTCTTTTATAAAATTATACAACCAACTAAAGACAAAACCCTAATATCGACTTAAAATCTCATATCTTCGTTCATTAGATTTTAGTGATTCCAATGACATCAGGAAGATAATTCAGAGTTTTTTTCATCCTTCCAGATCCCTTGATTAGTTTCAGCACCAAGCACTCTTGCATTGATTTTTTTATTTTGGTGCATTTGTTCAATAACTTGGACATCCCTGTTGTAAATATATACCTAAATCATCACAAGTTGTAACTTCTATTGGAGCCAAGTCGGTGTGATATTCTTAATGTCCTGCCGACTAGTAGCTTTGAAACATTATGATTTGTACAGGTTGCTGTGACCTAGCTTCTATCTCACTAAATGATGCTATCGGTGTGACAT
This sequence comes from Sequoia sempervirens, assembly GCA_007258455.2. Lineage (NCBI taxonomy): Eukaryota > Viridiplantae > Streptophyta > Pinopsida > Cupressales > Cupressaceae > Sequoia > Sequoia sempervirens. The sequence goes on from VDFB02000017.1 coordinate 61,640,667, forward strand.
ATTGTGTCTACTGTGACCTCTTACCACCCATGGAGATCTCTGGCCGATAGGCCATTCTATCGTATATCGGAGAGACTTGGCCAAAATATTTAAGGTTTCAGTATAAGATCTTATAGATATGAATGTCTTGCAGATAGCATTCACTTGGTGTCTTTAGGGTAACTCAGAGGTTTCGTTATAAACTCCTAGAGACAGTTCCTTTGTCTCACCAATAGTATACATCAGTATAACATGAGATGACTTGGTAAGAAGTCTTACCGATATGGATTTCATGCTGACAGTGTTTTGTTTGAAGTCTTCGAGGAAAGTCTTGAAGTTTGGTATGACTTATATCGATAAGGAATGTCTCACTGATGGTGTACAATTGGGGTAGCACAAAAGATCTCGCTATGAGGTCTTAATGATGGAAAGAAGTCTTTCCAACTATTTTGTATGACTTGAGGCTTCAGAGTAACATAAATAACTTGATAGGATGTCTCGACGAAAGACGATTGTCTTACTAATGTGAATACTCATGTCTATGTGACTTATGGACCTTGGTATGAAGTCCTGGAGAAAGTGGTGAGTCTCGCCGACAGGTGGATGCTTTAGAACAACATGGAGACTCAGTGGGAGGTCTTGGTAAGAGTGAAATATTTTTTTGATGGTATGACATTTCGATGTGGCTTTGAATATTGGTATGTGGTCTCACAGAAGAGCGATAGTCTTGCCAAAAGGAAAATTGAAGTTGATGCAACTTGTGAGCTTGATAAAATGTCTTGCTAATAGGAATAACTCTTGGTGATATTGAGTGTTGATTGTGTTGGCATCAGGGAGACATGGTCAGTGTCTCACTGATATGCCAACACAGTTTGATTGCCTTTTGACCATTTGACCATCCTATGTGGAGTCTCGTCGACAAATTAGAGAAGCTGAATGGGAACCATTGGAAGATAGTTCATTGTGGCAGTTCTGAGAGGAAGCTCGACAGACAGGGGATGACATGAATATAGTTTGTAGTTGCAGATGCTCGATGGTTTGGTTGTTTCATAGAAAAATTGTGTGAACAATTCGAATTGTATCAAAGTGATTTATGTTCTATGAAAACTGTAACTTGAAGGTTCTTGTACAAAGATTGATCATTGTGAAAGTTGTTGTAATCTGGCATCAAAAAGATAAGTCAGAACTCTACATGTAATTATTTGTTACTATAATACAAAGTGACTTCTCTTGGTGTGGTGGGTTTTTCTCCCATAAGGGTTTTCCCATGTAAATCTGTTGTTCATCTGTATTTGTCTAATTCTCTATTTCTGCTATTTATTTGAAAGTGCATCTTAATTTGACTATAATTGTAAAAATTAAAAGTGTCTCAGCATTCTTCCCTATGGTTTTGACATTAGGAGAGTTTTTTCCACATCTAATTTTCCTTACAAGTGGTATCGGAGCCTGGCCAGTTGTGTTATCCTTGTGGGTACGTTGGATTTTTTGAGTTAATTTTGTTCAGTGGGAGTTCTATAGAAGTTTTTCAATTTCTAATTATAGATTGAGATGGCTAGGATGTTAGGAAAGATTGAAATAGAGAAGTTCAATGGCAGTAATTTTGAGTTGTGGAAACTTAAGAAGGAAGATCTATTGGTTGATCAAGATCTTTGGATTGTTGTTTCTAGAACTAAACCTACAGGCATGAAGCAAGAAGATTGGGACCTTATAGATAGAAAGTCTAAGGGGCTGATAAGGCTCTGTTTGGTAGACTCTATGCTTTTGAATGTGCATGAAGAGAAGACTACATCTTCCTTGTGGAAGAGACTATCATCTATTTATCAGGGGAAGTCTTTGGTGAATAAACTATTCCTAAGGAAGAAGTTATACACTTTGAGAATGTAGGAAGGAGGGTTTGTTGCTGATCATTTGAATGCATTCAATATGTTGATTGCATAGTTAAACATTTGTTGGTGTGAAGATTGATGAAGAGGATCGTTGAATGCTGATATTGTGTTCTTTGCTAGATTCATGGGATCACCTAGTGATGGCTATTGGGAGTACAACATCCAGTTTCAAGATGGAAAATGTTGTTGCTTCTTTTTTATTAGAAGAAATGAGAAGGAAATATTCTGAGATGGAGAAGGAGGCCCTTGTTGTTAGAGGAAGGTCAAAGGAGAAAGGAAAGAAGAAGGACAAGAAATCTAAATCTAAATCAAAGGGGAGATCAAAGTCTCCTAGCAAGAAGTCCATGGTGAAGTGCTAGAACTGTGGGCAACCTAGTCATGTCTGAAAGGATTGTAAAGAGGAGAAGAAGAAGAAGAAGAAGTATTCTTTTGACAATGATTCTTTTCATAGTGATGCAGACGCCTTCATTGTAGCCTTGGCTACACAAGGATCAGATGATGTATGGCTGATTGATTCTAGAGAATCTTTCAACATGACATCTCATAGAGACTGGTTCACAAAGTATGAAGAATATGATGATGGAAAGGTGTACTTGGAAAGTGATTCAAATTTAGAGATTGTTTGCCGTGGAAGAGTTAGAATCCAATTCCTTGATGGTAGAGTTAAGGGAACCAAGGATGTTATGCATATAACAGGTCTGGCTCAAAATATGCTTTCTTTCAGTAAGTTGAATGATATTGGAGTGCAAGTCACATTCTCTGGAAATGGTTGCAAGATGACTAGAGGTTCAATGGTGCTAGCAAGTGGTGCTCGTATTGGTGCCTTGTACAAGTTGGATGCACATGCTATTCAATGCAACAGTGTCTCTATAAAGTCATAAAAGGCTACTCATGGAGGTAAAGAAGGGAATATCCCTAATTATGTAAATTCTATGGAACTTAAACTTCCAGTAGAAAATACTATGCTTTGGCATCATAGGCTAGGCCACATAGGAGAAAAAGGTTTAAAAACCTTGAAGATTGTAACCTTGAATTTGAATTCTGTGAAAATTTTATATATGGAAAACAACACCATGTTTCATTTTATTCCAGTCCTCATAAATCTTCTAGTTTGCTAGATTATATTCATTTTGATGTATTTGGTCCAGCGAATGTTCCTTCTTTGTCTAAGTCAAGATACTATGTATCGTTCATTGATGATTATTCAAGAAGAACATTTGTTTATATTTTGAAAAGTAAATCAGAAGTATTCAATCGGTTTAAGGAATTTAAGAACCTTGTAGAAAATTAGACTAGAAGAAAAATTAAATGCTTAAGGACTGATAATGGCAGTGAATTTTGTTTTGATGAATTTGAGAGGTATTGCAAAGACCATGTGATTAAAAGACATAAGACTACACCTTATACTCCACAACAAAATGGAGTTGCAGGAAGGTTCAATAGGACAGTGATGGAGATAGCATGGAGTATGCTGAGTAGTGCTAGCTTGAAGGAGAAGTTTTGGGCTGAGGTTGTTGCTACTGCATGTTACTTGATTAATCATTCTCCAAATTTTGCTCTTGATGAGAAAACACCTTTGGAAGTGTGGTCTGGTATGAAGCCCTCTCTAAGACATATTTGTGTTTTTGGCTGTGAGGCATATGCTCATGTGTCATATGAGAAAAGATCTAAGTTGGAGAACAAGGCTGTCGAATGTATTTTTATTGGCTATAGCACTGGCATAAAAGGATACAAGCTTTGGAATCTTGATACGGAGAAACTTATATACAATAGAATTGTAATCCTTCATGAGCTGAAGCCTTCTACATTGGATCTATAGTCAGAGACAAAGTAAAAAAAATAAGGATGTAGTTGGAATTCCTTCAACACCAGAGAAAGAGGAATTGAAAATTCGAAATGTACCTGAAACTGAGGAGAGCTCAAGTAGTTCTAAAAGTTCTGAATAAGAAGAAGAACCTCAACCTTAGCAAGTGAGGAGGTCAACCCATGAAAGAAAACAACCTGATAGGTACGGGTTCTCTTTGATAGATTCTACTTGTGTCTATGCTTTAATTTCTAGCATTGATGAGCCTAGGACTGTAAAGGAGGCATTTAAAATGTCTGATTCAGACTCTTGGTTGGAATCCATTAATGAAGAAATGGAATCATTAGAAAAGAATGAAACTTGGAGTTTGGTGCCCTTTCCTAAAGGTAGAAGAGCTATTGGCTACAAATTGGTATTTAAAAAGAAGATTGGTCTGGATGGTAGTGTGGAAAAATATAAGGTGAGATTGGTTGCAAAGGGTTATTCCCAAGTAGAGGGAATTGATTATGGGGAAATTTTTTCTCCTGTAGCTAAGCTGACATCTATCAGATTTCTTTTGTCACTTGTAGTAGCGTATGACTTAGAGGTCGAACAGATGGATGTGAAGACAACATTTCTTCATGGTGATCTTGAAGAAGAAATCTATATGTCCCAACCTGAGCACTTTGTTGAAAAAGGTAAAGAGAAACTAGTTTGCAAGTTAAAAAAGACTTTGTATGGGTTAAAGCAGTCACCTAGAATGTGGTACCAAAAATTTGATACTTTTGTATTGTCTTTGGGATTTGTGAGATCAAAATCTGATCATTGTGTTTATTACAAAACTAAAAGTGATCAAGTTCTTATTATTGCTCTCTATATTGATGATATGTTGTTCATAGGCAATAGTAAGCTAATGATTTTTGATCTTAAGTCTCAGTTGTCTGCTAAGTTCAAAATGAAAGATCTTGGTGTAGCAAGGTGTATTCTGGTGATGGAGATAACCAGGGATAGGAATTGTAGAAAAATTTGGCTAAGTCAGAGTAAGTATATCAAGACTATTCTATAGAGATTTTGCATGAATGATTGCAAGCAACTAGTTGTTCCAATCTTGCAAGGAACAAAGCTATTTGTCAAAGACTATCCAAAATCTCCTATTGAGATGGAGGACATGACTAGTGTACCCTATGCTAGTGCGGTTGGCAGTCTTATGTATGCAATGGTCTGTACAAGGCTAGACATTGCACAAGCAGTGGGAGTTCTTAGTCATTTTATGGCTAATCCTGGAAGAACACATTAGGATGCTGTGAAAAGATTTTTAAGATATTTGAAGGGAACTTCAGATTTTGCTTTGTGTTGCCATGGGAACTTGGTTGAATCATAGAGGACTCTCAATATTTGAGGCTATGTGGATTCTGATTGGGTAGGGGACATTGACAGCAGGAGGTCCACTAGTGGATACATTTTCATGTTGAATGGTGGTGCAGTGAGTTGGATGAGTAAGCGACGGGCTGTAGTCGCTTTGTCCACTACAAAGGTTGAATACATGGTAGCTACTCATGCTTATAAAGAAGTAGTTTGGTTAAAACGTTTGTGTTCTAACATTGGTTTTGATGCAGGTCAAATAACTATTTTTTGTGACAGTCAGAGTGCAATTTATCTCACAAAGAATCCTACTTTCCATGCTAGAACAAAACATATAGACATACAATGCCACTTTGTATGAGATATGGTGGAGGATGGAAAGGTCAGTTTGGAAAAAATTGATACTCTGGAGAATGTTGCATATGCATTGATGAAGCCAGTGAGGACAGACAAGTTCAGGTGGTGTGCCAGTTCAATGGGCCTTAGTGCCTATGGTTTTTAGTAAATTTTTTTGTGCTCTGGAGGTGCCTGTGTGATCTTGGTCAAGTTGGAGATTGTTGGAAATATATACCTAAATCATCACAGGCTATAACCTCTATTGGAGCCAAGTCGGTGTGATATTCTTAATGTATGGCCAACTAGCAGCTTTGAAACATTGTGATTTGTATAGGTCACTGTGACCTAGATTCTGTCTCGCCAAACAATCCTATCGCTATGACATATTGTATTCGTTGTGACCTCTTACCACCCATGGAGATCTCTAGCCGATAGGCCATTCTATCATATATCGGAGAGACTTGGCTGAAAGATTTAATGTTTCAGTATAAGGTCCTACCGATATGAATGTCTCACCGATAGCATTCACTTGGTGTCTTTAGGGTAACTCAGAGGTTTCGTTATAAAATCCTAGCAACAGTTGCTTTGTCTCACCAACAGTATACATTGGTATAACATGAGATGGCTAGGTAAGAAGTCTTACCGATATGGATGTCTTTTTGACAGTGTTTTTTTTAAGTCTTCAAGGAAATTCTTGGCGTTCGGTATGACTTATATCAATAAGGAATGTCTCACCGATGGTGTACACTCGAGGTAGCACAAATGATCTCGCTGTGAGGTCATAACGATGGAAAGAAGTATTGCCGACTATTCGGTATGACTTAAGGCTTTAGAGTAACATAAAGAACTTGATAGGATGTCTCAGTGAAAGATGATTGTCTTGCCGATGTGAAGACTCATGTCTATGTGACTTATGGACCTTAGTATGAAGTCCTGGTGAAAGTGATAATTCTTGCTGACTGGTGGATGCTTGGAACAACATGAAGACTCGGTAGGAGGTCTTCATGAGAGTGAAATGTTTTTCCAATGCTATGAAATTTTGATGTGACTTTGAATATCGGTATATGGTCTCACTGAAGAGTGATAGTCTTGTCAAAAGGAAAATTGAAGTCGATGCAACTTGTGAGATCAGTAAAATGTCTTGACGATAGGATGAACTCTTGGTGATATCAAATGTTGACTGTGTTGGCATTGGGGAGACACGATCAGTGTCTCACCAATATGCCAACACAACTTGATTTCATTTTGACCATTTAACCATCCTATGTGGAGTCTGATGGACAAATTAGAGAAGTTGAATGGGAACCGTTGGAAGACAGTTCATTGTGGCAGTTGTAAGAGGAAGCTCGACAGACAGGGGATGACATGAATATAGTTTGTAGTTGCAGATTTTTGATAGTTCAGTTGGTTCATAGAACAATTGTGTGAACAATTCGAATTGTATTAGAGTGATTTCTATTCTGTGAAGACTATAACTTGAAGGTTCCTATACAAAGATTGATCATTGTGAAAGCTATTGTAATCTGGCATCAGAAAGATAAGTCAAAACTTTGTATGTAATTATTTGTTACTGTAATACAAAGTGACTTCTCTTGGTGTGGTGGGTTTTTCTCCCATAAGGGTTTTCCCACGTAAATCTATTGTTCATCTGTATTTGTCTAATTCTCTGTTTCTACTATTTATTTCAAAGTGCATCTTAATTTTACTATAATTGTAAAAATTAAAAGTATCTCTGCATTCTTCCCTATGGTTTTGACGTTAGGAGAGTTGTTTATGCATCTAATTTTCCTTACAATCCTGAAGCTTGGGAATTTATTTTTTTATCTGGGTAGCATCACTTCACTTCTTCATCATCCTTGAAAGCTTCTATTTGCTATTGAAGGTCATTTGTCTTTGTTTTTTTTAGAGAAAGTTCATTATGGAGCTTGTATATACTCCTTATTTGGTTATGTTGCACAAGGGAAACTATTCATAATGGCAAGATGGGATCAACCACCATCTCCAATAACTTGATCTATTGCCTCATCTATATGCTATAGTTCCTCATTCGAGTAAAGGTATTCATGAATTTGGTTGGAGTTGTAGTAGATACACTGTCCTGGAGATCATTTCTATGCAATTTTTTTTTAATGTTTTGAATGTTATTGATCATTGTGATTGTCCTCACATCCTTTGGAATAAGTTTTGGGAGCTATATGGAGATTCAGACACTCCACCATTCCTCGATGTTCAAGATTCAGAATGTCATTCTTCATATCAAGTACCCCATGATGATATTGTTGTGCAGGAGGTTGATTGTCATGATCTTTCTGAAGAATTTGAAAAGGTTCCTTCAGGTGCTTCTTCTCCATTAGAGATAGTCTGTATCCCTTTAAAATTAGTGATTCATTTTCTAGATCCGTTGATTAAGGCTTCCATCATCATCACTCATTAGGACATATTTAGTTTTCCAACCTTGACATCACAGGATGGCTTCATTTCAAGTATCACTGACTTGGCTACTTCTAGAGGTTTGGAATATATTCTTGAGGGGGTATCATTCCTCTATTCATATTTCTCTTTGGAGTGTTTTTTTGAGTCTTCACATCCCTTTGTCTCAACCTTGATTCAGAATCTAGAGACTACATTGGAGGCACTTAGTTTTTCTTCAGAGATTTCATATCCGAGACTTCTTCCCTGTCATTCCATTTAGGATTTGAGGTTTCTTCAACATCTACCATTGGATCGGCTTTAGATTTCTTTTAGTGGTTTTGAGGAAACTTCATTTCAAGGGTGAAATCAAGTCTCCATCACTATCTATGAATCTAGTTTAACATCAATTTCCACATCATCTTGGTTTGTCATCCTCTTCATTGACTATGGTAGCTCCATCTTCAGGAAAGGAGACATTTGAGTAGAGTTCAGAGACATCATCATCCATGTTCATCCTTCCTTCCTTCAATTCCTATTCAGAATGGGAAGCATCACTACACTTGCATTTGGTTTTGTTTCTTCAGAAAGGGAGACAATTTTTTTGTTAACATTGGATCATGTTTTGTCTTCAAACACTTACCATCTCTATAGGTGATATTATCTTATGGGGGGGCTATATAGTCTCTCTATTACCTCCCTATGGGGGGGCTATTGTATTTTATCCATATGATGGATGGTGTACTTGGGGGGTATTTGGGAGTCCTCCATCCTTCCCATCCTATCTCACATCTTTTTTCTTTTTTCATCTCCTTTTTGGAGAGGGGTTTTTTTTCCCGCTGGGTTTTCCCCTTTTCTCCTGTTGTGGGATATTTTCTCCATCTTCATGTAAATGGGTAACTAACATGGCCTCGTAGTTGGGACCCATCTTTGATCATCTCTACATAATCATTGCATTTTCCTCCCTAAGTTGAACTTATGGGGGGGTGTTAGTGTAGTTAATTAATTAATTATTACACTAGCATAAGTTAAATTAGATAATATTTCATTTAGTCCTAGGTTAGATTTTAATAAATCATTTATTGAATGGTATAATATTCCCTTCCATGATTGTAGGGATAATATTCCTTCTAGAAGATGAGTTGTCTTTATAGAACCTATGTCAAAATTTAATAATTTCCTAGATAGGGTTCACATGTTGTCACATGTTGATAGATCATGACACATGGCAACATCTCATGCATCTTAGGTGTTCATTCTTGCGTATATATTCAAGGCATCTTGTACATTTGTAATCAGTCAATCATATTATCAATATAGAATCTTTATTTAGCATTCCATAGTTGCAACACTTTCCTTTATGGCTGATTATCTTTCTTGGAAAAGGTCCTTCATCGAAAACTGTAGCTTCAAGGACCATGTGTATCCATAATATCAACAGTCACAACTTTCTCTTATTCTTTGTCTAATGTCACTATATTTCTGCAATCTTCATTTCTTCTTATCAATGGAAAAGGGACTTATCTCCCCCTTTGACTGATACCAATTGAAGAAAATTTATGGTCTTATACCAATTTCTATAATCAACATCTTTATTGCAATGGTGAAAACATATGCTCCAACCACCCTGTACCAATTAACAATGTTTGATGCTAGTTGGATTGCCATTACATGCTCTAATATGATCAGGACAAATACCATCTGTAGATATTATGATTCATGCTATTTACCAATTGAATCATATTCTAGACACCAATTAGTGATATCATTCCTTGATACCGATTATCATTCTGATATCAATTATGAATGTGTTCATTTTATGCTATGTACCAAATGATATCCTGGAATACACTATATCAAGTATAACAATGATTTGATACCAATAGCATCTCCCCCTTAGACGTTTCTCCATTCTTCACTAGCTTCATTTTAGGGGCTATACCAACTAACCTATTTTGAACCAATTTAGAAATATTGTATATATTATAGTTTCCTTTTAGCCATATCTCTTCTCTTTGCAAGTAACAAGAATTTCTCTTAATAGAGCATCTTCACAACTTTTTCTTCATTAACTGATACGAATGGTTGATATCAATTTCTACAACAATTATTCACTTCTTTGTTGATGTTCTTACCCTCTGAATATCATTTTGAAGAGCAAGAATGTGACCAAAAATCTGCAACCATGAAGTCGTTAGAAATTTTTAAAACATATTTTACCTGACTTGATCTCTCTCTCTCTCTTTCTCTATTTCCAAGGATGAATAAAATACCAGTGAAGCTCCCCCTGGACTCATTCCCCATCACTAAAAACTATTGATTTAAGTTAGAAACATCCACATTCAGTGCCTCTTGATGACATTTCATTCTCCATGCCTTCTTAGGATTCTTCTCTATCTTGTTAGCCTTATTACCAAGAATATGTGAAACATTGTTCACTTTGGGAGAAGTATCCTTCCTTGTATTCTTCCTCTTTCTCCATATTGCAGGTCTTACAAGATCTAATCTACAATCTTTAGATATGTGATGAAAATTTTAAAACTTGTAGCATACTATATACATGTTTCTTATAGGACAAGAATAATTTCTATTTACATATTTAGTGCTCCTTCTAGGTACAACTCTACATTTTCTAGCCCTATGACCAAACTGATTATAGGTATAATAGTAACCATAAAAACATTGGGAGTACCCGGTAATATTATTTCTTCAAGCATGATGAGGTGGTATTCTTTTCCTTTCTTTTCTCATGTATCTCATACTTGTGAATCTCTCTATGTCAGCTCCCTTTGTGTACTAATTTTTCTTCAAGTTTCTAGGAACTAGATTCTCCACTATCTTCTCTGCTATGGGCTTCTTTTCTCTAGTATCTTCCTTCTTATCAGTAGAAAGCTTCATTTCTTCTTTTGTTGTCTTCACCTTAAAAATTTCTTTATCTACTTTTCCATTTCTAGAGGTACTTTCTCTAGAGAAACTTGTGTGGGATTCCTCTTCCTTTATGCAACATCTTTCTTATGATTTAAATATGTGATACAATTTTATAAAGGTACCAATAGAGGAATGCATTCCCTTCTCAAACCCAAGGTCAGATTCTTCTTTGGATTTTTATTGCTTTTGTAATTTCACTAATTCATCAAGTATCTTAGAGCCACCTTTCATTTCAAGGCCTTTGTCAATTTTCTCCTTAGTTTTTTCTAACTCTTTTCTCAAGGCCACTATTTCTTCCTCCTACTTCATGCATCTTTCTACTTCAAGCTCTAGTTTGGAATTTATTACTGCTTCACCTCATTAGCTTCTTCAACTTGAAGCTTTAGATTTATCACTAGCTGATTGGATTCCTTTAGTTCCTGAGTGAGTTTATCGGTCTCTTTTTTAATATTCTTTTTGAACTTCTCATTTTCATCTGATTTAGACTATAGTTCTGATTTAACTACATCTTTTTCTCTTCTTTCTTCTTCCACCCTAGTCTTTAATTTTATCATCATATGATTAGATTCTTCAAGACTTTTGGTTAGCTTATCAATCTCTTCTTTTACATGCAAATTTTGTTCCTCATTCTCCTTCTTCAAACCTTTGATCTCATTCAGGGCATAGATGAGACTTGCTAGGTCATCCTCTACTTCTTCATCACTGGACCAATCGGGCATTGTACCAAAATCCATGCATAGGGATTCATTCCCATCAATCCCACAAGAAATTATATGATCATCATTTGATTTTCCAAAAAAAATGATAACTTATTTTCTCCTTTTGTTTGCAGATTCTTCTTAAGATTAATTTTTACTTCTACATATTTTGGAGCCTTTCTAATTAGCCATTTTGTGTTCACTTTTATAGAATCTACCTTCAGTTGATTAAGCTTCTCCTAGTGAACCTATGGATTTAATACCAATTTATGGAATACAATGATATACTAAGATGGGGGTGAATAAGTAGATACCAAAATCTATCCCTTAAAAATTTATGTAGATTACCTTCTTAGCTCCAAATACTTTGTGCAGATTTTTTCCTCAAACTCTTAATGTGTAGATTGAAAAATAAATATGAAAACATAAATATGAAAATATAAAATCAAAACCCAAATTCCCACAACACCAGATATACATGGAAAACCCAAGATAGGGAAAACCGTGATGAAAAAGGTTGCTTGAGTATATAGATCAAATCCAATGTCACAAACGAAATTGAGCTATTACAATTCTTTAGGGATAAAAACCAAGGAAGCATCAACTACTTACTTTATAAGCAACAACTTCAAGATTGAAAAAACACCATATTTTAAGAGCTAGAACCCCAAGGATGCAATAACAACCTAATTTAGAAGCCACAACATCAAGGAGACTACAATCCCCTAATCTGAGCTATCACTTAGTACAATGAGGTTAAAACCTCTATGATAACAATTTCAAATATGCAAAGACATGGTTATGCCTAACCTATAATGCATCATTACATTTGGTACATTGTCACACTTCTTGGAACTCACACTCTACTATTGAACTTGCACTTTCAACAACACATCCCTACTATGCACTCTCTTCTACACATAGAACAATCACTATTCTATATTTATACTCTATTCTTCTTTCCCTTTTTGCAGTGTCTCATATGTCTACACTCACATGAATACAAACCTAGATGATATTCTATATTATAGACTAGGACTTTTCAAAATATTTCACTATTTGTTTCACTTCACTCTCTCTTTTTTGTAGACTCTACCTCCGTTGCATATTTGATTTTACAATCTATCTATTCAACACTCCCTGCCCTTACAAACTATTCACTCTATTGACTTACTGTAGATGCAACAACATTGATAATTGTTTGATTGTATTCTTTTTGCTTAACTCCACTAGTCTACAATCTCTTCCTCGAGATTCTCACCATGGTTCAGATCTTCTCAAATATTATGCTAGGGTTTCCTTTTCTTGCTAACTTCACCAGCAAGTTTCCTATACATCAAACTATACACCATCATCTAGCTCATCATAAAGACTTTTGATAAGGTTTATCAAATATAACCATACCTTTTCATTGAGCCACACAATATTTAATTCTGATATAGAGAATTTTCCCAAATAAAATTTCTATCAAACCCTAAAAACTAGTATGCATTCAATGCACTCTCCTATTCATTTGATTTGATTTGATCTTGATCACCTATGCACTTTGTATTGCCACCTTGAAGGTCAAATCTTCATTTTCTTTGGTCACTTGTGTAGCTAGGCCAATTAATTATTTCTCCTATGTTGGTTACCAAATTGAAACCCTTGTTAAAATAGATCAAACTATTGCAGATCTTCAAATTTGAATACTAGTCATTGATCTTCTCTCTTGCACCATGATCCCATGATATTCATCCACTATCATCCAATCTTACACCATCTTGTCATGTCCCATTTTTCATTTCACCTTATTTCCCTATTAAGGAGACAAGCCTCATATCCCTAGCCATATGAATTTTTCCACCACATGAAGGTTATCATCATTGCATCAAAGGGACTTCATTAAGGGTCCTATCAATAATAGAATTTCTCATAGATGAGATATCCATCGAGCTATCAAGGAGACATCAACTCCAATATCATTGATATGGGATTGTCATACTGATACCATTTTCTACTATAAACAAGTGGTCCTTACACCATCATGTCACCACATGTCACCATCCACCATCACTTCCTACCATGTTTCATCCTTTCCTTTACTTTTTAACTATAGCATTGATGCACATGATCCTCAACTTACTGGGTCTCACAATTAGAATCACACTCTCCTATCACCCTATCAAAGAGACCTTCATCAAGGTCCTGGAAATACCATATTTTCTAACCGATGGGTAGGTCATCATTGTATTGAAGAGAAAATCATGAAACTCCCTTTGATCTACATTTCTCTCTCTTATCAAACACATATCAAAGTATCAAAGGGACATTTGAAAAGGTCTCACCAATGACCATTAGTCACACCGGTGAAAATCCTTAATGACATCACTTGTCCACCTCATCACCATATCACTACATCATAATTCACAACAAGGATGTGAATTACCATTCATCCAATCTTGTCATGCAACATTTTTCTATCATCATCACTATAATCCATGTCATTATGATTAGGTCCTTGTTTCCTTCTAATTACCTTCATTACTATCAAATCCCACCAAATGCAGTACAATCACCATCCAATGTACCTCATGCAATTTTCACCTTTCTCGCCTGACCTCGCATGCCTTGATTAGGCCCCACTGAAATCTTAGTGAGGTATGTGGGCACCATCTTATCTTCTTGGTTGCAACCATTGATCATACACCATTATTGATGACCTTGATGCAAGCATCCACTACCACCTGTCATTATGAAATCACATTCCTCTAACTATTTTTTCTTCCTATGTAGGTCCCACCATGCATAATTTTACCACCATCGATCTTCAACACTAAATTTCCCCCATTCATCAATCAAGATCACAATGTCGCTACAAACCCAAGCTTTAGAACCTCATTGCTCCATCGAAGAGAGTCTTGTTTGACTCCTACCAATACACTAGTGTTCCACCGATGATGTGACCATTGGCTTGTCAGAGAGACTCCTAGGTGAGTCTTGCCAATATACTCTTTTCATGCTAATGTGAAACTGAACCTCGACAATTAGTTTCCAAGATGTGAGGGGCTGGTCATGGGACAAACATAATGGGCTTAAGTCATTACTCAAGCTACCTGCAACTACCAACCACAAGTCACCATCAATATAGAAGAACATGTTGGTTTCCATGATTGTAAATGCATTAAGGTTTATTTGTAAACCCTAAAATCAACTAAGTGTAGAATTAAATCAGTTTTTGGCACATCCTTCACTTTCTACCTGCAAAGCACATCACTTGAATTATCTTATAAAACCCATATCAAATTGGCTACCAATTTACACATTTGTCTTCTAGAAGAACCCTTTGCAACCTCATGTTAATCTTGCATGACAACAATTGCAACATTTGAGAAACTTAGTAATATTTGTATAAACATTCTTCTTTCATCAACATCCTATACCATAACTTCTAGAACTATTTCCACTACATCTCATTAACATTTAGGTACATCACTGAACTATCATGATGAAAAAATCTCCCTTGCATGATAAATTCCATACTTCTTTGACATCAACGACACTTTTGACATAAAAGAAAACATAATAGTAAATGGATTCAAGATTCTCTTGTAACTCTGTGACAACATTACAACATATGCACTTACCAACAACTAGTACTCATGCTTCCATATTAATTTCTAACTTTATCTCTCCTTTATATCAATGATACTTTCCATTAATTCCATCATCCTCACTTGCATGGGAAACTCCATTCCATCACCTCTGATCCCCTTTCATCATGCTAGAAATCCACCTTGCATGCTTTTCCCTTTTTACATTAATGAAAAATATATGCCAACATCCATTACCCCTAAAGAGAGTGTTGGGAGCACAATTTTTTTTGGGAAAAATGAATTTTTTCATCCCTATTTCAAGCAAAACCATGTGTAGCAAAATGGAGACTATACCAAGTATTAAAGGCCTTTGTATCGTACAACTTCAATGCTCATATCTTTCTGAGATCCTACCTCGATATTCCCCATCTGAGCAAGCCTAGAATTTAATGTGAATTGCAATAGTTGTCATTTCATTAATCTCCACCTTAAGTGCATTCTCAATTTTGATGCCCATCACCTGTGCATCATCAATCACCTGGGTGCTCTCCTCTGCCACTTTTTCCAACCTATCTACAACCACGCTTCCTTCTCTTTTAATGTGGCTTACTTGAAATGCATCAATTTTCATTACTTATGATCAATTTTCATTACTAAGAGGATATAATTTTTTACAGTACTTTAACATAGGCTTAATCTATAAATTTTTCAAGCTATGTGTTGTAATCCTCCTTAGCTAGGCATTGCATATCCAACAAATTTTTTACTTTTGTGTTATGGTGATTTTACCTTGCATCAATTAGCACCCTAGCCTCTTTGAAAAATGTGTCCATCCTCATCTCTATTTCTATCATATTATCTATGTTAGGATTTAACATAGAATAATCAACAACACTCAACATCATCTTAGAATGAGGAAGTAGTTCTCCCAACTCTTCCTCTCATTTGGAAAAATCCTTTATTTCATCCTTATCATTCAATATCTTGGGCATAGTAAACCCTTCCATTTCTCTAAACATTATCAAATTAATTTGGAGTTGCATTCCAATCTTTCCATGAAAATTTGTGATTTCATTTACTAAATCAATGGCCTTAAATAAATCAAGAATGTTGGTGGGAGCTTCAAGGTCTTCCTACATTTGAGGCATCATTTCTTTCAATGTTCCTGCACTAGCACTCCACGTATTCCACTCAGTTTGGAATGCTTTCTAAACTTGCAAGTATTTGAAATTTTCCTCATGAATATTTTTGTAGGAATCCCATACATTATTATATTTATTTAGTAATTTTGTTAATGTGTGTTTTAAAACATCATCAAAAATATCATTAGCCACTTTCACTATCTCCATTTTTTCTTTCTTTGTGTTTTCTTTCTTTTCTTGCACTTCCTACTTCAAGCTCTAAATTATCAATGATAGGGTTTCTGTATCTTGTGCTAGAAAATCTGATGAAGAACTAGTTGGAGAGGGAAATCCCATAAATATAATGGTAGCAATGGAAAGTACCTTATTTTTCTCATCCATATGTTTATTATACTTATAAAAAACATTATAATTAGCTTATGTGATCAAGGTTGTGTCTACACTCAACATGGCAACATGCATTTTCAACTATGCACCTGTAGTAGCTATCATTTCAATAGCCATTTTAACAACCATAGCTCTAATCCCTTTCTCTACATACTTTATCACTTCAAGATTCCTAGTAGTTGGTGCCATAGATCGAATAGAAAGTGTATGTAACTTAGGACTAAAGCCTGATTTAGAAACTTTCTTATCAAAAATCTGCTTAGAGATAGCGGCATCTAGATCTTTCCTGATTGCATCAAATGCAATGGCTGGTGACAGTTCCCATCTTGGCAATATTAGAATCCCACTTCCTTTGACTAGGGTCTTGCAACCTGTGGAAACATAACAAAAATTTCCTATATTATTTTTCCTTCCTCCTCCTTAGCTTCATATTGCTAAGAAGGGTCAACCTTTCCTTTTGCCTCTTCTATTATCTTTTTTATATTAGATGCTTCCCAATGGATAACAAAATCTCTAAATTCTTTTTTTTGAACAAAAACATCATCACACATGAAATTGTCACAAGCCTTTATCTTGACATCGTCAACCTCAGCTTCATTAGACTCCCATTTTACAATTCTACTAGAAGGAACATTGAAATATTTAAAGCATCTTCTTTAATAGGAGATGGGAATATTTGATCCACTTCCTCCTCCACTAGGATGTATTATTTAAATACCTCAGTGAATATCCTTCACCTCCTTTCTCTGTTTCAGAATAAGTAACCAATGGGGTGATTGCAGGTTGTTTTTCTGTCAACTTAGCTTGCACTTCAATGTATTGAGTAGAAGATTGATCCAACTAGCTCCTTATTTGTTCTTCATGATTTTTTCTAGGCACCATGGCCATTATTTCAGCTTGCTTAACATTTTCAAAGAAATTTTTTTCTTCAAAATCTCCAAGAATCAATTTTCCTTGCACAAATTTTTCATGTACCTTAGCATAAGGACTAGCATAGAAAGGATTTTCTTTTAACATGTTCTCCTCAATTAAACAAATTTTATTCCATGTACTTTTTCTTTTTGCAACTTCCTCATCAGAAGAGAGGTTTTTGATCACATCCTATTGATAGAGGAATTGATGATGTCTCCTTGATAATCCTTTGGCACTTCTCTTAGCAATAATAACCCCTTTAGGGTCACACAACCTTATAATATCTTGTTTCATTCTAATATTTTTTAATACAAAGCCAAACCTCTCAATGCCTTCCATTGAAGTGCAAGTGAGATAGGCTAAACCATAGTAAGGGTTTACCAGGGATGCCTTCCTTGATTTTCTATGTGCCTTATCCATGGCATCAAGCTACCACATTATCTCCATGAATGCTTGTCAGTCTAACATATATTTGCAGCATGTTGGGTGGCACTATGGATCCTTAAATTCTAATTGTATTATAGTTAGATTGGTGGTACCAATCCCCCCAATTTAAATTTTGTGTAGTGCCTTCCTAATACTATAGAGGCCTCAATATTTATTTCACACCTTTTGAGATTCTAGAAATGTGATTTAGGCCTAACTTCTCCAATAGAAAAATCTTGAAAACATTTCAAAACATAACATAATCAGATTGAGGATAGTGCACATCCCAGATATGGGTCCACCATTGCATAGGAAACTCATTATCCATGTTATCCTTTTCTATCAATTTCATGAATTTTCTAAACACCATTATGCCTTTCCACAACAACATATGCATCAATAAAGAATATTTTCTACATGAAAATGGAGGGGTTTCATCTTTCAACTTAATCAAATCCTCATGCAAGTGTTCAAAAATATAGGAAGCATAATCCGAAACCCTTTTTTGATGCTTATTCTAAATATCAATTGCTAAAACCATCATAGAAACATCCATTTTTATGTCAAAATTCTTGTGCAGGACCTGACACAATGCATAGTCTATAATTTTGAAATAGTCCTCAAAATAATAACAATAAAATGGTTCTAACTCTATAGGACTGAAAGGTACACCATTCCTCTCTAGATAACATCTCTTGTGCATTGGAAAAACATTCTTTCTATATGCAATTTTTTTTTTTTGCTCATATTCATTATATAGTTTATGGAAATTAATGGATTTAGAAGCAAATGGATTCAACTTAGAAAATTATTCTATTTGACTCCCTAAAATTTCCAACATATGAAGAAAATTTGGAAAACATTTTGATTGTCTTGTCAGTTAGATCATACAACCTAGCCAATTCAAGCATCAGATCCACCTCCACAAACACATTGGGGCACACTAATTTTCCAATGTCACAAGTCGATAACTGATAGGTGGGATGACTAGCAAACCTCCTCTAGAAAGAATATATAAAAAATCCCAACCACTCTACAGTAGCACCACATCACTAATCCTAGTAGCCAAATCTTGAAAATGAGTTGTCAATGCACCCTCACTAGTGTTTCACTTTCCAACTAGAATAACCTCCGTAGTTGAGTCCTTAGGGGCCTATTTTATGAAATGAGGGTATTTTTTCTTAACAACTCTCTTATTTGTATTATTTTTAGGCTGTGTGTCAGGAATTTTAACAACTCTCTTCTTTGTAGTTTTCTCAGGATGTGTTTTAGGCTTAGGCTTATCATCTTGAGGCTTAGGACTTTTAACCCTTTCAAGGTAGGTTTTATATGTCATTTGGAGGAGGATTCACTAGGCTCACTCATTGTTACAGCTCAGTATAACTAGGGTTCCAAGATATCTATGAATTACAATTCTATTCTTTTAATTCACAGGGTTCATACTCAATTTCAACAAACTTCACTCCTTTACCCCCAAACCCTATATATAATGACTAAAATTCCCTTACTAACTAGAGAGAAATAACCCTAAATAAAAAAAACCTATAGGCTATCTATCTTATTCACTTTCTTAATTACCCAGTGCTACAAATTACTCATAGAGGTGAAAAATTTAACTTACTTGGGAAAATTAGCAACTTGTTCTTCAAAATTTGCTTTCCTTGGAACTCCACCTTCTTCTTCTCTACACTTAATTAGTTATTCAAATCTCAAGGATTGAAACTATGGAATAAAATTGATCAAAAACCCTCTTTATGACTCAAAATTAGAGCATATTCTCCATTAATGTTTGATAGATAGCTCATGCGAGCAGTCCACCAAACTAACAAGATTCCATTCAAGTTTAAACTCTAGTCGTTGATTTTCTTTGATTAAAAACATGGTGTACAATTCTCCTCAACCATCACTTTATGCTTTCTCAATTGTGTTTTAAAATAATGATGATACCCTATGGAGTTCCAGGTAGCCACCCACATGTTCATTAATCCTTTAGAACCCCATTTCTCATCGCAATAATGCTTTGAAGTTAATTCCATACTTTGGTGATGACCAAAAACACCTCTGATGGAAGGAATATTCCTCATTATATTCTCCATTGTTTTTTTCTGAAGTGTTAAAAATATATACTTTCATTTTAGTGAACAAAGAAACCCAATGATGCAAAGCTATAGCCTTAAGGCTTAGTCCAACACTCATCAGCATGGTTGATTTAGAAATGAGAATTCTTTTGGTGATGGGAGAAACAAGCAATGACACCAGATGTGAGCATGTGGCAAGATCATATCCCACCATTCCTTACCTTCATATTTATCATCACAATAATCAAAATAAACAATGAAACTTTTCTATGATGGCATAATATAAAGGAGAAACTCATGTTCATCATGCTTCACTAAAGTGGAACCAAAGAATGAAAAATCTTCAACAATAAGTGATATGAAAGGAAATAAGCATATCATTCATCAAAGAAATGAGACATTGAGACCAAACACCTTCTATGATGCACAATACAAGAGAAAATCAAGGCTCATTGCTCATGGCAGTAATGAACTTGATGGGTTGAAGGATTTTAGCAATGAGTGATACAAGAACTTAAGTGGTAGAAATATGCATGTGCATAAAGTTTGTCTTAAAAGAGGAACTACCTAGGAAGAATGCAGGACTAGGGCTTAGAAACTTAAGAATGTTGTACACAAAGGAATGAAAGGATGTAATAAAAAAAAAAAAGGATTAATTATCAACCTTATTAAATTATTGAAACCACAAACCAAACTCACCAAAGTAATCGAGGAAATATGTTTAATGGGTAAATGAGAAACTCTAACGATAAGGGGCCAATAAAAAAATGAACCCAAAGGCACAAGATATAAATGAAATGACTTGGAACAAGTCATAACAAGTCAATAGAGGATTATACCAAAAGAAAATGGTTTAGATAAGGGGAAGATATACCAAGTATAAACCCACCCATAACTTAAAACCCTAAACCCTATCTTTGTAATTCAGACAAAAATTCACCAAAGTAAGGTATATTAGATTAGTGGAACAAGAAATTTTGAGGGTTCAACCAGTCATTCATCACTAAACTCAATTCTTAATCACATATTAACAATAGTAACATATACAATAATGAACAACAACAATTGTTTAATGTGTATTTAATAGTTGAAATTAGAATTTTTCATCAAATGGTAAAATAAATAGATAATAATACAAATAATTGAACATCAACACATTACTAAAGTCTAAATTTGAAAATTTTCATTTATTTTCACATGGAGTACATAGAGGCATTGACAATGCAAAATCTTTCTCAAAGAAAACTCTGCATAGAGTTGAGTTAGAACTTAGAAACTCATATTATAAAAAAAAATCACTGTATCACTATTTCTAGCAACTTCCACTGTTTAGGTCCAATGGAATTGTCACTTGTTATATATGATGTTGTTTCACTTGAATATTTATTAACATTACATGATTGAAATTGGAACCTATCTTAAATTCTTTAGTCAATTTTGTATTCAAGGTTATCAGTGGTTTTATGGAATCCAAATAGTTCACCACATCTAGGTTCTGAGCAAATTGGTCGAAATGAATCTTCCTTGCACCCTCAATCTTCTTTCTGAAATCATCCTTTCCAATGAATCACTTATTTGGGTCAAAAGCCTCTTGAAAACCAAGCTATGTGAAGTTCCTTACCTTTTCTTCCACCTTCTTCATCTTTTCTGTAGCCAAATGCAAGTATTCCTTTGTTTCACACATTCCCAAACATTTTTCAATGATATATGTCAACTTCATTAAGGTATCAAGCTGATTGTTAATCCGTTTTGATTTCAAATCATTGTCACTAGCTTTGTATACTATTTGTTGAACTTGATTTGCAGTTTTCTCTAATTCCAACATATTTTTGTTATCCACTAAATATTTGTTCAACTTCTTATAATGTAGTCCGATAGCATCAATCAATTGAATCATGTCACACAAATGATCAATCCTCTGCATTATTTCATCCTAGATCTTTTGTTTCATATACCTCATTGTTTCTATAGAAAATTTTGATAACTTATTTTGACAAGAGTTAATTTCATTTTTCTCTTCCATCAGCTTTGCCTCCAATCTTTCATTTATTTTTCTCTCTTTCTCCATTTTTTTTTCCCACTATGCATTTCCATTCACAATGCTTTTTCTTAATTTTTTTGAAGTTATTTTTTCCTCATCACATTTCTTATTGATCTCATCTAGATTTTGCTTCAATTCATTCACTTCTCTCTCATTTTGTTTATCCTCTCTGCTTGTTTAACTAGAGGTAGATTTTTTTATTCTTTTGTCTAATTTGTTTCTCTTGTATTATGTTGCTTTCCTCTTTGCTTTCTCATTTGCTATGTCTTTTGGTAACTTTTATATTTGATTATGAAACCATTTTTTCTCTCTATCTTGATTTAGAAATGATACGTACATCAAATAATTTTTCTTCTTTAATACATTAATTTTGTTAGTAATTTTAAGTCCAAAAAATATCCAATTCAAAATTGCTCACTTGGAATTCACATCCATCCATTTGATTTGCTGGTCTATTTTGAACCATGGGAATAACAATTGCATACTACATGATTTATTTATTTGTGTAAAATGTGGGTAATACCATGGTTGTTGCAGGCTCTAAATTTACGCTAGACACACTCTCCATCAATTGCTTCTTTTCTTTTTTATACAAGTTTGATTTCCTTTTAGAATCTTCACTGTAATAAAAACTTGGGGAGATGGAACAATGGAATGCTTGAATAGAAAATGAATAGGAGTACTTGTAGTTGCTAATGATGTCACAACCAAACTAAATGGAAATGAGGGAGTGTTTTGAAATAACTCCTTTGTGTTGGATCCACTAGTAGTGTGACTTGGACCTATCAAAATCCTTTGCCTCTCTTGTATGCCTTGATAGCAAGGTGTTTGTGTGGTATCTTGTATTGTTGTCCTCTTATGTGTAATTTGTTGTTGTAGCACATGTTGACCACTACTAGTACTACCACCCATACCATCACCCCAAGTGGTAGTGCCAGTTGCACTAAGCTCTCCACCATGGGCATGTCCTACTTGTGATTGTATTTTTCCATGAGGATGAGGATTTGAAGATCTAACAAATTGACTTGTATTCCCTTGGTCTAATTTTTCACCTCAAATCCCAAGGATAGATTTATCAACTAGTTTTCTATTCTCTACATTTGTTACAGTGCAAGGGCCTTATCTTTGGGACCCCAAAGGAAAACCTTCATAACCCAATTTTTTCAGCTATGGTTGCTACTGAAGTATATGCTTCTTTTGTGGCCTCACTTAAACAAGGTTTTAAATTGACATGGATTTGTTCTTCCCTATCATCATTACATTCATCATTAGTTTCTTTATCTTCACATTCATTGTGATGCTCTATATCCCATAATTCGCTAAACTGACTATCTTCTTTGTTATGTTCATACTCTGTAAGAGCTTTTGGGTCACCTAGCTCCTTTTGTTGGTTGCTTTTAAAGAACAAAGAAGATCCCAACAAGCATCTATGAATTTTACAAATTCAATTCTTGAATACTTATGGGACGATTGGCCAATGAATGAGAGGAAACTAAGATTCTTCCCTCTTGCACTTTTATCTCTCCAAAACCTGGGAGGGTGATCGCACAATGTGCACTTACAATCTTGATACATAATTATACCACACATTGCACAATTAAAAAATAAATTCTCATTCAAATGCTAAATAGATGAAGTCTTTAAAGAAACTAACAATTCCTTTGAAATATTAAACACCTAAAGTTGAGAATTCACACAAGACCAACCTCCATAAAGGTAGATCGATTAAAAAAATTATTTATGAATGTTGTTCTCAAATTATAAAACCAAAACCATGGGAAATGCATAAAACACCAAAGATCAATACCATATCTTTGGGTAAGGAGTAAAAACATAGAAAATAAAACTATAAGGTGATTCTAATTCCAAACAACCATGATCTTTATGAAATTTCCTTACAATTCACACATAAATAGTCATATTCTATGACTAATTATTAGATGCACTACACATGTATAAAAATTCATGATTTAATCAAAGTATTTTAACTAATTCATTAAACTAGAGCCAAAATTAAGACATACACCAAAGAAAAATGACAATGAAGATCAACGAATCAGTCCTTGATAAAATTTTCATTAATAGTTCATACACAATGTTAAAGCTAGAGAGACAATAGACTCAAAAGAATTGCATTATTATTCAAACATGCTTGGAAACCATACAATTGAAAAAATTAACTTGCTAGAATCAAAACTTAAGATGCAGACATCAAATGTGTTCTCTCTATGTTCCCAATTTGCATAATTTAGATCTATAATTTAATAAGAGACTTGTACTAATGGCCTTGAATTCACTTTTATAAGAACAAGGAGCAAAGTATTTTGAGGCCGAAATGTACACATGTCATATTTTCATTTGATGGCCATAGCATATATTCTCTTTATATTTATATTTGTAATTTCAGATGGAGGGAACACAATAAAAAAAATGATTATCTCCATTTACCGAAGAAAGAAAACCCGCCTTACAAAAGGAATTTTGTTGAAAATAATAATCTTCTAATCATTCAACAACATATTCATTTCTTTGAGTAGGATAACAAAAATCTACAAAAGAGGAGAAAGGTGGACCAAAATATGAGTCAGAATCTAGGTCATCAGTGATCAACATTTACTTGTGGTGTTTCAAGTTAGGAGACACATCTTTTATGCATTGTAATATCTAAGGATAGACCTACACTATACTTGACCAAGTATATGTGTTCCCCATCCCTGTGTTTACAAATCCAATTCATCAATAAATATCCTCTTCCATTACTCATATTCTAAATCACATGGCCAATTGAATTTAATTATTTCATCCATTTTCTTTCTATATGGAGAGTAATTTTCGATTATTGAATTGGCTTCCTTATTGAAGTCTTCTAGTAAGCTGATGATGAAAGATAGTTTCTCAAGAGTATTTTTCAACATATCAAATTGTCAACAATCTCATAGATGAGAGTTGCTTGAGAAACAATAGTGGTGTCAACATGGTCCTTCCATGTTTGTAGAGGCTTGAATTCATCTTATGTATGTTGGATATTAGGGACCAACACCAATTCTACCTCATCAAACTTTGACTTCAACTCTTTAATCTTCTACTCTAGACAAGTGGCATACTCTTGGAACTTCTGCTCGTTAATTCCATCAACAAAATTTATAAAGAAGGTTAATCCTTAGAAGTTTATACTTATCCTTTTGATGGGTGGACCCAACTACCAAAAGTCTCAAATCACTAACACTAGGAATACACTTGTCTAGGATTGGTATAGATATATATACTTATCTCTTTGTCACAATGTTAATGCTTGTACCTTAAAAGAATAATTTGAATGGAAACTATTTAGTTTTCCTTGTATCCTCTTATTCATATGTTCAACTATTGTATGAAAAATATTGGAATTGTTCTCATACATGGTGTCCTAGAATTGTTGAAGCAATTTCTTATACACCTCAATCTATGAGAGTATTTGTGCTTTGGTAGGCTCACCTGGTGGAGATACATAGGTTTGATGTGCATGGGTCCTCAACTATAAGTGGCTCTTGTCCCAAGTTATATGGCACCAATTCCAAAAAATATTCTAGTGCAGGAGGATGGGATTGGGAATGTTCCATTGGAGAGGTGGGTGTAACATGAATTAAGCTATATAGGGCTTGATTCCTCAATGTTTCAACTTGTTACATGTATAATGCTAACTCAGTTTCTAGTACAACCACCCTTTGTTGGCTCCCATTATATTCATCAACCAGTTCAATATACTTACTCCAATACATTTCCCTCTCAATAGTTAGGCTCTCTACTATTGCTTTAGAAATTTTTGCAACATTTACTACCATATTAGCCGCTTCTAAGGATGGAGTGTCAGAGTCTCTCTTTACAATCAATTGTCCCCTAAAGTCATCTCATTCAACAACTACTAGCTTCTTGGACCCCAAAGACAATGACCAGACCTCCAATGTATCCCACTCTTCACTGAATATTGATCCCTGAAGTGTTAATTTTGCCTCTTCCTCATTTTGAAATAGGGGCTTTTCAGACATCCTTATGGTGTCTAGCACCACTAAATCAACTATATCTGACTCGAGTAACAACAACAAACCAATTTTTTTTACAAGTTCTCTTCCTTCCCTGGCTGTAACATTTTGGAACTCCTTCCCAATAGCTTTCCTCACATTTTCCTGAATAGTTCCTTCAGGGAGTTCTAGATGTAGGCTCCTTTCTCCGGCCACATTTTCTACATATTCTAAGGCTTTTACTCTCCATATAAAATACTTGAATGCATTTGTTTCAAAAAAAGAATCATCTTCCATGTATTCATTACAAGCCTCTTGCTTCAAATCATCTACATCATTTGAACCACTAAGATTAGCCTTTCCAAGTCTAAGGATAACTTCTCTTGAACTTGAGGAAACCTCCCCTATGGGGGAAGGAATTCCTTGCTGCATTTCTTTAGGAGTAATAAGAACCTTGTCCTCCTATATATTGGGGTAGTCAACTACACCCCTCTTACCTCAATATTTTGCTTCTTAAGTGGTGGTTGCTCTAATGGATCAAGACTTTCTGGGAGTGAATCTGCATCAAACAAAATATATGGAACTTGTCTTGGAGGTGATTGCATTGATCTCTTAGGAGAAGTTTCACTTGATCTGTGTGATATAGCAAGGGTTGGCACCATTTATTGTTTTTCTATTGTCTTCTTCCTGAAGTATATTATGATCCTTGGTTCTAGCCAATTCGAGGGTGTTTTCTCCAACACTACTATAGGGTCTTCTTCAATTGCTACTAATTTCCTTTTGTCTATTATTACCCGTTCCTCTCTCAAAACACCTACTATACTCTCAAAGTTCTCTAGAACATGCATAAGTGTATTATACTCACCCTTAATATTGGACACATGATCATAATTGGGATTAGACCCTTTAACCTTCTCCACCATCTTATTGAAAGAAAAATATTTTGGTTTCCTTTCATCTTGTTCTTGGAAGTCAAAAACATTCCTAATCACATCCTCAAGATAATAAAAATTGTGTACAAAAGAGACACTCATATGCTTTTCTTTCAATGCAGTAATAAAGCCCTCAGGGTCATGGTTTCTTGGGTGTACAATGTTCAATTTGTAAGGTGCCATAAGATGCACCAAGTCCTTCCATCCTCCCTTCATCATCACAAAATCAGCAAACATTTTCCATTCTAGGATGAATGAGCCTTTCTTCTACTATTTAGGTAGGTGTGCCATCTATGTCGCTCCCAATTGCTTCATAATCTCCATAAATACAATCCTCAAATGAATGTCTCTTGGAAATACATAATGATTAACATATGTGTCATACACTCTGAAAATTCTCATGCTAGGATATGGGATTATATCCCCCAAATTGTGGCTCAAATTTAGATCGGTCCTCCTTTCCCTAGGCCTCAGGAAATCATGGATCTCCTTGGTGGATCATGAACTAGGAACCTCCTTAGCTTTGATTCAAAGGCATTGTGGAATACCATATAGTCAAATTTATGGTCATCTTTGTCAATAATTTGGGTCTAGCATTAGATAGAGAGATCAATACCATCTTCCTTTTTCTTTATTGTCATATCCTTCCCAAAATTCTTCTCTCATTTATATAAGAACATGCGCATTAAGATAGAATACTACCATAACTTTACCTTATCCTTTCCACCTTTTAATTCAACCAAACCCTTGTGGATGTGTTCTTCCATAGGTGGTGTAATCATAAACTACATTGAAGGTTTGGTTTGTAGATGTGCTTCCATATAACTATGCTCACTTAGTAAGGTGTCAGGTGGAGTAAAATCAATGATCTAGCATAAAGAGTATATTGCATTCTTAAAGTAGTTAGCAAAATATTTCATGGGAAAGGGTTCTAATTCATCCCTACCAGTCCTTATTTGCTTCCTATTCTTCCCAACCCTTGTATTAGTAGTGTGTATAGGTAACATTGTTGTTCTAAGCAACACCCTTGTATTCGCATATTCCTTTCTAAAGACATCCATATCAATAGGAATCATATCCTTGTTCCACTCGTGGAGTTGGGAAATATCTAGAATTTCTTCTCTTGTTATCTTTAACATCTCTTTACCATCAAATTTTCTGACCATTCTAGAAACTGGGTCATATCTTGCAGAAATTGTTAGGAATTAGTGTTCACATGGTTGTTTAGGTTGACATTATTAGTATGTTTAATATAGAGTTATGTACATTAATATTAAGTTGTTGAGAAACAACTTAATATTATAGTGAGTGTTTGTTTGTATTATGAGTTGTTTTAACAACTCATATATTTAGGAGTTTGTTTATTTGTTAGTCACATAATTATCTATGAGTTGTCATATGATGTTTCCTATAATATAGGAAATACAAGTCCTATATATATTCAAAGTGTATTGAAGAAAATTGAACTCATATTATTATTGAGTGTATAATTTTTGGCCTGCCTCTGCTCCAATTTTCTAATATGGTATTAGAGTAGTTTTGCAGATGGTAGTTGACAAAATTTGATATATGAAGAGCAATCCATCTTACAGGTCGCAACATGATATTTTGTCTACGGAACGACACCATGAGTTGTAAAGTTCTAATATTTCTCACACGATCATCTTTGAACGATCTGTGCAAAGTAATTAGGAGATCAAAATGTGCATTAAGTAACGTGAAGTTATAAATTTGGAAAACTGTTGCAAACATTTATTGCATGTATTGGCCGACATGTGCAATGTGTTTGGAGATAGAATTATAGCTAACAAGGAAGGCCACGCCATGTGGATTTCATGGTGCCCAAAGTAGAGTTCTATCTACAATGGAGATTCAACCCAAAGCATTCAATTAGCATGCAGACCTTGGAGCATGCGTTATTCCTGAAGTGCCTGCTTCTTTGCCTCTTTTCAATGCGTGATGTATTTAAGTAAAGTCTTCTAGATCTGTGTCTCGTCATTCCAGCGACTACGGAGGATATCTATGAGTGAGAAGGCCCAATTGAAACATCTGCAAGTGTGTTAAGCCTGATCAAATCGCAGCAGCTCAATCTGCGTGTTCATCAAAGGTCGCACTAGCATCTATTTGCATATCAGAGCCTCTATGCTATTACCTCCTCTACTTATTTGTGTATATGCTGCCCACACCGGTAACAATAAGTTATATTTGATGTTCTTCTCTCAATCACATTTTTTTTTGTTCATGTACAAAACAAAAGTGATTTCCAAGGGGAAAAGCCACTGAATAAAGAGATCTGCCCTGAATTCTGTCAATAAGCCGATTTTCTATCGACGACTAGCACAATTTCTAAGAATGAGAACATTTGATAATTTCTCTATTCATGGTGTTGACTCTTGGTCGTACCGGACTTGCATTTTCTAGTGATTCATATGTATTGTGATTAGTCTGGTGATATATGAGATCTAGTTTGTTCTATTGTGGATTCGTGATTAGTTTCATAGTGAAAGGTTATTATTATGATTTATTATCTAGTTGTTGGATTGGTTTTCCTTGGGTAGCATTATTTATTACTTTTGTTAATTTGTGAAAATGTTGATCAACTCAAGGTGCATTATCGGTGGAAACCAATACCTTAGGCATTGTTTTGATTAGGGGAGGTTAGGTATTTTAATATGGAGAAAAATAGCACATTGATTGAGAAATTTGAAGGTTCAAAATTCCGTACATGGCAAATCAAGTTGCAGTTGATCCTTATCGAAAAGGATCTATGGGGTGGTAACTAGAGCAACAATAACCCCAATTGATGTTGATGAACATGTAAAGTGGATTGTGAAGGATCAAAGAGAAATATCTTTGATTGGTCTTGCACTTTTAGATGCATACCTCCACCACATTAACTTATCAAAGACCGCAAAGCAAGTGTGGGATAATGTGAATGCATTGTTTGGATCACAAGCTTCAAGTACAAAAATGGGCTTAAAGTAGAAATTGTGCGAGCTTAAGATGATGGAAGGTGAAGACATTGTACAACATATAATTAAGTTTCATTCCTTATTAAATCAACTAGCTAGGATAAATACTAAAGTAGATGATGAGGATGCGAAGGATATTTTGTTAAATAACATGCCTTCTAGCTACGACAACATTGTTTTCACATTAAACAAAATAGATGCTAGCCTAGAAATAATATCAACTCTAATTGATGAAGGAGCTAAGAAAATTGATTCCACTATAGAGGAAACCATAATGTATGGGAAAAATAGGCCTAACCATTCCTCCAAATCTAGTTCTTCCACATCAAAGGAAAATCTTTCCTTCAAGAATAACATTTTTTACTACTACTATAAGAAGGGACACATTGTTGTGAATTGCACTCAGCATGCCAAGGATCTCCTTGATGGCAAGTTAAATATAGATAAGGCATTAGCTATCAATGATGATGATGAATTCCTTCACGGGGTAGCAACTAAAGACCCTCCACATGAAGATAGTGAGAAGGAATATGTTTTCTAAATCAAACACACTAGAGGATGGAGGCACCAAAGGCTAGAGGATACTTAGTGATATCTCGTCAGCCACTAGTGACAAGGCTACAAGTTACATTAGTGAAAAAACTATTTGTTCCAAAATAACTAAAGCCAAGATCAGTTTCTAGGTGGTAGCACAAACTGTCTCATATAATTTGTGATCAGAGTGGCAACGATCTATAGTGGTGGCTGCATATGTGACAACGAGGGATTTTTGCTCTCAAACTTTGTATTTGTGGTTTGATGTGTATGTCCCCAATCACATTTCTTAATTATTAGTGAATGGATGTGTTTGTTCCCATTCACAAGGTAGTGAGTTATTAAAAATGTTTGTCCCTAGTCACATGAGTTGGTGATTATGATTGGATGTGTTTGTCCTAGGCCAAACTTGATGTAATACCTTAGGTAGATGTGTTAGTCTCTATCCTTGGTTCCACGGATATATGTGTTTGTCCCTATCCTTGGATGAGGGTATACTAAGTGTAGTGAGGCTCGTTCCACTATCGCTTTTCATGAGTAGATGTGTATGTCCCTACTCATACCCTATGATGAGCTACTATGTGTGGTAATCAAGTATTGTGATGTAATTTCTTCCCATTTTCACGCTAAGGGGGGTGTTAGGAATTAGTGTTCACATGGTTTTTTAGGTTAACATTATTAGTATGTTTAATATAGAGTTATTTATTAAGTTGTTGAGAAACAACATAATATTATAGTGAGTGTTTTTTTGTATTATGAGTTGTTTTAACAACTCATATACCTAGGAGTTTTTTAATTTGTTATTCACATAATTATCTATGAGTTGTTATAGGATGTTTTCTATAATATAGGAAATACAATTCCTATATATATGCAAAGTGTATTGAAGAAAATTGAATTCAGATATTATTATTGAGTGTATAATTTTTGATCTTCCTCTACTCAAATTTTCTAATAGCTATGTCCTTCAATAGGTCAACATCCATGTATATATTGGGAACTACCAACTTTCCCATGTCCAAATTCCAAGGGTTACAAATAGGAACCCAAAGATTTATGTTTTTGAACTAATGTTGGAGTAATTTCCATCCAGTGAATGGCACTTCAACATCCTTAATAAAACATTGCTTATCTAATAATCCTTCCTTTATTTTAGGGCCATGAAATATAACTCTTCCTTGAACCTTTTTATTAGTGGAGGGTTTCAGTTGATCAACTACATCTTGGGAAAGTAGTCTAGATGGGGTTGTAGAGCTAGTGGTTTATGTTTTGGGTGCCATTGGTCTCAAGATAGGTTCAAGAAAATTAGGACTTCAACACAAAGGGATTTTAGACCTACCTTTTCAATTCAACCCTAGGGTTTGATTCAAAGTTGCAAATTTCAATGGGTTTGACATAATTACAACTTTTAAAAGAAAATTTTAATCCCAATAAAGCAATTAAAATAAATAACAAGAGGTAATTTGACCAAATGCAGAGTGAATATTAACCCTAATTACAGATAGTTTGAATAAACATAAAAAAAAATGTTTGATTACATATGAATTTTTTCTCCTAGGAAACCATAAAATTGATTATTCCGAACTTTGCAAATTCCTTTTCTCAATCCCCTTTGCACTCAAAATTTGTTCACAATTCTCAATTATGAAAAAACCAATCATTTTTTGTCTATTTTGAGCAATATTGGGTAGCTTTAGAGGTCATTTCCATCATTAATACTCATTCTTGCAAAGAAGAAGGTGGCTACCATGTTCGTACCTTTAGTTTTGAATTTTTTTGTTGATCTCCCAATAAGGTGGCCTTTTGAATGAGTCAAATAAAGTCAATCATGTTTGAATTTCCATCGCCATCATTCACCAATCCATTGACCAATGATATTTTTCCAAATGGTTGCCAAATTTTTTGCTCCTTGAGATCCACCCTTTCTCTTTCCAAATGACCATAGAATCCATGTGGTGATAACTCACTTACCATATGGCTTTCAATAAAGCATTATTTTATTCATGTGAGGTGAGGAGAGAACAACTAATATTTAATCTCACTATTGCATCTTAGTCATTGATCTAAAAGCTTAAGACACCAGGTTTAACAGTGAAGACTAGGCCCCACACCTATAAAGGGACACACGTCCATCACCCACTTACCCTACAACTTTTGAGAAACCATTATTTTATTAGTGCATGGGGAATGACCAAGATCAACTCTTGAGATGGAATGGTCCATTAATTAGCACATGCAATAAAGTTAGTTCTAAAGATGGGGCCATGAATAGGTCAATGAGAATTAACCCTCGGGAACAAAGACTTAAGACTTAAGTCTTTTAACATACAAAATATTTAGTCATTTTATGGAAGAATTAAAATTATGGAAAGGCGTCTAGTGACTGACAAACTTAGACAAAAGGGCCAATAAAACTATGATCTCGATGGCTTAAGTTACCACTTAAGTGACCAAAAATCTGGTATGATAGGTCAACAAAGGATTAGAAAATTTAGGGTTTTATGACTATGAAAACTTTGAAAAGAGGATTTTAACCTAAACCCTAAACCCTAGGACATAGAAGGTCAAAACCATGAAAAGGTCAGATATATCTAAAAAACATTCATAAATTTTAGAAGCTCTACCAGTAACTCATGCTTAGGGATGCATAACCCTAGTGGGTATGGTGAGAATTTAGATCTTATGGTGACGTAGAGCAACATCAAAAGACAAAAACTTAGGAGCTGGCCTAGACAAGGCAAGTAGATGCAACTGAAAGCAAACACACCAAACCTATTTACACTAATTACAAAGATATATAATGTATATGGAAAATAACCTATTTTAGGAGAAATAGGACTTCAAGAATTTCACCTATTAAGTATTGCAAGAAATATGAGTCCTTGCCATGTGTATCTGCAATCAAATATGGGCCGAGCCACAAAGGATAAAATTTCCTATATTTTCCTTTGTCTTCCATCCTTGCATTCCATATTAAGACCATTCATCCAAATTCAAATTTCCTTCAATGGCCTTCTTATCATATAGGTGTTTAACTTGAAGTTGCAGCCTCTCATTTGTTTTATGAGATTCTCTTCTAGTTTTTTCAAGCTCAACTAGCTTCTCCATCTTGTGTTGCATCTCATCGGATATGTTAGTATCACACTATTGAACAAACTTGTACATCTTTAACAAGTTGTGATGAGGTATCCTTTCTTCTATCCCATATACAATGTTAAATGGTGAATTCCCAATGACCTTCTTGACCGCAGTCCTATCTGTCCACAATGCAAGCTATAATTTTGAATCCCATGCTTTCTTATTCTTCTCAATCATTCATTTAATGATCTTCATCAAAATCTTGTTGTTGGATTCTACTTGTCCATTTCCTTGAAGGTGATATAGACATGAGTAGGAGGTACACATACCATGCTTATTACAAAAGCCAGTAAATTCCTTGGATTTGAAGAACATAGCATTGTCATAAATGATTCTTTCTAGGACTTTGAATCTAATCAATATATTATTCATCAAAAAATAAATAACTACTTTTCTTGTTTCTTTCCTTGTGGGAATGACTTCTACCCACTTTGTAAAGTAATTGTGGCAACAAGGATATAGGAGTGACCCCCACTTGAATTCTCTAAAAATTCACCAATAAAATCAATGCACCATTGTTGAAAAGGAGCCTGAACTGAGATTGGCCTAAGAGGCAGATTACCTGAGAAATTTAATTTACCAGTGAACCTCTGA
Organism: Sequoia sempervirens; assembly: GCA_007258455.2. Classification (NCBI taxonomy): domain Eukaryota; kingdom Viridiplantae; phylum Streptophyta; class Pinopsida; order Cupressales; family Cupressaceae; genus Sequoia; species Sequoia sempervirens. The sequence continues at coordinate 61,674,777 of VDFB02000017.1, forward strand.
TATGTATCACATGCATTAAAAATCATATGAGTATATTTGAACATATTTGGCCACCAGAATCCTACTCTTTATATTTTATGAGCAATTTCTTTGGCCATGTATTGACCTCCACATGCTCCTTTGTGAATTTCAATTGAAAGTTATTTTATGTGATCTCCATGCATGCATCTAAGTAACACAACCTTTTGGCTTCTCCACTAGATTTCACCATAAATAATGATAAATTTGATGTCCTATAGCTTGAGAATTATTCTCTCATTATTAAGCATTCCTTTAGGGCATTGTGTAGTCTGCCAGTATTCCACAATTCTTTTTTACCATCCACAAGTTTGCATGTCACATATGGGCACAACATTTTCATGTTCAACTTGATTTATCTAATTTTATTCTAAATTGTTCTTAGCCATCAACTTATCCAAACCCTGACCTCCTACCAAATTTTTAATTTACATATCAATGGTGAACTCCTAGATACTATTGATCCACCTACATCTTTGAGTTGTGGTCTTCTGTTGAGTAAAAATAGCTTTAACTGGTGCACTTGGGACATATGCTACAATTTTTTCTCCCCTCAAGTATGTCCTATAATTTTTTACAGCATTGATTATTGCATATGATTTCTTTTCTATGGTATCATACTTAATCTCAACAACATACAAATACTTTCTAAAGAAAACAATAGGCTACTCAAACCCTTCATCATTCTTTTGTAATCACACTCCTACCATAGTGTGGAAAGAAGCAAAAGTGAACAATTGAAATGGTTTAGAAAAATCATGGTACTTGAGCATAGACACCTCTTTGATGGCATCTCTTATCAATTGAAAAGCTTTAGTAGATTCTCCTGTCCATGCTACCTTCTTTCCTTTCTTCAACATTTTGGAAATTGGCCTAACAATCTCAACAATTTTTTTGATAAACCTTCTCATAAAGTTGATTTTTCTGAAGAAGTATTGGATTCCCTTTACATTTCTTGGCCTTGGAATCTTGTCAATTTCTACTACACATTGAGGAACAATCTTGACCCCATCCTTAGAATTAATATGCCATAGAAACTTACCTTCCTTCACCCCAAAAGCACACTTATTAGGATTCAAGGAAATATCATATTCTAAAGCTCTAAAAAATATCTTTTTCGAGTGAGAACAATGATATTTTTTCTTCTTGATATGTGTAGTCAAGTCATCCTGATATATAGCTAGGATAAGATCAATAAAATAATAAAAATCAACATCCATGGCTCTTTGAAATGTAGCACTAGCATTGATTAGGCCAATGGAATTCTCACATATACATAAGTTCCCCATGGTGTAGTAAATGAAGTCTTGTATTGTTCAACTTCTTTCACCATGACCTAGTTGTAGCCTAAGAACCTATTCATCATTGATAGCAATTCACATCATATCACCTTTTGTAGCATAGCCTCAATATTAGGCAGTGAATAATTATCTTTCAAGGATGACATATTTAAATTCCTAAAATCTATAGAAAGTCTCAGGTCACCATTCTTCTTATTGGTTCAATAATTCCAATATCCCTTATCTTCATGAGTTCTTGCATTTTTGGCTATAATGTGGGATTTATTGGCCTTTAATTTATCCATAAAAGGTTTTACATCAAGATTCAGAGGTATCTCATGCTAAAATAAATCTTCCATGTAAGCCTTAAGGTTATCATATGACCAAGAAAACACATATCTATACTTCCTTAACAGTGCATTCAACATGGATTTGACATGTAGTTTCATCTTCTTTCCTGTGTAAACCATCTTGGGAGAATTCTTAGTTGCAAGATTAATTTCTTCTAGATCTTCCTTATGAGAAGATTTATGATTAGCATTTTCTTTATCAAGGCCATCAAAGACTGTCTCCAATGCAACCAATCCTTTGGGAAGCTTGTTTTCTTTCAGTTAAATCACTTCGTTCCCAAATATTATTTCCTTACCATCCACTTTTACCACCAATGAACCGAACTCAGTCTCTTGGCTTTCATATTGATCAATTTACACTGAATTTTTTTCAAAATATCATTGTCATCATCAAATACTTTCTAGTTACAAATATTGTCAGGCACTACAAGTGAAGTTTACACCTCTATTTTTGAGATTCCATCAAAAGTGACATCATTTAATCTAATAGAAATATTGGCTAAAAAATATTGCTAGAATTCATTCCCCTTTCTATCCACTCTATGTTAAAAGCATCAAAGCCCTCAATGGTATCCCAAACTGCATTCCTATATTGGTTTAGCCTTTTATTTTTGGAAACAAATTTGGATCTAACTTGGGAAACCAAAAATTTAGAATCTCCCAACACTTTTAACATCTTAATACCATTATTTGAGGCTAGTTTCAGACCAATCAAGAAAGCCTTATATTCGGCTACATTATTTATGCAAGAAAATTTCAACAAGAAAGATTATTTGAATGTTTTATCTTGTGGAGTGATGAGAAAAACTCCTGGACACGAGCCTTAGAACAAGCTCCATCAAAGTACATAGTCTAGAGAGTATGTATTTGTGGTTCCTCTAGGACCTCTCTATCAATTGGTGTAGGTTTAACCTCTTCCTCTTGTTTCAATTCTTCAACTTGAAAAGTATCCAAACTAGTATCCACAAAGTTGATTATCACTGGTTCTTCTCGATCCTCTGCATATTCAACCATATGATGGGCTCTTGGTTCCTAGGAAATTTTGAAATCCTTTTGGTCAATGGAAAATGTAGCAAAATATAAATCACATTGAATGCTTCGACCCATGGATGCACTCCACTTTCTTGACAACAACATCCCATAATTTGGTGGGTGTGTTGTAGAAAAAAGTACCTTTCGCTTGACATGGGATTAATTCATGATAAATGGACTTAATGAGGTCTTAATCTAGTGTTTTGAGGCATTTTATGCATCCACACTATGTCTTTGACCCTTTCAAATGCATTTAACAATGTCTTATAAAGGTGTTGTAAAGTGTTGTAAGATACTTTCATGCTTTTCTAGACTTAATGAATCCATTACCTCTTAATTCAACATTATAAAATGTATTTAATTGCATGATCACATCAATTTAGAAGGCTTGTAAAATGCACTTAATAATAAACTAGTGTTGTAATGTGTCTTGCACGTTCACATTGGTTCTTCTGCCTTTATAGGCTATGCGAACCTCATTTTAGTGTTGTAAAGTGTATTTAATCACACTTTCACATTGAATTATGTGTCCCAATCCCCATTTGACATTCACAACATCACTAATAGTCCCACATTAACCCATATTGTACATGCCAAGGGCTAAACTAATCAAATAACCAAAAAAGTTGCATTTTAAACCTTATTTCTTTATCTCCTGGCTTCCTAGTTGTCAAATTGGCCCCTGTGGGACCCATTCTCCATGCATGGAAAATTAATCCCATTCAGTTGGGACCCATTTGGCCTAATATTGACCTTTGAATGAAAAAAAAAGTGAAAGTTGAGTTTAATATTACTTCATGTCAACCTATGATGAGGTATTAATGGGTGAAATAGGTGAATTGACTCTAAATATAAGTATTTTAACTCATTTTACATATCTGTTATCTCTTATCATTCATTCACTCATCAATCTTCTATCTCAAGTAAAGAAACATAGGGTTTTATCATTGCAAGACATCAAGAAAGATCCTAAGGACATTCAAGGGTTGAATCTTCATCCATTACTATAGAAACACAAGAGAAAACATCATGGAAAGGTAATCAATTTCATTATTACATGTTTCATTCCATTCTTTCATCATATTGGTTTAATTACTTAAAAGGGGTTTGACCAAGGCAAACCCCATTTGAACATTTCTCTCTTTCCTTGTGTGTTTGTAGATTTAGGTCTCTTGGAAGCTTGAAAATAATTGAAGATAAATTTGAAAGGTTGCTCAAGTCTTCTCTTCATTCAATAAGTCAAAATATCAACAAAAAAACATTTTTAGACCCATAAATCAGAGTTTCAGAAGCGAACACCTGTAGAAAGTCAAAGTGCAGATCGAAAGCTCTGAATTCCACTTTTAAAAATCTATAAATTCAAAACTAGAATTATTTGCAATGGGTGGTGAATGAGTCCCAATCTAAGGTCAATTTTGATTTTTTTGCATTTTTGGATACCCTTTTGTCTGAAATGGGCTCTAGTTTAATTTTACAGAACTAGGACTGATTCGCCCATAATAGTGAATGAGTCCCTCTAGACCTAAAAATTAGCATCAACAAAATTTCAAATGTAATTTCTAGTTTCCATCCATATTCTAGTTGCACACTTGTAGTTTTATCCTTTTGTGTTCAGTTTTGTTCACATTTCTAGTCCATTTCTACATAACACAATGTGTTTTCAAACACCACTTGTTTCTTAGATTTGGAATTGATATTTGATCAATTTCATAGCTTAGTTTCACTTATATCATCTCCTTTAGTCTTATTAGCATCCTACATTGCATAATTTGAATGAACATACCTAGCATTTTTGGCCTACATCTCCCCTTTTAGGCGAAAAACCTTAGAAGAGCTAGAGAGCCTTGTGGTGCCAAAAATCTACAGTTCAATGGGATATCGACCACAGTGATAATCATGTACAATTCCTTCTTAGGGAATGTTGAAAGTTTTTATGAGACTCTGTTAATCACTCCTATGATAGGTACCTCTCTGAGGTCCATAACAAAACACTTTCCATAAGTAGTATCACTCTTCAAACGCATTTCTTCCATATTTTTTATTGGAATCACATTATTTGAGGCACCTAAATCAATCATGCAATTTTTTAATAACTTCCCATTAATTATCAAACTAAAAAAAAATGGGATTAATATGAATTGGGTGTTGGAATGTGTTGAGATGCGATGCTTTTGATTGTTGTAATAAATGGTTCTTATTAATGACAATGTATCTTGGTTGATTGAATAAGGTTCAGTTTTAATGCTTTGGTGATCCAATTGGCATGGTTCCAAATGTTGTTTTGTAATGATCTATATTTGATAACATCTATCCTAGTACCATTTTTTTTTCAACATAATGAGATACACTCTTATGCTTTCGAACTGATCTAGAAATTGGTTAATGTGCCTCAGAACATTGTTTGCATTGTAACATGTATATTCTATTCCTTGGTTTTGCATATCATGGTTAATATGTAGAATGTTTATTTGAGAAAGGAGGTTTTGTATGGTCCATGTTTCATTCCTTTCCACCATGGGAATTCTTTTGTGGTGACCTAATTCAAGTTGTGTTTGGTTAACATAGGAGTTGATGGAGGCATGGAATGGTATAAGTAAGAGTTGATTATGTTCGATGAAAGAAAGTGTGGTGAATGCAGATATGAAAATATGGACATTGTGAAGTATGTGAAAGTATACGATCAGAGGTAGCAAATAGTGAGATTCTATCTAGTAGCATTGTTGGTGACAATTATTTTTTTGGTGGATTCCCTTTCATCATTCTTTTGGTAGTGAGCCCTTTTCTATTGGTAGTGAGCCTTTCTCTTTTGGCAGTGAGCCTTACCTATAGTGAGTATGTTTGGTAGTGATCCTTTGTAAAAATAAGCTTAACGAGTGTCACCTTAACCAATATTCTATAATTGATAATTAGTATTCTATGTTGTTTTTCCCATCTTGGGTTTCCTTGTAAATTATGGTGTTCATTGTGCATGGTGTTGTTATGTCCTTTCATGTTCTTATCTATTTGATTATCATTTTATTTATTTAAGCTAGATTTGGATTAATTAAAGTAAAAAAAAATTAGAATAACTGATTCACCCCCCCTCTCAGTTATCCAAACTGTTCAAAATTGGGCTGGCAGTAATTGTGGTTCCCAAATATATCTCAAGATTTTCATTAACCGCTCCTTCCACTTTATCACTCTTTTCTTGATTCTTGGTCACTTTGGGTGGATCAACCACCAATTTGTCATTAGCTTGGCTAGAGCTAAACTATTAATGAGGGAACATGTCTTACTTTTATGCTCATCAATCCTCATCATTTCCAAAAGTGGGATTGTAACTTGGACCTAAGACAATACCTAAAACATATCCATGAGAGTTAATTTTGATAATTCAAGCAAGACTACTTCCTTATCTATAATTTTATTAGTTTGTTTCTCATCCTTTTTAGAAACATGCTTCTGCTCTTTATCCTTTAGAGTTGGGGAAATGAATTCACCATCTATCTTGGCTTTACCCCCTCCTTGGCCCAAATTATAGCTCCTTTACTCTCTTTGAGTTTTTTCTCATGTTTCTTGGTTTTTGTCATGGCCCATTTGTCATATACTTTATTTTATTTAATTTTCATGTTATATGGTTTACCTTCATCACCATTCAAAAATTTGTTTCTTAAATGATAAGAACCCATTGCTCAATTAGCCAATGTAGCTATCATTTTTATAATTTCTTCATTTGAGGGTCTGCTTAGAAAAATATTACCTGCTTCAAGATTATGGACATGACAATCATTATCTCTCTCTTCATTAGAGAATACTTGCTACTGATGTGCACCTACTTGCTTTTTAATATCAACATCACCTCTACAAGACTCATCATCAGAAGAATAATCATCATAGGAAAGATCAAATACAGTCATTAGTACAATTACTATTTCATCGTAATCTTGAGGGGTCTCAAAATATCCTTGATCATCTTGTGACTCCTCCATGGATCTTTCCACTACACACTATTGTCATGAATGAGATAATTGGCATACCATACACCATAGTATATCTTTAGTGAAATTTGTAGAGCTCTTTTGTAATGGGTCAGGTGTACCTTATGCTTGAAAATTTCTTCAATTGTTGTGAACTGGTTTTCCATTATTCCAATTAGTATGGTAGGGGTAATCTTGTAATGTTGGTGGCCTTTCATTTCATTGGAACTGAGTTTTTTCATTCTCTACCGCCTTTTGCAACAAAGTAATAACCTAATCCAATTTCTCCTTAGGAGCTGCAACTTTACCAACCTTTTCATTCTGAGCTCTCAAATTCTTCAAGTCTCTAGGGTCATCTCTTCTCCCCACCTTATCTAATGCTCTCTTTTCATTTTCTATATAAACTACAATTTTTTAGGCCTCTCTCAAATTTTGTAGATTCTTATCTTTGAGTAAGTAACACATTTTTGAATCACATGCATTATAGTATACCACTAGGCATGCATTTTCATTAGGCCTTAAATAATTAAGGACTCTATTAATGGACTTTTGGAACCTTCCATTAAAATCAGTTGCCATTTCATTACGTTCTTTTGTGATATTTTTAAAATAATTTAACCTAAGCCTAGGATCAATTTGATCTCCATATTGTTCTCTGAAAAATATATTGAAAGCTTCTTTTGAATCATTGCTTACATCAGGTAATCTCCTACACCAATCTCTAGCATCTTCAATTAATGATTGCATAAATTATTTAATTGCAACATCATCATCCTAAAGCTCAAAGTCCTCAATAAAACACTAAAAGGATTTTAGATTATCATCACTGATACCATTATTACCATTGAACTTAAGAAAATATTTTCTAGCATTATCAGGCACATACCCTAGGATTGTATCAAAACATAACTTCCTATAACTATTAGTATGCAAGAGTATTCATCCAAAGGGTCCCTCCTCTTCATTTTTATTGTCATGATTCCGTCTCCTATCATGACTGTTTTCAGGCCTTCTAGTATCAAATACTCTTGACTAGGGGTCCTATTGATCATACTGATGGGGTTTCCTAACCCTATTTTATCACTATGAAGATTACTAGGGGGGATTAACTAGAATGGAATCATTTCCAATGGGATTGGTCCATAAATTTACACAATAATTATCAGCTAAGGGAACTACACAATACTTTGTTACAATCTATTTAACAATAGGACCAGTTGTTTCAAGGATAGATTTAGTTGCTAACCTTTCCAATTCCTCCATTTTCTCAACTTTTATTTGCAACATATCTCTCTCAATCATGGTTTTCCTATCCTCCTTTCTTACTCTTCATCCTCTTTTTTTATTTTCATCACATCTTAATGCTCTTTCTCTAAGTCATTGCATATCATTAAAAAAAATTCCTCTTCTATTAAAGTGGTATCAACATCAGATGTCACTACAATTTCAACATGACCAGGAGTATTTTCACATAAATACTCATTGAAACAAGTCATCAGGTCTCAAGGAAGAGGAGCATTTCTGATTGGAGATATGACCAATTTACCTACAACCCTAGCATGAAAATAACTCATCTTATCTCATTGGATCCTTTCTCTTTGTAGACAAATATTTTGGAATCACAAGATTCTCTAACACTTCTAGGGTTTTTAACCTAAAAGTAGAGAGGTAGGCCAAAATGGGAAATGTCCCCACTCAAAACTAATATGAATGAAATATTCCTAAATATAATGTCCTAATGCAATGAACTGATAAATGAAATGAATTATTAATGTAAAACCTAAGAAATTCAAGATGTTTGAAAACATAGTGTTGTATGCAAAATGATCTAAGAATGCAAGTAAACAATAAAAGAAATTATAGAGACTAGAGAGGTGCACATAGAAGCTGGAATGTGATGTAGAGAGGCTCTAGAGTCCTATAGAATTTTTTGTTGAAGCCAATTGGGTCACTTACGCCAAGCTAGGAAGCTTAGTCCTATTTCAGGGAGATTCTATTGAAACAAGTTTCAGCCAAAAGGGTATCCAGAAATTCAAAAAACACTGATAGTGGGACTAATTCACCATAGATGGTGACTTAGTCCATTTGTGAATCTTAGGAAATTCAGGGAAGGAATCTATAGCCTTTATTCTGTACTTCTATTCTTCATAAGTGTTTGGTTCTGAATCTACAAAATACATCTTGTAGGAGGTCTCCAAGCTTCTCTTAGGGTTTTGTTGATTTGAATGAATTTGATGGAATAATGACACCATTTAACACCTTTCTCTTTAAAAAATCTCCATAAAAGACTAACAAACTCACATGCAAAGAGGAGAAAAAGTGTTAAGGGTTAGTGAATAAGGGTTTTCCTTGGTTAAACCTCGATTTGATAATCAAACCCTTGAAAATGAAATTAAATAGAAAGAGTATGATGAATGAACGACATGCAATGCTAAAACTCACCAAACCCTTGATTTAGAAATATAAAGATATGGAAGTAGATTCTCCGATGTAGACTTGATGATGCCTAGAATGCTAGAGAATGATTAAGTGAATGAATGTATGTATGCTAATGAATTGGGGGTGAAAATGAGAGGATTATTTATACTTGATTTTACAAAATTTCCCAAAAATAACACATCATAGGCCAACCTCAAGGTTAAGAGAATAATATCCCACTAGGAATTTAAAATAATTTTGATTTTTGTGCCCAGTGGGACTAAGTCACCCCAGGTGGTTACTTGGTCCCACTAGGGAAATTTTAATGGGTGTTAGGAATTAAAGTGTATTTAACATTTAATAGGATTATTCTTTGAAACACAATTAAGTAGGGTCAGAAAGTGCATTAAGGTGACATTTAAACATAATAAATGGTAAAATTAGTGATGGCAAGGATAGAAAAGTGTGAGAGTTTTTTAAAACTCTTTACAACACTTTGAAATAAGGCTTGGTTAGTGATAAAAAGAGGTTATTGAGGTGAATTATAATTAAAAAGTCCTAGAAAGGTGTGAAAGTGGGTTACAACACTTCACAAAACTTTTACAAGCTATCATAGAATTCTTAATGATTGACAAGGGTCCAAGACCTAATATGATTGTGTTGACCACATTAGAACATTAAATCTAGGAAAAATCAATCCAAAATCACTAGGAGGGCCTAAAAATGAGAAAAAGTAGAAGGGTTACTTTTTCCATGTGCATATTTAGCCCCCACTTTAGTGAGAGGATGAGCCTGCTTCAAACTCACACTAAAGTAGCCAAAAATGCAATCAAGAAGGCTTTGAATGAACTAATGCTAGCAAGATGATACAATAAAAATCAAGAGGGATGATCAATCCCCATGATAAATACTCCATGGAAAGATACACATGAGCACAAAGAAATACACATGAGAATGTTGCAAATGAAGAGGGAGAGAAGGAGGAGGAAAAAGAGAGTTGGATCAAGCTTTGATCATTTTTCCATCCCATTATGGATCAAATCTAGGCTATTTGTCTAGAAAGAAAATGCATACTCACTTTGAGGTGATGAAACTCATGGTTTTCCACTGGTTGAGAAGGCCCAAAAGGTGAGAAACATACACTCATGGCTGGTATGCATTCACATGCATGCAAGTGGCTATGGGGAAAGTCATGCCTCAGAATGAGATTCCCACTCAACCATACCAAAGTTATACCTCATGATACCTTTAATAAGGTAGTACAAAATAAAATGTCTTTTCAAGCTTCACAATACAAGCAAAACTTCATATGCTTGGAGCTCATGAAAAAACATGATGGCACCATGAGCATGCAAGTTGTGTTATGCAAGGTGGCCATATAACAAATGCGACATGCAAAATATATTTAAAGGAGTATTGGTTAGTTCATGTGAGGTCTTTAACTTAAGTAACATTGTTGCTAATATCTCTAAGAGAGGACCAATGAAAGGATTTAAATTCATAACTTATGGGAAGTAGTGTGTGACATCAAGAAACTAAGAGGAATATAATATGCTAAGATATATCACGCTCATGAAGGACATCACACCCAATGTCATCCAAAAAGTGACAAAATGCATTGTATGAAGTAACAAGGTTGTACTAAGAACCAAGAAGAGGAAAAAAATGAAAAATGATAATCCCAATATATGCCCCCACTTTAAACGAATTGCTACACATCATTCTGTGAGCAATTACTTTAAAGTAGAAAATAAAAAATGCAAAAAATAAAGAAGTCATGAGAGCCAACTTGGAAAACCCCTATGCCAAGTCATATGTTTTAGAGTAAAGCTACATCATGTGAGATAAAAGAAAAAGGGAGGGTTTTCCCCCAAAATGAAAACGCAAAAGGGTATGTGCATGATCATAATGGAAAAAATGGGCCCTTAAGTAGCAAAAAAATTAGAAAAATTAGAGTTAGGAAACTTGACATAAAAATTTGAATAAGTTAGCTATGTTATTTCAAAAATATGTAAAAATAGAATCTGTAGCAAATTGAATATAGTTTATAAAATACTAGGTTTATTTTTAAGAAAAAAATTCTATTTGGTGAAAATTTGAAATTTCAATGGAGAAGTACTTAAATTTTATGGAAAAAATAAGAAATAGGTGTCTATCTGACCACCCTAACCACATTAAAATGATAATATTGTTTTACAAGATTTTAGATATAAGTAGAGGACTCATGTCCCGATGTGATGCATATTTTTTTGTATTTTTTTTCCATGTAAATAATTAATTATGATTTAAAAATATATATATATATATATATATATATATAAAATTGTATGTCTTATCACCTTAACTTGGTCAAAACTTCATGATTTTTTAATTTATTTTTAATCCTATAGTATATTAAGCATAGAATGTGATTCATGTTTTGGATTCAAAAAATGTGATACTGATTGAAAGCTATAGATGTTTTTCAATCATCCTATCAATCAGGACTTTAGTTGCAATTCAAATAGAAGATGAATAATAATTATTTATTAAATTCAAAGTAAAGAATAATTTATATTTGTGGAAAGTTGAGAATCTCCTTTAAAAACCATTTTTGTCTCATCAATTTTGTGTAAAAAAAAGTCACCAGCCACATACCCTACACATACCCATCATATCCAACCATTTTTTGGTCCGTCATGATTTTGCACATACCCAAAACACATAAGGGATCTATGGATTTGGGGTCAATTTTTCTTTTCTACAATTTTGTTTAGAGATCTTAGAAATATCATCATCCCAAAAATACATAGAATGAGAAGAATGGCACAAAGAGTGAAAACAAAGAAAAATAAATACTTGATTGGGTCAACATGGGAGAGACATAGGGTGTCTCAACACTTTGTGTCATCCTCAAAAGGAAAACACAAGAAAATGAAAATGAAAAATCTTTTGGGTCAACATGAAGGAGACACGAATGTCTCAATGTTGTATGTCATCCCCAAAAGGGAAACATAAGAAAAATAAAAAAGAAAAGGCAAAGAAGAAAAAAAGTCTCCTTTTAGGTCAACGTGAAAGGGACATGGAATATCTTAATGCCTTGCATCATCCCCAAAAGGAAAACACAGGAAAAAGATAAAATAAAAGGAAAAGAAAAATAAAAGGACCTTTTAGGTCAACATGAAAGAGACATGGAATGTCTCAATGTCTTGCATCATCCCCAAAAAGGAAAACACAAGAAAAATACAAAGTAAAAGGTGAAGAAGAAAAGAAGGGCCTTTTGGGTAAACATGAAAGAGAGATGGAATGTCTCAATTCCTCGTGTCATCCCCAAAAGAAAACCATAAGAAAAGACAAAAGAAAAAGGTGAAAGTGATGTACAACATAGAGAAGAATGAAGGTACAAATAGAGGAATTTCACAAAGAGAGAGAACATCAAACATCACATAATAGGGGAAAACATTACACACATGCAAACACACAAAAAAAAAGACAATGAAAGTGCAAGAGACTAGTAAAGAAAATGTGAGTCAATTGTCAAGCAATTCATTCACTTCCCAGTCATGTTCATGATATGCCAAGGGTGGGTAACTAGCCAAACGGGAAAAAGAAAGTGCCAAACTAGGGGAATCACTAGGTTCGATACTCTTTGTAGGGGATATATCATTTAAGCTCATGGAAGAGAAAAATAATGCGTTCAAATCATTATGCACCTCTTCGTCAATTTTAGCAATGTCATCGTCGTTATCCAAATTAATCGTAGCAGGAGGATGAATGATAATGTCCAATGAACGGTGTACCACTTGTGATTTTTGTATTGGATAATTTTGTTGTGTTTGGGGAGGAGGTTCATCATTCATTGCTTCTATCAAGTGTGGAATTTTATTTTCTTTCTTTTCTTCTTCTTGTAACTTACAAGCAAGGGCACAATGTCTACACCTAAGCTCCCCAGCTCTTCTGTTTCTTTTGGTTTTATTGTCAAGTTGTGTTTTTGAAGGAGTGGGTTCCTCAACCATAGGTTTTTTGTCTTCCCCTAGGGGAGGAATGGAAATAACTATGGAAGGTTGTTCATCCACTTTCTCTTTTGCTTTGTAAATATGTTTTATATGAGGAGGTACAATGAAGTTCTTATCATTATCTTGTGGTCTCTTAGACAATGCTAGGGAGGTTTGAATTGTTGGTTGAGCTTTGTTGTTTGGTTATTCTTTGGGTTGAAGCATTATTTCATTGAGGATAGGAGTGTCGAAAGTGGACGAGGATAGGTTGTGGAGAGACAAGTCTACTATTTTCTTTGCTTTAAATTTTTGGTAAGCAATGACAATGAAGTCTTTGTGAGGCATTATAGGTTCCATGGGCTTGGTCCAAAAGGATTTTAAGGAAATTTTTCCTTTAGAAGAAGAAGGGTTAAAGACGTTATGGTGAATAGTGAATATTTCATTTTCAAAGGGAAACTTTAAAAATTTGTGTATGACCGAAGGGAAAATATTCATTTAGCAAAGCCATGGATGGCCTAGCTGCAAATGAAACTAGTCTGACTGCGGGATGATGGAGAATGTGACATCCAATTTTTTTGGTCCTATTTGTAATGGAAGGATAATCAATCCTATTGTAGGGAAAGAAAAACCATTATGTGTTTTGATCCATGTTTTAGGTTTATCATAATCATCTTGATAAAGATCATGTAATACCAAAAATTCCTTAGTGATCACATTCTCTCCATAGGTAGGAATTATAGAATCCTAGTGGGGTTGTCATAGATACAAATGGCTATGTAAAGAGGACCATCATGGAGATTTGTAAGTACTTCCTTAGAAGATAAAGTAATATCAAGAGACTTCTTAGGTTGTCCCTTACAAGGGATAACATCTATCACACCTACCATTTCATCCATAGGATTAACAGTGGTAACATGTCGAATGGGATCAAGATTTTTTGTATGAACATTCATCACATCATTCTTTAGAGTTTCACTAGCTTTGACAAATGAAACATTATGTTTGGGCATTGGATTAGTGAAAATTTGTAAATTTTGATTTGGAGGGGAAATAGACTTGTTTCCTTGATCATTAACACCTACAATGGATAGACAGTTTGAATCAATGAGGTCTTGTGCAAGGTGTTTAAGATGCTTAAAATTTTCCATGCCATATCCATTTTGTCTATGATAACAGTAATAAGCATTAGATTTGAAGTTTTGAGGTAAAATTTTTAGTAGGACTAGGTGCTTTAATGGTAGGTAAGGTAATCATTTGTTGTTGTAAAAGTTGGGACAATGTGTTATGAAGGGTGTTTGGTAAAGCTGTGAATCCTCTTTTTGGATCTCCATAAGTATAAGGACCCACACTTTCAATAGCTGCTACTTGGTTGTTGAGGGGGCTGAACTATAAAAAACCTTTCTTTTTCTATCTAAATGGTTGGAAATTGTTTTGGTTGGCATGTTCATATTTCTTAGTTTGGCTAGAAGTGGACTTTGCATATTAACTACTAACTGAATTGTGATAATCACAAAGGGAAGTACATAAGTGCATGAAGGAGGGAAATTTCATCATAGTGAGTTTGTCTTGAAGTTTGGTTTGCAAGTTTCCTATAAACATATTTAGAAGGTGTGGATTAGGAATCATGACATTGGTTTGAGAATAAAGTGACTAATAGCATGAGATAAAATCAATTATCTTTTCTTCATCATGTTGCTTGCATCTCATCAAATTGGACAAGGTCTTCTTTGGAATTATATGCACTTGGAAATTATTTATAAATGCAACAACTAGTTCATTGGATGAATGAAATGAATTGTTCGGTAAAGATCAGAACCATTCCAAGGAAATGTCTTTTAAGATTCTAGGAAACAGATTCACTAACAATTTATAATCAAGGACAAAGTCACTACATAAGGTGGTGTAAGTATTAACATGGTTAGAAGGATCTCCCTTACCTCCATATTTCTCAAATCTAGGCATCTCTATTCCTTGTGGCATTAGTGTTCACAATATTTCCAAAGAAAGTGGGTTGCTTTGAACATAATAGGTGGGTGGTTCATTTTGATTTTGATTTATGGTGGATATCCTTTTTTACATAGATGAAACTATTTGAAAAAGTTGGGTTATGAGAAGGTCATTGTAAGTGGTATGAGGTGGAAGGGACATTGGTGATGGATTGTATCTAGTGGTAAGGAAAGTTAAGGGAATGCTTATAGATGGTATGGTGGAAGAGGATAAAACATGTGATGCCACATAGGAATTAGGAATGATAGTAGGAATAGTCGAGGAAGGAATCACATTAATAACTTGTTGCATTGTTGTTGTAACTTCAGGGGTGGTATAGGTAGGTATGTATGCTACTATTGAGGGAGGAGTGTGAGGTCCTCCCTAGCTAATCATAGTGTTTATTGTTTGAGATACACTAGAGTTGGAAGGAACATGTTTTCGGTATAACTCAAATATTTGTTTCATAATGTCTATGCCTTCTTCACTTTCAAGCATGTGATGGATGTTTTCTATGGTAGGAATTGTGGTGGTTGAAATGTTTTCAAGACACACTTGATGTTGGAGATACATTTTTAAGTCCTCATGGATTTTGATGATTTTGTCTTGTGGGATGTGATTGTTATTGTGTCAATTTGCATGTTATGGGAAGGAAAAGAGTTGCTAAAGGCAGTATCCATGCCTAGTGTGTTAGTTGCAATACTAGGAGTGGAAGCTTTAGATAAGCCAAGATAAAAAATGAGTGTATAATCATGGGATAACATGAGTCTGGAAATTCTTATCACTAAGGTATTAGCAATAGGACACCAAACACTCATGCAAAGGTTTATAAATGTGGGTGAATGAAAATGTAATGTAAACTAAGAGAAATAAAATGTTGATAACTAAAATTATGGAAAGCAACACAAAAATGCAGAAAAAACAAGAAAAAATGTTAAAATTGCAAATTAAATTCTAGAAAATTTAGTGATAAATAAGCAACTGGACTAAGTCATCTAGGGTGGAAAATTAGTCCAAGTTGTAATTTTTTTGAGAATTTTCAAAATTTATTCACTAGATTTTATGCTTGTTAGGTTTTCAGATGTATATATAATATTAATATGCAATTTTTTTCGAATTTTTAATGAAATTCAATGCAAAAATGTGAGATATATGAGCTTTTCAATAATTCCAATTTTAAAACCATAGGATGCAATTTAAATAATGAAAAACCTAATGAAATGTTGATCCAAGCAATTCCTAAGATGAAAATGCACTTGAAATCAGAAATGAAATGTTCTAAAGTCAGGTTCACCAGAATGTGGAAAAATATTTTGGAAATATATGATTCTCTAACACTTCTCATGTTTTTCACCTAAAATGAGTGAACCATTTATTTTAGGGGTGTGAAATACTATGTCTCTTTTGCTCAATTAGGGGTTTTCACCTAAAGGAAAGAGATAGATCCCACACCAAAAATCTAGGTGGTTCACTCAAACTAAGGAATATATGATGCGAATATGACTAAATGAAATTATCTATATGTAGCAAAATGATAAATTATATTGATTAATGAATGGAAACTAAGGAAATGTAGAGTGTTTGAAAAGACATTGTGATATGCAGAAAACACCTAGAAAAGAATGCAAATAGCAAAAGAAATGGATGAAACTGAGAGTGTGCATCTAAGACATTGATGAATACTGGAAATGACTTTTGCAATGCTATTGATCATAATTTTTAGGCCTGGTGGGACTCATTCACCATTCTAGATTAATTAGTCCCAAATATGTGAAACTATTCTTGAGCCCATTTCAGACAAAATGGGTATCCAAAAATGCAAAACACCAAAATCAGGCCTGGAAGTGGGATTCATTCGCCAAAAATTGATAATGAGTCCACTTCTAAATTTTTGAAGATTCAAAGGTGGAAATAGGAACCTTCGATCTGCACTTTTTTCTTCTTCAAGTGCCTGGTTTTGAAACTATCAAATTTGGGCCTGAAAGTGACTTTTTTAATATATTTTTTCTTGTCCAATGAAGAGATGACTTGAAAAAAATTGCAATGCAATATTCAATGATTTCCAAGATTCCAATATTCCTAAATCTAAACAACATTAAGCTGTAGATGCTAGTCAAGACCTACATCATTGACTGTTTCCTTGAGGATTTTCATAATGGTTTTGTTTGTATCTTCTGCTTGGCGATTTCCTTAGGGATAGTATGGTGTAGAGAAGCGGTGTTGTATTTTGAATTTCTCACACAATTTGCAGATATTTTGATTCTTGAATGGTCTCCCATTATCTGTGATAATGGCTCGTGGAACACCGTAACAATAGATGAGGTAGTTCAAGATGAATTTTGAGATCTGCTTCCCAATTATATATGTCATGGGTATGGCCTCCACCATATCTATACATGGTGAAACCATTTTGAGTAAAAATCCCACCATCAAAAAGTATGGTACTATTGTACTAAATTAAATAAAGGTTATAGTTCATATCCAAGTACAAAGCTTCTTCAACAAGTGCTTAAAAAAAACACCTATTTTGTAGTGAATCTAGAAGCACTTCATTACGTGTAAAAAATATGCATTCTACAATGCAAGGAACACATATTATATAGAATATAAGCCAAGAGACACATCTATAAGAGAATGGGTATCCAAATACACATGGCATAATATCCCACACCATAGACATTAATTTGTACACTTGTAGGGTATTACCTTACACCTCTTACAACCATCATAACATGCAATACCTTTTCTCCAATCTTGGGCACCTGAAATGTGCTCATAATAGGTTATGATAGATTCCTTACAACTATCATAAAATCTATCATAGCTCTTCCATAATATCTGCCACAAGATCCATTATAGAATCCATAAGAGAATCCATCATAACTGACCAAAATATATGATTCTCTTACAACCTATCATAATCCAAATTGGGTGCCAACTTTCTCCAAGAATAAGTGTGCCTTATGATGTGCCATATCACCTATCATATATCATATATTCCAAAGTGGTATTCCCATGTACAATTGGGATGATTATGTGCCATATAGTCACCTTGAATGGGGATGCCACCTAGTCAGTGGGTCCCAATTTATGACAGGACACCATATACAATAGAATAATATAAATAAATAGAATAATACATTAAGTTAATTGATATTAGGACCCTAAGGTTGATACACCTTAATCCCAACATTCCCCTACTTTTCAAAGCCTATTGAGAGTCATATAATTTAAGCATCAACTCAAGGCCCCAAGGCCCATAGAATTAGAACACCATCTGAACTTCTCTATGCTCATTGATTTTATTAATGCATCTGCAACATTCATTGAAGTGTAAAATTTTTCCAAGTTCACCCTTCCATCTTCAACCATATCATGAAAATTCAATACTAAAAATTGATGTTCTTTGGTCTAGCATGGAAGGTAGGATTCTTTTCTAGGAAAAATACCCTTTAACTCTTGCAACAAATAATAATTTTTCCTACATCTAAAACAATATTAGAATACAATATCTTAAGCCAAATGGCTTCCTTACAAGCATGAGCACACTATCATGCACTCTTCTTTTTTTATGGAAAAGTGACTATAGCCTATCGCTTACTCATCCAACTAATAGCACCACTAAACATCATAAACATGTAAACATTATTGGATCTTCTACTATCAATGTCACTTGTCCAATATGAATACATATATCAAAAAATACTCATAGAATACTAAGGTCTATTAGGATAACCATGAAAACACAAGGCATACTCAGAAGTACCCCTTAAGTATTTGAACACTCTCATAAAAGTATCCCAATACACCCATCCAAGATTGTTCATAAAAGGCTTAGGATTCCCACTAGTTGGGAAATTTTTGGTTTCATACACACCAACACATACATCAAACTACCCACTGCACTCACATATGGTACTCTAGTCATGTCCTCCATCTCAATAGGATATTTTGGAAAATCATTCAAAAAATATTTTTTCCCTGCATTATAGGAACAACTAACTGTCTGCAATTTTCCATGTTGAATCTCTTCAACACTAAGTTTACATACTTTCTTTGGCTTAACCAAACCTTTCTTTTAGCTCTATCTCTCATGAACTCCATTCCCAAAATGTACCTAGTTGCACCTAGGTCTTTCATCTCAAACTATGCTAACAACTAAAACTTCAAATCTTAAGTCATACTTTTACCATTCCCAATAAACAAGTTACCATACATGTATAAGACAATAATCAGAATGTGACCATTATTATATTTAAAATATAAATAATGGTAAAATTTAGATCTCTAAAATATTGATGAAAATACATAGGTATCAAACTTTTAGTACTAGATTTTAGGAGACCGTTTCAAACCATAAAGAGTCTTCTTTATTTTGTAAACCAAATTTTATTTACCTTTTTCAATGGAATTATCTAGTTGTGATATGTGAATCTCTTCCTCCAAGTCACCATGAAGGAATGCTTTCTTCACAACCATTTATTCTACTTATAATTCATAAGCTACTACAAGTGAAAACAAGAATTAGATAGATGTCAGCTTCACAAAAAGAGAGAATATCTTCCATATTCAATTCTTTGCACCTGTCAAAACCCCTTGGTAGCTGAACATGACTTATGCTTCTCAACACTACAATCAAGACCACACTTTTTCTTCAAAACCTATTTAAAACCAATAGGTTTTCATCCAATAGGAAAAGGTACTAGATACCAACCCTTATTTTTCTTTATTGTAGCCTTCTCCTCGTCCATGGATTTCATCTAGGAATCTACGTCACTCATACCCATATCCAATCTAACAGATTAGGATCATCAATGTTAGAAATCAAAGAAAAAATGTTATTTGAATCCAATAATGAATAACACAACCTTTCTATTTTCCACCTAACCCATGTATACCTCCTCAAAGAAGAGGTTGAGGTTATTCCTCTTCTTCAAAACTTTTAGAGCTTCTTGAGATCCCATCTTCATCAATTCCAAAAAGAGTGTGTAGTTCATATTTCTTTGGAGAAAGTGAAATCTAAACTACCTCAGTCTTATGTTTCTACTCTTTCTCTCGCTACAACTCAACAATGGAAGGTTTTATCTCTCTAAAAATCACACTTCTGCTATCTAGAGAACCTTTTGAGCTTTTGGATCCTAAATATTTTACCCTTTCACACCAACACCATACCCAATAAAGATATAATTAATGGCCCTGTTATCCAACTTTGACCTCTTCTCAATTAGAACATGAGCATAAGATTCACAACCAAATAATCTAATATGCATTATTGAAGGATTTTTACTAGACGATGCCTCAATGGGTGTCTTTCCAACAACCTCTAATGTAGGAGATATTTAGATTAAATAACGTGCAACGGATACTGCTTCAACCTAGAACATCCACTCAAGGCTAATACCACTCAACATACTTTAAGCCCTCTCCATCAATGTTTTGTTCATGCTCTTTATAAATCCATTTTGTTGTGGAGTGTAGGGGTCCTTCTTATGTCTCTCAATCTCATGCTCTTTATAGAAAATTTCAAACTATATGAAACAAAACTCACCAACATTATCAATCCTTAAACACTTAATATTTCTACTAGTCTAATTTTCTACCAAGGCCTTAAACTCCTTAAACTGACTAATGAATTCAACTTTACATTTGAGAAAATAAATGAATATCATTCCACTATAATCATTTATGAAAGAAACAAATTATATATATTTTGATAGTGAATGAACATTCTCTAGACCAAAAACATCATAATGAACATAGTCCAAAACCCTACAAGACTTGTGAGAAATAAAGTAAAAAGAAACACAATTTTGTTTTGAATAAACATATTTTTTGCTAAATTCAAACTTGATATTACAATTGTCAAGGCCTTAAAGAAGGATCTTATTTTTTAAGAACTTTCTAACTAATGTGACCAAGTCATTGGTGTCATAACATTGTATTCTCTACAAGAAGCTTCATTTCCATAGAATGTGAACCATTAGGTACCCAAATTGGATGACTATAGGATGTAGCTGCAACACACTTCATCACTACATGATCTGATGGTGAGGATGAAGAATCCAAAGGTCTCTTCTTTGGTACAATAGAAGAACTATTGTTTTGTACTTTACATGCATCTAGATTATACAATGTTGCTACTCAAACATGCTTAGCCAATCATAGATCCTCTTGTCATCTTGCAACCTCCACTAGAGAAAATAGCTTGGACTCCCAAATCATTCAATTTACTTATAGAAAGTAGGTTTTGTGAAAAACCCAAGATATGAAGATACCATCAATCCCCTTCACACTTCCATCAAGAAATTTGATTTTGAGTCTTCTAGAGAAAACAATCTTCAAGTGAGAATCATCACCTAGGTACAACTCCCCACTACTTTTCTCTTCATACTTCAAGAACCAACCTCTATGAGAGATCATGTGAAACGATACACCCAAATCTATACACCACACATCTTTTGATGCATGGGTTGTCAAGGCTACAACAAATGCTTCTACTTCACATTGGGATGATTTTTTGAATTCAGAATCAGAGAAAGACTTGTTTTTCTTCTCCTTCTCCCTCTTGCAATATTTTTGAAAGTGATTTACATTCCTACTTAGATCTTCTTGGAGATTTTGAATTTGATTTCTAGTGCTATTTTTTCCCTTTCTCCTTTGGTCTACCACAAACAACAAGAGCCTCCTTGGCCATCTCAAAATATTTTCTCCACATTTCTTCAGATAACAATGAAGCAACCAACTCATCTATCTTCAAAGTGGTTTTTATGCATCAAATATCCATCACCAAGTGATCAAATGAGTCTAGAAACAAACACAACAAGATCATGTAATGGTCTTATTTTTCAATCTTGCCACAAACAAAACCTAGTTTTGTAATCAACATATTGAAAAAGTTCAAATGGTTGATAATGGATCCTCCATCTTCCATGTTCAAATAATACATCTTATTTCTCGGGAATATCTTGTTTACCAAGGATTTAGCTTGATAAACCTCTCCAAGTTTCTTCCACAAACAAACAATAGTCTTCTCTTCATGAATATTTAGGAGAATAGCATTAGCTAAATAGAGTTTGATCAAACCCTTGGATATCTGGTCCATGACATTCCAATCTTCTAGTTTCATTCCTGATGGTTTGGTTCTAGAAATAGTAGCCCAGAGCTCATCATCTATGAGTATATCTTCCATCTTGAGCTCCTAAAGCTTGAAATTACCACAGTTAAACTTCTCCATCTCAATCCTTGCAAATGTGCTTGCCATTATTTTCCTCCAAGGTCATGAAAGACACTTCTACAAAGCTCCCATTGAATAAAGATTAGCTCAAAAATCCCTTCTAAACGAAAAGAGGAATCAAGGTTGACCAAGCTCTTATACCAACTAAAAGGAAGACAAGTGAGTGGAAACAACTTCCTACACTAATCTAAGTAGGGGAGAGTTACAAAAAAATTCCTTTGAAAACCTTATATAGTTACACTACTAAGAAATATATTGAAAGAAGGGATATAACAACAAGTACACATAACAATTAACACCCGATACACATAGGGAAAACCATTTCAAGTAAAAAAATCCACCCTCCAAAAGCATAGTACTATTGCAGCAAATCAAATAAAGGTTACAATGCAGCTCCAAGTACAAATATTCTTCAACAAGTGATTCAAATCAAACACCTATTCAAGAGTGAATCTGGAAGCACTTTGTTACCTGTAAAAGAGCTATGCATTCTACAAAGCAAGGCATACATTTTATAGGTAATACAATTCATGTGAAGCATCTAGAAGAGAATGGGCATCCAAATACACATGGCACAATATCCCACACCATAGACATGCATTTGGACACCTGTATGGTATTCCCTTACACCTCTTATAGTTGTCATAACATGCAATATTCTCTCTCCAATCTTGAGTAGCCAAAATGTGTTCATAATAGCTTATTATAGATTCCTTAAAATTTTCCTACAATATGACATAAATCTGGCATAAAATCTACCACAAGATCCATCATAGAATCTATCATAGAATCCATTATAACTAACCAAAACATTTGATTCTCTTACAACCTTTCATAACCAAACTTGGGTGAAAACTTTCTACATGCATAAAGAAGCCTTATGATGCATCATACAATCTATTGTATGTCATAGATTCCAAATTGTGACACCTATGTCCACTTTGGATGATTATGTGTCATCCAGTCACCTCGAACAGGGATGCCACCTAGTTGGTGGGTCCCAATTTATGACATGACACCATAGGCAATTATATAATACAAATAAATAGAATAATACATTAAATTTATCAATATTAGGACTCTAATCTTAAGACACCTTAATCCCAACAATACTCTTTGAGTGCTTGGATGCATAGGTTTCAAAGTATTTAGTCAACAATTGTAGAGTTGAGTTCTACTCATTTTCCCTAGTGTATTATTTTCCATGGCCTTGTTATTGGCTCCAAATTAAGACATATTGGGTTCAAGGATCTTGAATGCCAATTTTATAATCATCAAGAAGCTCATAAGAATATATATATTTTTTCATAGAGCTTAGGCTATGTTGATTTAGATTCATCATTTTTTAATCCCTTTTGAAGTAATTCATTCTCATGGAATATGCTTTCACTGGGGGATTGGCTTAAAATTCTCTCTAGATATGCCAAGATTTAGTATGCTTTCATGGTGAATAATTTTCAACATATGGAAAGATGAAAATACTTTTTTTTTATAGTTACTTAATACTAACTTCTTCCTTTGCACTACAGGTATGATTTGTTCTTACTTTTCTAGATCTAGGTATAGAGAAACAAGGTTTTCCTTTAGGTGAAACAACTTTGGCTTCTCTTGGATCAGTGGAGTAAAGCCTCATCCACTATTTCTAGAGCCCTTGTAACTCTTGCCTCTAGCCAAGGTTGTTTTCACCTTGTAGGCATCATCAATGAACAATCCACTCTGATTATGGTGAGCATGATGGTCATTCTTATGCATCCCAAGCACCTACAAGAACATATAAGGACTAGCCTTTGAGAGGATGATCTAATCCCACCCACTACTACTTTATCTCTCCTTAGGTTCTTAGGCATAGTTTTTGTGGTTGACTATATTTTTTATAAATTTCTTCATTTTGATCTATTTTTATGTGGTAAGAATGACATTTAGCTTCCTAATGAAGATAAAAAGGATCATGATGGAAATACTAATTGGGAACCCTTCATGGATAATCAAGACCTCACTATTGCTTGGGGTAAACCAAATGATCATGACCCTCCTTCTCCTACTAGTGTTTTAGATCTTGTATTTTGTTCAAGGTTTTATTCCCATTTAAACTTTGAGATGTAACTTATTCTATCAATAGTTTTTATGAATATGTGTGATATTAGTTTATAAATATTAATATAGAAATTTATTCGTAAAAAAGGAAAAAAAAAACTTATATACCTTATATGCAATAAAAAAAAATTAAATAAAGTAAAACAAATTAAGTATTAAATAAATAAAACAATTCAACTAATATTTTTCAAATTATAACATATCTAGTAAATAGATAAAATGGAATTATATCTTTTTAAAATCCATGAAATGTTTTCCTTTGATAAAAAATTGTATGGAATCATTCCATTGGCTCCATTCGGTAAGGTTTTGAAGGTATATGGAAGAAACATAGACCACATGTTTTCTTGATACTCTAAGATATTCCAAACATATGGGGCATGTTTCTTTTTCTTTCTGAGGAGGGACACTACACGCATTTTAAGAAGTGGCAGTTTAAAGCTATCTGTCGACTTGTTTTGGTCTGTAAGTGATTTTTCTCATAGCCGGAGAGATGTTGTCAATCTTTTCTAGTGATTTCGTAGTGCAAATAGTTTCCAAGGCGAAAAAGGCGGAAGAAGCGAGAGATAGGAAAGAGGCATGCATTCTTACAGTGCCGATAGCCATACTAGGCGAAAGCACCAAATTTTACCATCCCACTATTGTAACAATTGGCCCTTATCATAACCACTCGCCTCCATATCAGAAGACACACGAGTCGCTCACAGAGAAAGAAAAGGAGCGGCAGACGCACCTTAATGCAATGGTGTCGGACAAGTTGTTGGCTGCAAAAAGATTTTGGAAGCTTTCCGATGAGCAACTACACAGAGAAAAGCTTCAGGCGATGGTAGGTATATGTGAGCGGAAGAAAGTAATTGATAAATACGACAAAGATTTAACTCATATGCAGAAAGAGAAATTTGCGCAGATGTGCTTTGTAGACGTGGCGTTCCTGCTGGAGTTTCTCAACACTTTTGTTATGGGTTTCAATCGACACGAAGAGAGTAACGTCGGTAATCAGCTAACTTACACTGGATGGGATGATGGCTCTGCACAGGTAAGTTCCAGTCATCCTATTTTCTATGAACGCAGTAACAATCCGGTGCTCTTCGCCATTTTAATGGATGTGATGAAACTTGAGAACCAACTGCCAATGGTGGTTCTTGAGAAATCAATGGAGCATATGGGAAAAAGGACCCTGCTGGAGGATTTGCTCCACCATCTCTGCTACCGTATTTCCCCTATTAAATCACAATCTCCATGGTCCTGTAATAGCACTCTCAATTTGATTGGATGCAAACACCTTTTGGATTGCTTACGGCTTACGCTTGTCTCTAAAGATTCATGGCTATCTTATAAGAAGATTTTAAAGATGCCATCTACCATTTCTGACTCCTCTGATACTGGTTGTGATTTCAGATCTTCTGTGGTAAAGTTTTTATATTGCCTTTTTAGTCCTTGTATCAGGAAAAAGAAAATTCAAACCGAGTCAAGCGATGAAAGGTATCTTCCTTACGGTGCAGCAAAACTCAAAAAAGCCGGAGTGGTGTTCCAAGCAAAAGAGCACGCGGGGATTCATGATATCTCTTTCGACAAGCAGACTGGCAAGCTGTTTCTTCCGCAGATTGATGTTGGAGTATGGACGGAAGCAATTTTCAGAAATATATTGGCATATGAGGCATGCTATAAAAGTGGAAGCAGTGAGATTTTGGAGACGAGTAGCGACGAAGATCAGAAATTAGTAACTCGATTCATTCTGTTAATGTCCCAGTTGGCGGAAACGGAGAAAGATGCAGACGTCTTGAGAGAGGAGAAAATCATTCAGAACAATCTGGGGGACGGGAGAGAGGTGGCCAGGATGTGGAACGACATGAACAGTTCCAGATGGATACCGAAATGCAACCAATTTGATGACATCACGAGGGAGCTGAAAGGGCACATCAGCCAACAATGGGTGGTCTGGTTCGCTGAAATATGGGAGCAATACTTCTCAAAACCATGGCTCGTCATGGCAGTAATTGTAGCGGTTATTGTTTTTGCACAAACTGTGGTAAGCCTCTGGTTCTCACTCAAGGGCGACAATTAGTGCGTGCACTTAATAATATAAATAAATCGTAGAGTTCACATATGATAATTTTCCTATGTTTCTCTATACCCTTGTAGTAGGAAGCTATGGTCCAGAATGCTGTTACCCTCAAAGATTTTCTCTTAGACTAAGTAAATAAAATCTACAAGAACTGATTTGATTGCTTACAGATTTGACTCCCGGTTTAGAAATGGAAGCTTTGATGAATGATGTCGATATTATAATTTAGAAAATAGCGTTACAAATATTAATCAAAGGTGGGTGGAAGAATTACTAGTCTCAGTTGTAAACGCATTTCCTTTATATGGATAGTCATAATGCTTTCTTGTACCCTTGTTTCTTTAATTTTTTAAAAATTATTATTAATATATATGTATGAATAATTAAATGCGTGAAAGATTATTGTAAAATTTTAACAAATAAAAAAGTTTAATTTAATGTTCATGTTAAATATTTTATTCTGATTAATTAATACATGTATTGTGGTCAATGTTTCTATTGTTTACGTGATTAATTTCTTAGTATTTTAACTACAAAAAATTGGTTATGTAATTTCTTCTTAATAAATTTGTTAAGATTAATGCTAATCCTAAACATATAATGATCTTTAAATTTTTTTCTATTCTAAGAGAGAGAATTTTTTGATGTATTACATAAATTCAAAATACAAATTCTTACTTATTCAACCAATCGTCTATTCCACCTATACCATTTATAGCTTCTAAACAATTATTAAAAAAAAATCATTTATTCTTTACAAAAAATTTCATCTATAATGAAGAAAG
Organism: Sequoia sempervirens; assembly: GCA_007258455.2. NCBI lineage: Eukaryota > Viridiplantae > Streptophyta > Pinopsida > Cupressales > Cupressaceae > Sequoia > Sequoia sempervirens. Next base: position 61,701,969 of record VDFB02000017.1, read on the forward strand.
TTGTCTATCATATGATCAATACCACTTTTTTTTGAATCATCAACACCTTAGTTAGTAAAAATATTAAGATGCACTTCTTTTGTTATATTGTAGCTTGATAATGATGTTGATGAAAAACTTTCATTCTTAAAATTTTAGAGTGTATTTACTAAAGTAGCAAGTTAGTATAATACAACATGTTCATATGATTGTATAGGTAATTTTTAGAATAAATATTAAGGGCATGTATTTTCTTTAATCCAACCTCAAAGAGTGTGTGCATGAGGTTTACCAAATAACTTCGTAACCTCTAGAGGTCTAAAAGTTGCATATTAAGTTGGACGACATGTTGTCTAACCTCATTAACCTAAGTACATTTAAGTATAGTGAATAGATTAATTATTTACACTAACAAAAATAAATATATATTTTTTGGTAAATAGGAGTGGGTGTTTAACATTCAATCTTTCAATGATGACACCTATTTGGTTAAACTTACTGTAAATTTAAATATGTATGTTAAAACTTTGATGTAGTGTTATTCAAAACTAGGGGAAACCAAAATAAATGTGAACAAAATGCACATCAATTTCAATCCTTCCCTTCTTTGGTAAATAGGAGTACAAGTGTTTCATTTTTTATTTTTCAATAATGAGACTTATTCGTTTAGAATTACTATGGAATTTGAGCACCTCCATTAAAATTTTGATGTTTAATGTTATTTAGATTTGAATAACCTCAAAACAAATTCAATTTCTTTGCTAAATACGAGTGGGTGTTTCACTTTCAATCTTTTAATGATGATACTTATTTGTTTAGACTTATTGTAAAATTTAAATGCATGCTCAAAAAATTTGCATATTGTTATTCAATAGTGTGGGACATCAAAGTAAATGTCACCAAAACAATATCATTTTCGATCCTTCTGTTGATAAAGAAAAGTGTTTCATACTAGATCTTTCAATGATGATAATTTTTTTACATTTACTTGAAAATTTAAGTATGTCCATTAAAATTTTGATGCTTAAAATTGTTTAAATTGAAAGAACTCTAAAATAAATAGAATTTCTTTTGAAAATAAGAGTGGACGTTTCGATTCAATCTTTCAATCATGATACCTATTTGTTGAAAGATATTGTTAAATTTAAATATGTGATGTTATTTCATTATGAAGAACATCAAAACAAATTCATTTTCTTTAATAAATAAGAATTCATGTTTTGCTTTCGATCTTTAAATGATGATCACCTTATGTTTGGACCTCCCCTCGAATTGGACGAGCTATCACAAAACTATGATGTAATGTGGTGTAAAAGGTTGCCTCGAACAAAAATTGTGTAACTGAGAGTTAAAGACTTTGAGTTGTGCTTGTATGGTCTGAAATGGCAGATTTCCATAAGTGGAAAAGGGATGCAAAACTATTATCATACGGTGGCGTTTGGCTTCTGTGGATGAAGTGTAACGCAGATAATGTCATAAAGATAAAAGAAATGGGTATGGAAAAATCGTGGGATACTGCACGCCTTTTGGATGGATGTGTGGGAGGAAAATAAAGTGCTGTCAAAGTGATAAACAACGATGATGGACATGATATTAATTAGAAACAGATATCAAGGCTAAAACAAAGGAACACATACTAATTTAGTGTGGGAAAAAAAGTTAAAAGAGGAGAATCAAAATATATCTTGAAGAAAGACTTTAAATGAGTGTAAAATGTAGGAAAAAGTTAGAGTATGAAACTTTTATTATGATGTTAGGCACCTAATATTTATTTTAAGATTTTGTATGTCATGTTATAGGCAAATCTTGTGATGTGCACGAGTGATCTGAGAGAACACAAAATTGATTTAACATTGAAATTTTGAAATTTAAATCTCTTTAACTTTTTTTTTTTCACTAGTCATTGAGAGTTGATTTGAACCATATTTGTTTAATTATGTATTGATTCTAGATATTTAAAAATATTCATTAGTATAATTAAACATAATTAAGCTTTATGGTAACAAACAAATAAAATATAAGGAGCATTCATGGTAACAATTTTATCGGGAGCATTTAAAAATAAATAAAATTTGCATCAAGTTGATATAGACATAACATAGCTTACAAGGAAAGAGGAAGCCAAAATACTTTCAAAATAAGAATGTCAATAAGTATTCAATTTTAGAAATTAGCTACATAATTGTGTCCATAATTAAACCTATAGAATAGGATCATACTCGTGATATTGTCTCATAAAGATATAGTGTTAATAATTGAATAAAAAAGAATTTGACCTAAAAAAATTTAATATTACAAAGTTTTATTTTTAAAATTAAATTAATTAATATCCACAAAAATAAAGAAAAAATAAAATTTGAAATTAAAAACACTTTTCTTTTTGCAATAGTAAAATAATACTTCAAAAATATTAATAAATATTAATTACTTTAAACCATTATATCATATATTGTTCAATTAAATTGGATAACTAAATTATTATAACAAAACAACCTCTCATTGATAACTCTTTATTCTCTATAATCAACTCTGATCAATACAAATGAACAAAAAGAAAATTATCAGCATCTCCTATACAACTAAATGGAAACAAATGCTCCACTTAGAAGAAGGCTAACTTAACATTCATGAATTTAGACATGGCTATAAGTATAGGAAAATTGAGTAGTAATTGCAATGTAAAATAAAAAATTTGGACTCTTACCATATCACCATCCTCACCTTTATTGAAATTGATAACAATATCCCTAATAAAAAGGATGCTTAACCTAATTTGATAAGCTATAAACACATTCTCCAGGGAGATATTTAAGTTACATTGCTTACCCAAGAACATAGTCTGTTACAATGACAATATACTTGTCAACTCCTTTCAGTGAGAACTGTTTCACTTGATAGGAGTAGAACACACACCAAGAACTAGCTACCATCTCCAAACTAATAAAAAACAAAAATAGTGAATAAGTGGATAGAGGTTTACTAAAAAAATGTGTCTCAAACCAATAAAATTTATGGATAAAGTGGTTACATCTAGGTGAATATTGCTATAATACTTCACACCACATGTCCATTATGATAACACCTTGTAAAGATCTATATGCATATCTTGTTTAAGAAAGTAAATTGCCACACTATTTTAAAGCCAAGTATCAAATGGTGGCATTTTCTAAATTTAATTTTCAATATGTCTCTTGAAAAAGAAGTATCATGTGTAGATAATTATTTACTGGGAGGAGACATACATAATTTAGGATTCAACATTTTAATTTCACTTTTCCTACTATAATAGTTTGTGTAATCAATCATAATCAATGAATAATTGTGAAACAAGGTGTGCTAGTTGGCTGTCATATGTAAATGGTGAGCTGAGAATTTGAGTATAAATTATTCCTTAATGGTGTAGATATGGCTTCCTTTATTTTTTATGATAGCATGCCAAAGTTTTGTTTACTTGGGACCAATATAAATCATTTAATGATGTTGAATAGCTACAAATAAGTAAGTTTGAGGATCAACTAGTTACTCAAGTTTTCTATATGCCCAGAAAAGTAAGAAAATATTTTGATTTATTTGATAGTAAGGGTATGTCTAGGATCATCATGGAAAAAATAGGCCCTTAAGATGCAAAAAATTCAAAAAAATCAGAAATTGGAAACTTGACATAAAAATTTGAATAAGTTATCTATATTATTTCAAAAATATGTAACAATAGAATCTATAGCAAATTGAATGTAGTTTCTAAACTACTAGGTTTAAAAAAAAAAAAAAAAAAATCTATTTGGTGAAAATTTGAAATTTCAATTTAGTAGTACTTAAATTTTAGGGAAAAATAAGTACATGTCTGTCTGACCTTCCTAACCACAATAAAATGATAAATTTTTTTATAATATTTTAGATATAATTATATGACTCATGTCCCGATGTGGTGCATATTTTTTTGTAATTTTTTTCCATGTCAATAATTAATTATGATTTTTTTATTACAACTTTTTAAAAATATAAAAAAACTTGTACGTCTAGCCACCTTAACTTGGTCAAAACTTCATGAAATTCAATTGTTTTTTAATCCTATAGTATGCAAAGAATAAAATATGATGCATGTTTTGGATTCAGAAAATGTGATATCATTTGAAAGTTATAGATGTTTTTCAATCAGCCTATCGATTAGGACTTTAGTTGTAATTCAAATAGAAAATGATTCATAATAATTATTTATTAAATTCAAAGTAAAGTATAATTTATATTGATGGAAAGCTGATAATATCCTTTAAAAACCCTTTTTGTTATCAATTTTGGATAAAAAAAGAAGTTGTCAGCCACATACCCTACACATACCCATCACATCACCACTTTTTGGCCCATCATGATCCTACACATACCCATAAGCTTCCTTGAAAAAGTAAATAATATAGTAAGTCATGTGCTCTATCACAATGGGAGTTGGAAGCATTATATTTATGCTTTAATTTAATAAAATAAGTTGGTAAGTAAAATTATAATTCTATTCCTTTGGGGAATGACTGAACTTGTAAGTTGTTTCAATAACTACTATGGATATTGATGGTGTATTATGGGATAATTCAGTAACATATTTTATGGCACCCACCTCCTTGTAGGTGCCTAAGAACATGACCAAAATCAAATCCAATAGGTAGAGAGGAAGGTTTTGTTGTTGAAAGAAACTTAGACAACCTCTATAAAGGTCTAACATTGTTGTTACTAGTGAAATTTGGATCTAACAAAACACTAAACAAGCCACATGGGTGAAACACTAGGTTTCTCAAAAATAAAACTAAGATGCAAGTAATAGTATATTTTTCCATGTAGAAAATGGTGTTGTATTTGTGTAGTTAGATACTACAAAAACAAAAAATATATATACTGTTGAGTTTTGACCATACAAAGCCTAAATCATGAACTACTCCAATGTTCACATAAAGAGAATTAATGCAATAGAGAATAGAAAAATCATATCCCTTAACATTCACAATCACACAAACAATATCATAGACAATAGCTTTTGGAATAATCAATACTGTATTTCATTAACATCAAGAATATAATCATTTACAATTAGTGGACACATTGATAATTTGTGCAACAAATTTGGGAGTTTTATATTATCCTCTTTCATGTTCCTATCTACTATGTCTTCCTTTGTTTCCTCTTTTCTATTTTCTGGATGTCTTTTTTGTTGTCCTCTTTGTTCCCTCTACTGCTCTCTTCTATTCTTTTCTCCTTTTATTATGTTTTTTATATCTTCATCAAAATCCTCCAAAAAAATTGGAAGTTTCTCCAAAATCCCATCTAAATTTGGGTGTAGTGCTAAAATTTAATCATTAATGCCCAACTATCCAATTTGAGTTAAAAAATCCTTTTCAAAATTTCTCTCCTCCATTCCCCATGTACTTTATTAATTAAATATGTATATAAGTAGGTTGTTACAACTTCAAATAACTAGAAAAATAAGAAAGAAAGTCAAATTACTATGAACATGCATGGTGGCAATAAAAGGTAATGTTAAAAATAAATGTTTGAAAAAAAAAATGATGTCCCTACATCAAATTGTAGGGCTAGAAAAAATTATGAGCCCCCTTTACTCTATGAAAACTTGTGTCGCTATGATTTTGCAACTTTATCATAATGTGCTAAATAGAATTATTCAAACTCTGCTAAGCTTAGCCACCTGGCATCCTCCACTAGTCAATCCTTTCATTTTACTATGTACTCATTGTATTCCTTCCCCTTGTATTTCTAAACACCATGGAATCCATAATAAATTCAACCTCATCCTGTAATCCCTTAGGTAGTTTCTCCTTCCATTTTTTTTCTATTGTTTTCACTTTTCCTTGTTGTGATGTCTCACCCTCATAGTAAGTATAAAAATTAGAAACATTAAAAATTGGAGAGATTTGAAAACTTGTAACTCCAATTCATAAGCACTTGATGAAAACTTCTTTATAATCTTGCATGGTCTAGTCTTATTCAACCTGACCTTGCTATAGGCATGGATGACAAATATTTCCATTAATAGATCTGCAAATACCATATCTCCCACTTCAAAATCCTTTTTCTTCCTCTTCAAATAACTTTTTTGTTTGTACTATCGATTTCTCTTATAGTGTAGAAAAATATACTCCTATACATTTTCATAATTTTTTTGGGACCTCCTAATTAAATTTGACTTAATTAGGCCTTAATAAGCCCTATTTTGCATCTATAGGCCTAATAAATTACATTTTTTTGAAGGGGAAACCTAACAATAATTAATGCCAAAACATAACACTTTACCTTGAGCAATATGTGTTCTAGGAATAGAGACCTGCACCCATTCACCCATGGGTGAATGGGTACTCCCTATGCCTTTGAACCTAAATGTTAAATATGTTTTTGGTGATATTTTAAGGTCCCCAAATCCATATTTCAATGTTGACTTGTAATATTTGAATTTTGGGAAATTAAGGATACATACTCATAAATACAAGATTATTTTCTAAGTTTCACCTCGAGATTTTTTGTAAGGATTCCTAGAGAAAATTTAACAATCAAGAGAATTCAAGAGAACATTTATCAAAGATTTATTTTAGCAATCAAGATCCAATTTGTTGGAGCTGTAAATTTCTACAATATTTTCACAAATTTTTCTTGACCCTAAGTTTCCATATGGTCCTCATCCTAAAACACTAGGGTTTGTTTTCCTATCATTCTACTCATTTTTTTGTCCATTGTATCCATCGGGTCTTGCATGATTCATATTGTGGTCTATGTCTCCCTGATCCATTTTGTGTGTTTCAACTTGCATGAGTCTATATTGCATATTAGAAAGACTCGTCTAGTCTCTTAGCAAATAGATTTTATTTGCAGGTGGTTGTCAGCATACATTTCACAGGGTTTCGGCGATAGGAAGATGCATATTTCAGAAAGATTTTGGGCATCGTTGTAATGTCATGCTAAAATTGTTTTGTCTTACCAACTAGGCAAAGTGGATTTTTATCGGTGTAAGACTTTGTTTCTGCATAACGTCTTGGCGAGCTCTCATGGTTTCATTGACAATCATATTGAATGTTCTTTTTAGCCAGACTGGGGGTATTCGGTATAATGTCATAACGATTTCCATTTTTTTCACTGACCGGAATTTAAGGGATACATTTCAGTGTGAGTTGGGGCTTTCGATATATAATCTTGGTGAATGACCTTTGGTCTCGCCGATAATGCATATGGAGACTCCATCAGTATGAAAATATTTTGGTCTTGGCGAACATGAATAACTTCAAGGTACTTCGATATGACATGGTTTGTCTCTGATAGGTCTCACCAATACTATATTGTCTTGGCGAAAGCAAGTGGGGAATGGTTTTTGGCATAGGATGTGCTTTGTCTCGGTGACTCAAAGTTGGGTGAGAAGCCTTTGGTGAAACATTGTATAATCTACGTAAGGTTTCCCTGATAGTTACAAGTTATAGCGACAAACATGAGATGAAGGGTTTCTATCGGTATAAGAACATTGATGTCTTGGTGATATATTGTGGCTCGAGGCTTTCGGTAGAATGAAGTTAACTCGCTATGGAGTCTCACTAATGTTGTGTGGTCATAGTGAGACTTAAAGAATTAGAAGAATATCCTTTGACCTCGGTGTAACAAGCAAGGTGCTACGGTGACCTAGGGTAAATGATGACTTTCGATGAAACAGGATGAAGTCTACATGAGGTCTCTCTGATACTATTGAGTTATAGCGACTATGAACAAAATGAAAGGATTACATTGGTGAGATATATGCTCGTGTCTTGGTGAATGAAAAGCAGGGGAACACTAGCAGGGAGTGATAAGCGATACAATTGCCTTCAGCATACCTTCAGGCCTGTCTTGGCGAGTGATTGGTGAATAAAACAGAAATTCAAAACCTGTTGGCTAACATATGAAATTCTAAATACTGTTGTGGCCAACATGATTTGGGCTCAATTTCTACAAGAGCCGATATGAATTTGAAACGATATGATTTCTAAGGCTAGTGTATAAATATACACTCCCGATTGTAATTGAAGAGGGGATTTTAGATAAGATTTTCATATTAGAAAAATACAGTAGAGTAGGAATGGGCATGGTAGAATAAATTTCTCATTCTAGAGACCATGGTGCATGTTTTTAAATGGTGATTTCAATGAAATTCAACTGGTGTGATAGGTTATTTTTGGTATCAATTGTCTATTAAGCTTATTGAAAAAGTATTGCTGAAGTTGTCTCCAATTTCATTTTTTCTGGTTGTTTAAATTGGAATAACAAGTTTATTTTTAGTTTATCTGTGCACATTTGTTGAATTTGTGTGATTAATTAACTGGTTCTCTCAAGTAGGGATTAAATCCTTTTCATTGATCACAATAATCAGGAAGATTCATTTGGATTATTAAAGAAGAGCTTAGTAGTCATAATCTTGCATTGTTTATACAAGTTATGAACAAATCCCATGCCTGCAATTTGATTTTTTGCCATAATAAGTTTCCCACTTCTTTTTCATTTGACTCCACATACCCAATAAAGTATTGGTCTCTGCAATTTCATTATTTGAACTCATTCAATCTCTTTTATTAGTTAATTAAGCATTCTAGGATTTAGATCGGAAGGTAGTTATCAAGTTTGGTTTCATTTTTTCACTGTTATCTGCCATTGTGGACAAAGCATCACAGAGAAATAATCACAAGTTAAGTCTACGCTATTCAGATAGGTACACCCACCTGGGTTTAGCAACACCTAAAGAGCAGAAGGTTTGATTGTTTCAAGCCTTGTTATGTTACCCTAAAATGTTTTGAAAGCTTGATAACCTTTCATGGTTCAAACCTGCATTTTTGAGAGCTAACACAATCATCATGTCAAAGTATTCTTGCATCATGCATGTTTTTAGAGCTAACAATGTGATTCAAGTCAAGCATTCAAAGAGTTATTTCAAGAATCAAGATCCACTTTCAATTTAGCCATTTCATGCAAGTTTCACACCTCTATTCAAAGGTTTATCCTAGGGTTTGGTGAGTGGTAGCATATGATTTTTCATGCATCATTCCTTTCATGTTATTTCATTTCATTTCCAGGTTTGATTACCAAAATGGGATTTGACCTTGAGGAAAACCCCTATTCACCAAAAATAAACAATTTTCCCCTCTTGTATTTGTGTTGCAAATCTTAGGCTGAAGAAGGATTGAAGACCTCTTGAAGATAAAGAGTGGAAAAGTTGTCAACGTTTCAAAAGTTATCAAAGTTGTAGTCAAATCACAAAATATCACCCATAGATATGATTTTTGAATTTCTGAAGCTAAAAATTGGATCAAACATAAGCTACAAATCATTATCAAGGGTGAATGAGTCTCAATTTTCTTCCCAAAATTTCCTTTTAGTGATAGGTACACAACATTTAAGCCTTCTCAAATATCCTATACTTTTTTGTTTCTATTAGTATTGGCCTTTACATTGATGTTTCTAGTTTGAATCAACATAATTAGGTTGATTTGATAATTTTAGTCTTTCTCCCAAAAGTTTTGTAAAAGCTGATACCCCCATGCTCAACCATAAGGAAATTTGAAGATTCTAACATTCAGTTGTTTCACCTAATAGATGCTAGTCAATTATTTGTGAAGATCTCATTTCCTAGTGAAAATAGGAAGATTAGGTATATTAGCACCCACTTTAGATACCTCCCCATATTTTCAGACTTACCCTATATTTTTCTATTTTTCATTTTGGTGAACCTAACTTTTGAGGATCATACATTTATAATTTTGGGGTACCTTTTAATGCTATAGCTAGTATTTGCATTACTTTTAATTTCATTTCATTGACTTGCATCTCATTTAGTTTTTTAGGTTTACATTTTTGCATTCTTTATGTATACACCTGAAATTTTTCAAGACATTTAATTAATTAAATATTAATTAATATGCCATCTAATTATTCAAATCAAAAATCATATTCTTCTAATTTAATTAAATAAAAAAATTTCCATAAGTTTATTTTATTTAATTAAGTTTCATTAACCTTAGATTAGTAATTCAAGCACATGTGTACAACTTTTAATTCCACCTCACCAAGGTCATGTGAAATTAAATAATTCTAATTTTTAATTAGAATTATCTTCAAACGCATGGCTTATTCCTCACACACTTCATCAACAAACTTCCAAACACATAGTCTTTCTCTCACACACTTGATTCTTCCATCCATTTGGCATGTTGTCTTTGGTCAAGAGATTCCTCCATCCATTTGGCATGTTTTCTTTGGTCAAGGGAACACCTTCTTGATTCTCTTCATCTCCATCATTCATCCCTCTTCTTTGAATCTAGATCATCAATCATTTCCACATCATAAGATGCTTCGAAAAGCCTATAAATACAACCTTTTTCCATTTTATTTTGTATCCACATTTGAAGTAGAGTTATGATGTAAGAATATTGTTTGAGCATTAGTGAATTTTGGAGTCTTATAGTTACATTTCATATCATATTTTGCATTTTAGATTAGCATTTGAGCATATGTAGAATCATCCTAGTTTCATAGCATATAATTTACATTGTATATTCCAACATAATTATCCATTCATCATAGTATCCATTATCATTGGCATCATATAGTTTCATGTAGGAAATTAATTGTCTTGCATGTTGAATATTATCTTGTTTCTAAAGTTATCATTTTAACAACCATAGTGCACAAAGAAATTTGAGGGCCAAATGGTTTAATAAATCCCTGAGAATAGAGGACAATGAGATGTTCTTAAAATAATTGTTTAACTTAAAAATAGAGTAGTTTACTTGTTTCAAATATTTGATATAATTCATTTCATTAAGTTTTTTGTTGATATACTATTATTTCAGACACACACTTTAAAATCTAAAATTTTCAAAAAATTATTAATTTTGCAAAGTATTGAAATAACATTGCATGATCAGTCATTCAAATAAAAAAATTAATTTAGAATTTCATCTCAAAATAGGTCTTTTTACTTCTCATTTAGCATTTTTTTATACTTGCATTTAGATCTAATTTTCCAAAAAGTCTAAAATTGTACTTAGTTGTTTGAATCTAGAATCTAAAAGTATAAAAGTCAACTCAGAAATTTGTAATTTAATTTTTAAAATCCTTGAAGCAAGACCCATTCACCCATGAGAAAATGAGTCCCTGATCAAGGTATTTTCTGCATTTTTGAGCATCAAAAATAGTGTTTCTGCATTCAACTTATGGTTTTAGTTTCAAGAATTTTTGTTTTTCAAAATCATTAAAATTAGGGTTAATTTATCAAAATTAATGTATTGTTTGGATTCAAATTATTATCATTTAAAAAATAGCATTTTTAGGTTTTTGCATAGTATCATCTAAAAATATTTTTTCTTCAAATCTAAAAATATGTTATCTTTTTCAATTTCAATTCATTCCTACATAATGAACATGTTTATTGGTAATATAAGGAAGTACTTAATCTCTTTGGTTGATGTATCAAGCTGTGTTTTTGGTAATGATCCTAAAGCAAAAGAACCTAACCATGCTCAATCAACTCCTAGTGTGTGTCCTCATCTGGTTAACATCATAGGATAAGATGATGATTTCATGCATGAATTCATAAAAAAAATTCTTAACAATCTTGATAATAATGAATCCTTTTATTATTCCATGAAATAACCAACACCAACTATTCCACCACTTGATATGTTTGGTCTTTTGCATCCTCAAACTGAATCACAAACCAAGCATAGATCTCCAACCATGAGTGAACCTAGTCTCTCTAACCATGTGCATACTCATCTATCCTATGCTAATATGGCTATGGGTAGGATCATCATGGAAGAAACAAGCCCTTAAGTGGCAAAAAATTTAGAAAAATCAGAGTTAGGCAACTTGACATAAAAAATTGAATAAGTTATCTATATTATTTCAAAAATATGTAACAATAGAATCTCTAGCAAATTGAATTTAGTTTCTACACTACTATGTTTATTTAAAAAGAAAATCCATTTGATGAAAATTCAAAATTTCAATGTAGTAGTACTTAAATTTTAAGGAAAAAATAAGAAGTAGGTGTCTGTCTAACCACCCTAACCACAATAAAATGATAATATTTTTTTTATAATATTTTAGACATAAGTAGAAGACTGATGTTTGGATGTGATGCATATTTTTTTTGTAATTTGTTTCCAAGTAAATAATTAATTATGAATTTTTTATTACAACTTTAAAAAAATATAAACACGTGTATGTTTGACCACCTTAACTTGGTCAAAACTTCATGAAATTCAATTTTTCTTTTTTTAATACTATAGTATGTGAGGCATAGAGTGTGATGCATATTTTGGATTCAAAAAATGTGATATCATTTGAAAGTTATAGATATTTTTCAATCATCCTATCAATCAAGACTTTAGTCATAATTCAAATAAAAAATGAATAATAATTATTTATTAAATTCAAAGTAAAGCATACTTTATATTGGTGGAAAGATGAGAATCTCCTTTAAAAAACTTTTTTATTTCATCAATTTTGGATAAAAAAAAAAGTTTTCAGCCACATACCCTACAAACACCCATCATATCACTACTTTTTTTTCCCATCATGATCCTACAAATACTCATATAGTCAACAAGACAACCATCAACTTAGAAGATACTTATGGACAAGGATTCAAGATCTTAACTAAGCAAGTATGTGACAACAAATGAGCATGAAATTCACAACATTTTAGAAAACATCTGAATTAAAGATACTAAAGGATTAGGATATCAAGATCCTCCTCCCTCCACAACTTCTAACAAAACAAATTCCCTCCTTCATAATGATAAAATAATGCATCACATGGATGATAGGATCATCTTAGGGAATCCTCCTCAAAATCCACCACAAGTAGATCAAACAGGTAAGAAATTCAAACCTTATAAGTTCAAAGAATTTCCATTCTTACATACAAAAATAGAAATTGAAAAAAAAATGGAAAGTCTCCATCTAGGATGGAATAAATTGCCATCTATCAATGCAAAAAAAACAAGTTAAGAGTACAAACATGAATTATTATGGATATCATATAACACTTGGACATAGTACTAATGAGTGTTGTGCCTTAAGGAAGATATTAAGTTTATATATTCTTCTTTACAATTGTTATTTATTCATAATTGGATAGCAATTACATGATCTTTGCTTCACGCCATCTAGTAGTTCTAGGATCATCGCATGCTCTTTATTACTTGTACATTTATTGAAAATCATTTCCATATTGCAAGGATCTCATTATCATCGCTCAGCTCAACTCATCCTTGTCCTTCACTTGGTTGGGGAAAGGGGTTAGATAGACTTGTCCTAGTATGGTGCTTGTCATTGTCCCTTTGGCTAGTTATCTTTTGTTCACATATAATAAACAAGATTGGGATACAAACAAACAGTTATAAATTGACTCACATGTGCCTTATTGGTCCTCTTACTAGTTTTATTTTCATGTTCTTTGTGTGATTACATGTGCATAATGTTATCAACTATATTGTTATGTTTGGTTTATATTCATTCCCCTACTTGTATATGTATTATTTTATATGTCATAAACCTCTATCTTTTCTTTTGTCTTGTGTTTTCCATTTAGGGAAAATGCAAGGTGTTGAGACATTTAGGTATCTTCCATGTTGACCCAAAATATTTTCTTTTTTCTCACTCTCTATGTTTGATTCTTCATTTTTTGTGAGGATTTAGGGAATGATGACATTTCTGATCTCTATAATAATATTGTAGCAAAGAAATACATTGACCCTAAATCTATGGATCCCTCATGTGTTCTTTTGGGATTTCACTTGTGGACATCCCCTTCTTCATGATGCAACTTGATTTGGAAACATATTCTTGAATTAGGGATTTCCAAATAAGTGCTCATGTCTTCTTTATTTTTAGCATTTATCATTTGCTAATTTAAAGTAATTTATCATAGCATGGTGTCATAAATTTCTTTTAAGTGGCAACATACATGCACATTATTAGTTTTGAAGATTTTGACTATATGCTATGCTTCTTAGTGTGGTCTTCTTACTTCATGCACTGTGTGCTCTTCTTGGTGGTGTCATTGGATTATACATCCTTCAAGATTTTGACCTTTCTTAGAATATGACATTCCTCATAGTGGTGATGTTATGCATTGCATTTGCTAATTTTTTAATCTTTTATGCTTGACTTTTCCTCTCTTGGAGACATTAGGCACAATGTTCCCTAAGAGGAGACCTTACACGTAGTTAGAAAAATCCCAATGAACATGTCTTCTCCTATTTTCATTTCATTCATGAGTTCTTAGAATAACACAACTTGCTAACATTTCAAAGCTCGAAGTTACAACCTTTTTAATGGCCAATGAGCATAACTAATGAAGGGTGCTCCCCTTACAGACCAAAAATCACAATAATAACAAAAAATAGCATAGTCGATGCTATAAGAAGCAAATATCTTATACTATTAACTTCATTACATGGTCCTTCTAATTATATCATTTGTATAGCCGTCACATGGTATTTTGGTTACAATTATCTACAAGTCTATAAATCTAAAACAAATTCACTCTAGGCTTCTTTGCCTTACAGTGAAAATATATGGTCTTCCTATTGTTGACCTTAAGTCTTTCTGATCCAACCCTACTACTAGGCTTCCTCTTTTGTCATAGATTATATCATCCTCTTTGTCTTCACTAACAAGATATCTTCTTTTCCCATAATTCCATCTAGATTCATTGCATATTCTATTTTCATCAACCTATAAAGTAGGGTTTCATTCCCATTTTTTGTGTTTACCAACAATCTAATATTTATTTAAAGCTTTTACCCATCTTTCCTTACTACCACTACTTCCTCCAATCACCAACTAGAAATTTTTCCTCGTTTCCTACTCTTTCTTCTCAAACATGTCTTTTATCACCATTCACAATTCATAACAATGATGTGAATCAACCTATCATCTGATCATATTTCACCATTTGTCTATCCACGTAATTTCCACTTCCCCATCATCAATCTCACTTGTCTCAAAGACTATAGCTTATTTCTTCTTTGTTTATGAGTTCATCATTCATACTTAGACTATGAGGAGATATCCTGATCACCATTTGATCATTATCATTTGATCTACACCATCGATAATTCATCATAATACAACCAACACAATCTTGAATATTCACAATTTTGTATATAACCTTCATCACTCTTCTAGTTACCACTGTATTGCATGATACCTCTCCATTGTGGTCCATCCAAATTACCATTGTGGTTTTTTTGGGTTATCGCTATACCACAAATTTCTCTCATAGACTATTGTGGGGTTGCAGGTTCTCTATTTCCATACCATGCAAACTAGTATCCAAAAATCTAAAACACTAAAGAATAAAGAACTCATTGAAAGTTAGAGTTCACTCTTCCACATCGCCACATTCCATTATCACCATGTTGAAGAGACACAAAACAATCTCTCTTCAAAATCTCCATATGCCATCAATGAGCCAATTCACTGAACATCAAAACATAGATCATCAAGAGTGAAATTTTGACCTTCCATTGCACTGTCTACCATCTTCTGACTAAAGAATAAGCTCTACCTTTGAATTGAAAATCCTAGAACTCATACTTTTCAAATTCTATTATTTTTAGATGTTGAAGTTATGCCATGCCTCATACATTCCTTCATGATTTAAGTAAGCCTTGTAATTGAATGCTGATGTCCACCTATTCACATTACAGAGTAAGCTACCAACTCGAAGCCCAAAACTAGAATATCTTGACCAATAAATTACTAACTCTTTTTTAATTTCTTCTTTGGTATGGGATAATCCACAAACCCATTTCTCAAAGCTTGAACTTATACACATCTTCAAGACACAACTTTGTTCTCCTACTCAAAAAACTCTAGCTAGCTTAGCCCTTATTTCAAAAGAAACAACACTATTATTTTTGGTTGATGCAATATTCCTCTCACACCCTAGATGCTCTTACTTCAGACACCTGAGGTAGGAAGAATTTTACAAATATAGATTCACAAAAGTGAGTTGAGTAGTACTACTACCCATTTAGACTACATGTGATCCTCAACAAACCCAATTGCTAAAATTGATACCTACAATTGATTCTTCTTTCTCATCTTCCAACACTTAGGTAAAACAAGCAATATCCTTCTCTGAAAACTCTATTCTTTACTCATCTTCCTTGATGTGGAATCAACTGCACCATAACCTGACCACCTCCTAAAAATTTATCTCTCATTCACCTCTAATCTTGTGGGATTCATCCCACCATAGTCCGTCCACCTCCACCAATTTGCATCTGCACTTAACTCTACAACACCATACAAATCCTTCTTTTAATACCAATCATCCCTAATATTCTCTAACTAAGCCATCTCATATGAATTCGCTAGCTCAACCATCTCAACATCAAATCATATTTCTTAAATTAATTAAAAAAATATTTTACCTTCTCATCACCTGTTGTAACTTCAACTTCATTCTCTTCCTTTAGGCCTTTGATAAGACATGTATTTTTATCAATTTCTTGTCTAATAACTAATACATCATACTATTTTTCCACTACTACAATCCTTTCATTTATACAAAACCTAGTTATATCTTCATCATGAAAATTTAAAACATTATGCATTACCTCCTGCTCTAGTAACACTGCATGCACTTGTTCAACATCACCCTTTGGTACAACACTATACTCCTCTTTCTTTATAACTTGTAAAAGACAACTTTTAGCTTCAATAACTTCCTCCTCTGCATCCATACTAATTTTAGTAGTATAATCAAAGGACCCTTCCTTTTCTCCCTATAGTGAACTATCGGTCATATCAATTTCCTTATCACATAAGAAGTCATCAATTGATACCAAGTGAATATTACAAAATAACTCAACTTTCTTCCCCTCTTTTCCTTCCTTACTTTCAGCCATAGTGTTTTCATCCATAAAGACACTCATTGTTGTAACTTCTTCTATATTACTCTATCATGTTGACACAAATAAATTTTTTTACATAGTTCATTATTTACCTCTTTCTTCTCCATCAAAACCTTCACTATACTGGTATTGGGTGTATTCTACACTTTTACAACTTTATCATTATCACAATCTTTGTTACAATAACATTCATCAAGATAATGATCTACCTGAGTCTTCTCCTTTGCTACAACTTCAATCTTGTCTTCAACATGATATGTCACTATTTTTATTCCCTTGGAAGGACACATTGTAGTTACACACTTCCCCTCCTATTTCTTAATCTCAACACCTTCAAGTTGATCTATTTCATAAAAGGATTTTCCTATTGCTACATGTTGATTGTCATTAGAACATACACCAAAAATTAGGTGAACCTCATCACCTTCCATTGCAACTTTCACTGCTGCCATTCTTCTTTCATTATCACTCTTCGTGTCATTCCAACACAAACAAGATTTGGTTCTAACCTCACCAAAATATGAAATTTTTTTAACCTTCTTATACTTATCCATCCCATTCATATCATTCACATGCAAACTAGAATTTTCTATGCATTCACAAGATGCAATTTTTTACCTTTTCTTCAACTGCTACCACTTGGGTTTCCTCTTCTTCAAGGTCCCCCATTTCTCCATATTTTTGTGGTTTCTACCACCTTTGTATATTCATCCTTCATGTCTTCCAATGTACATCCCTCAACTTCAGGCTCAAGTTCCTCAATCTACTCGTACTCATCCTCTTCCTTGGTGTCACATGCATGACACTTTGTTTCATCCTCTCTCTTTCCTATCCAATCAAAACATCATTAGAAGGACAATAAAAATTACCTTTATCTCCTCTGTTCTCTCATTTTCTCCTTTCAATGTCATCCCTTAATTCATTTATTTGCTGTTGCAACTCTATCATTTTTCTTTTTTGAATGTTTTTTATAATTTCCTCTAGTCTTGGAATCCTTGAAATCTATATAATGACAAAAGTCTTTTTACTCTTTCTCTTTTCCATTTTTTAGGCCTCTAAAATCCCTAATAATACAAATCTTCAACCCTTAGGTTTTACAAATGTAAATTCCTTCTTTGGCAATTTTCTAACAAAATCCTTTTCCAACATTCACCAATATTACTATAAACTACCTCACAATCAATGGTCTATTTACAACCAAGGGAGCCTTGGTTTCTCAAACCACTGAAATATCTCCTTGCAAGTTGCACATACATCTATAAGCATGATTTGAACAATGTCAATACCTTAACAAGAAAAAAATCTTTAAAACCTTAGGGTTTAAATACATAAACTGCCTCACATTCAATGATCTATTCATAGCCACAAGAAATTTAGTTCATCTCTTGCATACATCTACAAGAAAATTTCAGACACTCCAAACCTAAGACCATGGTGTAAATTTCCTCACATTCCATGCTTTTCCTACACACTCAGGAACTCCTTCTTTGAAACCACTGATGAAGGGTTCTCACCTTACAGAACAAAACTCACAACAATAATATAAAATAGCATAGTTGAGGCTAGAAGAAACAAAGATCTTCTATTATTAATTTCATTACATGTGCCTTATAATTACATCATTTGCATAGCCATAACATAGGCTTTGACCTAACAATCATATACAAGTCTACAAATCTGAAACAAATTTTCTCTTGGCTTCCTTGCTTTACAAGAAAAATCTACAGTCTTTTCAATGCCAACCCAACTACTAAGCTTCCTATTTCTGCTTATACTATATCCTCCTCTCTTTCTTCACCTGTAATAAATATTCTTTTCCCACAATTCCATCAATATTCATTGTATATTCTATATTGATCAAACTAGAAACTAGGATTTCATTCCCATTTGCAACATTCACATGTAATCTAGAATCTTCATTTATTGTTTTTCCCATCTTTCCTTAATACTGCTACTTCCTCTAATCACGAACCAAAATGGTTTCCTTGTTGCTTATATTTCTTCTCAAACATGCCATCAATCACCATTCACAATTCGCAACAACAATGGGAATTGACATGTCATCCAATTGCATTGCTTCATCTATCTATCCACATCATCACCACTTCCCCATTATTGATCTCACTTGTCTCAAAGAATATCTCTTATTTCTTCTTCTTTTATGAATTCATAATTCATACTCATAATGTGAGGAGATATCCTGATCGCCATCCGATAGATTCATCTTTTGATCAACATTATTTATCATTCACTGCAATATTGCTGACACTAGCTTGAACACTCATAGTTTTATGCTTAACCTCCATCACTCTGCTAGTTACCATTGTACCACATGATATCACTCCACTATGTTCCATCCAAATGACCATTGCAATATTTGTGGGCTACCACTATACCATAGACTTCCCTCATAGGTAGTCATGGGGTTGCGGGTTGTGTATACATGTGAAATTAGCATCATTCACATTCATTAGATAAATCAAGGACATCCATTTAAATTAAATAAATCAACTTGATCCTAACATAACCTTCCTTGATTAAATAAACCAAAAAATTATTTAATTAGGTCTAAAATCACCTTTCATCTCCCCTTGATTTAATTTAAATCCAAATATTCAAGTCAAATAAGTCAAAATCACCCACACATCATCTAAGCTAATCTAATCCTGATTAAACTAATATAACCACCCATCACATCCTCTAGATTTTCCCACTTGCACCAATAAATCATTTTAATTCATTTATAAATTCACAATTTTTCATCAACATGGCATCTTTGAGGAATATTCCCTCAAATTTTAATTCAAAAACAAGTGGAAATGTACATCCAACAAAGCATTTATGAGGCCTTACATGTCTCTTGCACAAGGTCAAACTCAGCATTTAATTCACAAATTCAAATTTGAATCTCCCCCTCTTGGGTACATTGACCAAAACTTGCAGATTTCTCAACCTATCACAACCTAACAAGTGGCCTCTTCTCATTGGCTTATCTTTTTTTCCACATCCTCCATGTTTGGCATCCTTCTATCATTATATTCTACAAATAGAGAGATTCTCTATTATTCTAATCCTCCACAATCTCCACAAATCCACAAAGCTAATGCAAAGTCACTCTCTTCAATTGAGAACTGATTTTGCCCACCTCATATCATCCTCATAAGTATTTTTATATCATCTTCACAACAGTTTAATCACATAGCTTATCCAAAGGGGTTGGAAAAGGGCTATTTTCCATATCAGAATAGCACCAATCCCCCTATAAGATGTTGGTTTGATCATTGGAATAATGTTCTATTGTGTTTTGCTTACGTTTGTGCTTTGTTTTCATTATTCTTGTGTTCAAATGAACATGAAATTATAAATATAATAGCCTATGTAAAGGGAAAAATCACATCACCAAACTGATAGCTTTCTACATTTTATGATAAATCTAGGTCTTTGATAAGCTCGTGAGAGGAGTGAACAGTGGCATTGGCAGAATAGCTGTCGTTGTTCATTTATTTTTCATTGAATGTGTTGGATTTAGTATGTTGTATTTCACTTACAGTCACTATAAGAATCATTGTGGCGCTACTTTTCTTTGTGCGTACCCATCAATCATGCCATTCCATGAGACCACATTTCTATGAGGTGTTTTGTCTACATTGTCTCAAGACTTGCACTGGCTAATTATATATCCTCAAATTTTTCTTGATAAGCATCCATCCGTCTAACCTTTTGGTGAAATGATTATTATTTGCAGACTTGAAATATAACTTTTATTCTTTGTAGAATTGTCTTTTTGGAAGAAATTTGGAGTTAGAAAAATATTACTAGGGCAAAGGGAATTAAGCTAAAGGGAAATGACAAGCACTTGAAGCTAATGCAAATGAAGCCTTTGATATCAAATTCCTATAGTTAATGTGTGCTAAGAGAGAATAGTAGATTTTTTTTACACCTATCAATTTCATTATCTTGACAGTTTTTAATGCCTCTTCAATAAATTCACTTTGTGCATATCCTGCAATCAACGTATTCCATGAGATAACATTTTCTTTAGGAATTCTATCAAGCAGTTCATGCACCTTGTCTATGATTTTGAATTTTTGCACATGTATCTACCAGGGATGAGTTGTTTGAAGAAGCACACAACAGGAGAAGGAGCTGGTATCATTTAATAGGAAATGTTTACCCATAGCTTCAAATAATTAATAGGAAATGGTGTGAGTCAGAGATATTATAGCTCCATTCCCATACAGTCCACATGCCCAAACATAGTTCGTTGTGCCTGATGCACATTTTCTTTGTCAACACGCAATATACTTATTTATGTGCATTTAAGTTGAATAGACTTGAGTCGATTTGCTCTCCATTAATTTCTAAATCTAGTTGTCTTTGTGAGCATAATTATGTGAAGAGTATTCAATTTGTTTCTAACTCTAACCTAGCTATTTGCAGGGAACATAAATCTTGATATTAAATGTGATCTTGCAGTTGGTTGATTTGATGTCGACTATCATTTTAAATATTGTTAAAAGATCAGTCAATGACAATCAAGATGCCATCGTGACAAACATTTTCTACTTGAATCCTTTTAAAGTCACAAGCACGGCAAGTAGACCCTTGAAGGGTGAACCTAAAATCAAGCAGTAGCTATGAGTACCCCATGGTTAATTCAATATCACATCATACACATGAGAGGCGGTTGGAATTTTTTAGCAAATTATCTACTTCCAAATAATATTTTCTTTAAAGTTTGTTCATTCTTCATATATTAGCTCAAAATCATTAATCTTCTCTTTTGAAATCATTCTATTATTTTAAGTTAATGCCTAAAACATTTTTGATAAATAATCTGATCCTCCCATAATTATCTTTTTTATCTCGTAGGAGAGACTTTCATTTGCACAAGGAGTTTGCAAGGGGTGATATTTGAAGAATCTTGGAGATAAAGTGAAATTGAACATTAACACTCGAAATCAACAAAGCATTTTTTAATGCTTAAGGCTTCTATTATACGATTTAGTTTTCTATTTCAAATCAACTTACTTCTTTTTAAGCTCTTAAAAGGAACATTTCAATTTTCATGACAAAGGAGCTTAGAAAAAGCTTTATCAAACTCACTGGTTTTGCAATTTTAGATTAACAATTGAACAATCAAACCTTCATCCTTCCTTTGGTGCTTAAAACGAATCAAATAATTTCTTTGAAGAATAAAATGAATGTGCATATTTATTGTTTTGTAATTATTTACACAAAGTAATATCATCAAAAGACATATGTGCTTCTCTCACGCTTCACGATGATCTTGGGAATCAAACGGATTTTGTTGAAATTAAATTGTGTAATTAATTACCCCACACTTCATTTTTGATTTAAAATTGAACAATATCTTGTGCGAGCGTGAGTGATCTTATTGCATGTGTTCTCCCTTTTTTTCTAAAGAAGGGTCAATCAAACTATAAATAAGTTTATTCACTTTTGTATATCTTAGAGGGCCTGCCTTGGGGAAAAAGTACTCACCCAAGGGAATGACTCAACCAGTAACACTCTAAAGCCAAGAGTATTTCCAACCAGGATATAAATGTGGGTATTCGAGTAAACGCTAGTATCACGTGGTTGGCTCCAACGAGATGGATCTGAAAGGGGACTCTCACCATATGGGTCAATCTCCATGAATGGAAAGTCCAAAATAAAACCATTGTTTGTAGTGGCTTATTAATCCATTCACCGAGTTTATCAAAGTGGTGCATTGGAACTTAGATTCCAAGAAGTTACTTGCCATGTATGATCTTGGTTAAAGTATAGAGGTTAATACTTCATTCTTAACATACCTTTATACTCTTTCCTTGGTTTCATGTAAAATCATCTCTTCTTCTATGAATGGCATGAGGCAAGCCCACCAAGAAAAACGTACCAATTGAGCTAGGATGTTGCATTGCTTTTGAGTCAGTTTGAAAATATAGTGCTTTGATTAAAAACATTTGGAAACCAACATTCAACGAATCATCAAAATTGCAAACCCTTTAGGAGAGGCAAATTTCCTTGAACAAATTCACATGTTATTGTTTTCCCTTGGGATTCGTATCCTTAGAGGATTCTAAACATTTGGATTTCATCTCAATTTTCTCCTACTAAGGTCAACAATAGGTAACTCTTGCCTCAAATATCCTTGGTTTCTGTATAATACACTTTGCAGGATAAGGGAAAAGTTGAGACATTAGACATCTAGATTCAAAATCTAATCAAGAGTGTGTTTGTGGTAAAAAGAATCCATTAAGCAAAGATTGAATCAATTGGATCCCACACATATACTTGGCATCTTTTGGTCATATGGTTTTCATGCAAACATTGATCTTTTGATTTTGAATTACTCTTATAGAAAGGCATGTTCTTCACTATCTTGTTCTTGTAAACAAGTCCTTCCTAGGTTCATTTAGGTCCAAATCAAACACTTCATCTAAATTCCAAAAATCTATCAAAATCCATCCCACAAACAACTTTAGGGCTTTAGAAGCATCATTCTAGACTTGGATAAATCATCAAAATCGAAATCACTATGTTTAGTTAGGTGTAGGGGAATGCATCCTTTCTCATACATTTAATTGAATTAGCAATCCTTTTGAAAAAGTTCATCCTAAGATAACATCTAACATCTTAGGGTTTACAAGTTCATTATCCAAATCAAACAATCAAAATCAAGCCCTAAGTCTAGCATTGATCTAAAGTTCTTAAATTTTCAACACTCATATCATTTCCCCGTTTCATCCTTCATCTCGTCATTGGTCCTAAGAACCTTAGAGGTCACTTTTGCAACAAGGTCAAAACACAAGAGGAATATGGAATATAAAATTTATCCATACATCATGAGTAATCCAAGTCAACTAATCTATCAAAGCCTTACAACATCGATTGATTATCAACACTCACATCTATACAAACCGTACATGGGATCATTACCTTCGACAAATGTCAATAGTATAACAAATGTGAGTATGCCCAAATCAAAGTTTTGGGACAGCTTTCCCAATGGTAGAGTTGAATCCAAGTCCAAACCTACAAATCCACCAACTAAACAATCAATGCATGAGCCTTCAAATGAACAATGTCATCCAACCAAATCCCTACATGCCAAATGTGAATGTACCAAGCATGAGTTTTCCAAACATGAATCCGACAAACTTTGGGATAAATATGTTTGCAAATCATACAAATATTGTTCAAAATCCAAACAAGATGTTAATGACTCGAAGTCAAGGTAACACCATGCAAATTCAAAGTTACCCAAATCAAGGCAATGTGATTCCCAACATCAACAATGTTCAAATTCAACCTATCATGCCAAATCTAAACATCATGAGAGAGATTTTTCCGGATTTGACTGTGTGTTGTTTTTTTGCATCAACGTTTCGAATCACACTCCGTGATTCATCATTAGGATGAAAGAGAGCTGTGAGAATAGAATGAAAGATTGCAGACGAAGACATGATAAATATAGGGTGGGAAAGAAAAAGAAATTGAAATAAAATAAAATTATATACAATGCAAGAAGGGAGAAAGAAAAAGAAAATAAACAAGAATAAGAAAATCAAGAACCCAGTCAAGATCAACTTAATATTCTACACATTCTAAAGACAAGAAGAAACTTATGAAACAAAGAATAAAGGAAATAAAAGATGCAAATGTTAAAAATAAATTCCAATTAACAATGATAGAAAAATGAACTTATGAAAATTATATATATGTGTGTGTGTGTGTAAGAGTGAAAGTAATCAACATATATGTATAAAGATAAATAACATAAGTAGATGCATATATAAATGTAATAAAAACAAAAGGTAACTGAGTTATGGGAGAAAGAGAAACAAAGATAGTAAGAATTGCTAAAGGAAATGTACGATACAAAAGTTAAAAAACAAAGCCCACCAATCAAAGATATAATAAAATGAAATATTATGAAAAAATAAATATGAATATAAAATGTATATTAAAGAAAATAATAATATGTATATGTATAAGTTAAAGTAAGAAGCAAATAAGTATAAATATAAATGACATAAGTAAAAGTATATCCCTATGACATAATAAAAATCAACAGATAACTAGATTAGGAAAAAAATTGAGAAACAAAGATTAATAAGAAATGACAACACTAACAAACAATGAAATGATAAAATGATTTATATGGAAAATGTGAAAAAGAAAATATATATTTAGAAAAGAGTATATAAATATAAAAATATGTATATATGAAACAACAGATAAAAGAGGATATAAATATAAAATATGTATATGTGAAACAAATATTTCCAATTAAAGCTTTTCTAAATATAAAGCTTTCCAAATATAAAGCTTTATATATATGAAACAACTTTATATATATGTATATTTAAAAAAGATTTATATTTTATATATGAAATAATAAAATGATAAAGTGATTTATTAGTATTTTTTTTTGAGAAACAAAGATTAGTAAGAAATGACAGCGCTAACAAACAATGAAATGATAAAATGATTTATTTGGAAAATGTTAAAAGGAAATATATATTTAGAAAAGAGTATATAAATATAAAAATATGTATATATGAATATGAAAGGAATATGTAAATATAAAATGATCAAGGTCATATATAATTATGTATGTAAAAAATCAGCATAATATAAGAGAGAGGAAATATGTATAAAAGGACAAAAATAAAGATAAACTAAAAAATTAATGGAAGGAAGCCTATCAGATGAGGAAGAAAGGAAAATAACGAGACAAAAATGCTAACAAATAAATAAATGAAGATATAAGGAAACCAAAAGGAACTATTAAAGTAAGCAAAACAAACCTAAAGAAAGGTTAGAGAGAAAAGGTAACTTAAAAAGATAGAATAAAAACTTAAAAACAAAAAACAACCTAAAGAAAGAAATGCCAACAAAAAAGGAAAGAGGAAAATGAACCTAAAGGGAGAGAAAGAAGAAATGGAAGAAGCAAGATAAATAAAAAATATGAAAAGAACACAACAAATGCAAGAACATAACAAAAAGAAAGATTAAGATGATAATAAGACAAAGAAGAAAGGTTAGAGCGAAGAGCTAAGGAGAACAAAAAAGGGGGACTAGGAGGGGGGTGGGTTGAGGGTATTGGAGTTAGACAAGAGGGGTTTCCAAGAGGAGCTTAGGTTCCAACCTTCGTCACGATTAAGGTTTGAGGGGTGGTTTTGGATTGCAATAGCTTCTTTTAGCTTTCTTTTAAAGAAATTATTTTCAATGGAAAGGATTTAAGTGTTTTCGAGACATATATGGTGCTTTTTAGAGGATGAGTGGTCAGCTAGGGTAGATTTGACGATGCACTCATGCTTAATGTCTACGCAATGCTCTTTGATTCTGGTTCTAAAGGATCATCCTGTTTCACCTATGTACGGGATACCACAGGAGCAACTGACTTTATAGACCCCAGAATCTAAGTAAATATCTTTGGGGTCTTTGAGAGAGGGAATGTGATTTTTCAAGGTCGCTGGGGGTTTGAAAGCACAATGAATGCCCTTTTTTTGAAGGATTTTTGTGATTTTTTGGGATAAACCTTCAATGTAAGGAAGGGTAGCATGGAAAGAGGGTTGCGAAGATTTGGGTTTGGGAGAGAAATTGGATTTGGTAAGATTGAAGGTTTGAGATATTTGCTTGTTGCTGTAACCATTTAAAAGGAAGACATGGCAGAGATAATCTAGCTCATGGTTTAAGGTTTTAAGGATGCAAGCCTTTTGGGCAGGGTGGTGGTAGGAGGAGGAGTGAAGGTAGAGGTCGGTGTGGGTGGATTTATGATAAACACTGGGACCTAAGGATCCGTTTGATTTTTTGGAGAGAAAAATGTAAAGGAAAGGGAGTTGGTTGTTGGTTTCAATCTCTTTAGTGAAAGAGATACAAGGGTGCAAACTATTTAGGTGGTTGTGGAAATTTTCAAGATTTTCTAAACCGTGTGGCCAACATATATTGGTATCATCCACATATCGTTTCCACCATCTAGGTTTGAGGGGGAAAGAGAAGAGGGCAGTTTCTTCAAAGTGCTCCATGAAAAGGTTAGCTATAACGGGAGAGAGAGGAGAAACCGAATCTCACATTCTCACAAGATTCATCTTGCTCTCTATTCTCACAGCTCTCTATTCTCATAGCTCTCTTTCATCCTGATGATGAATCACAGAGTGTGATTCGAAACGTTGATGCAAAAAAACAACACACAATCAAATCCAGAAAAATCTCTCTCATTATTATGGACTGTGGAAATTTAATGTCTTTGATCTAAACATCATACCAAATCAAAACATTGTCCAAAATCAAATTTTCAATGATCCCATAAGTGTACATCCCAAATCTGCTTGAACAAAAGCCAAATCAAGGGATTCAAAATCAAAATCAAGATCAAATTTCACTAAAAAAACTTGCTTCACATGCCAAACTAATTGAATTGAGCCAAGAGATATCTTCACTCCAAAGTCAATACACTCTTCCATTGGTTGAACCATGTCATCAAAGCATTGAGTTATGCCCACAACCCCATCAAGAAAAATAGCTCCAATGTCAAGAAGTTAGATCTCAAGATAAACCACTTCAACAAATTCAACCCCCACATCTCGAATATAAATCACCACATCTCAAAGATCAATCACCACATCTCCAAAATCAACCACCACAAGATCAATTTAAAGTGCAAATCTCACAAGGTAACAAATGAAAATACATACCACCTGGGGGAGTCATCGAATTGATCATGCAACAATTGGTACAAGAAAATCTCATTAAACTCCCTATTTATGAGGATTATCAAGAGCCCCTAGTCAAACCACCAAGGTATAATGAGAAGCACTTTTGTGGCTTCTATAAAATAAAGGGACATGCAACATCAGATTGTATTCGATTCAAAAATCTCATCCAACACCTTATTGATCAAAAGATAATCACTATCAGGAAAAATGATCAAGATATATTCATCAATGAGCACCTTGAAGATGTTTCCACCTTGTCTAATAATCAAATTAACATACCTCGAGAGTCACTTTTCAATAATGATCAAAATCCACAAACAATACCTAACAACAATCCAATTCAAGAAATGTCAGCATCACTTGATGTTGGATCTCAATTGTGTTTATAGTTTGTCCTTGATGTCAAAATTCCTTTCAGTTGGTTCTCTTTGATGATCAGTCTCAGTTTGAATCTATATGATTTATTATGGCACCTCTTTGATGTCTCTTGGCTATTACAAAAAGTTATTTGTTATGGTTCATTTTCATGGTGATGAGTTTTCTAGTTCAAGCTATGAATTCTATATCTTTGACTGACAGAGTTTAAAAGATGGTTCTCCTTGCATATCTCAGGTATTGGTTCTTTCTCTTTTAAGCTTACTCATATCGGAGTGAGAATGGTAGGATCTCACTGATCCTCTTTAAAATGTCTGAGTTGCCTATCGGCAAGACATTTCTGATGTTATGGCGATTGAATTTAACATACTGACAGCTTTCAGCATGACATTGTTTGTGCTCTTGGCGATAGTAGAAAAGTCTACCGGCATGAGAATTGTTCACTGCTGGGAGGTTTTACCGATTGATTCGGGTCTCACCGACTAACTCATAAGGTGGTTCATCGGCGTAAGAAATCCCTATCGGCATGATGTTTCATCAAGCGTTTTGTGTCTTGGCGACCCACACAAGAAAGTGCATATCGGCAAGAGTCAGGGTTTTTGTAATAGGTCTCAGTGAAGTGTTTTTGTCTTTCTGAAATCACATATGGGATTCACTTCATCTAGACTTGGAGTATTTAGTTTAGAATCTCAGTGAACTCCTCTTGGTCTCATCAACTAGTGCATGTGGAAGGATATCGGCATAGTGTAAAACTATCGGTATGAAGTCATAGCGAGATTGCAATGTCACACCGACCACCATTGGGGAATTGCCTTCGGCAAGAAATTATGGAAGTCTCGGTGAACAGAAATGGCCACGTAGTCTTTCGGTGAAACTAATGGCCATCAATATAATGTCTCAGCGAACCCGTCAAGTCTTGGTGACTAAGTCTTATGAGGGACATTTGGTGAGAGGTTTGTAATGTCTCAGCGACTCCAAGTGAATGAAGGGCTTTCAGTATGACACAATATATTCTACAAGAAGTCTCCTCGATGATGGTATGCTATAGCGACATTCATAAGGGAGAAGGTTGCATCGACGAAAGAATCATAAGGAAACAACATCACATAAGGGGTTTCTTTCAAAGGCTCATCGATGAGAGTTATTTTCTTCGGGGTATGGTCTTAACGAATACCTTGTGTCTTGCCAATTGAATAAAGATCTCCATCGGTGTGAGAATGATAATGTCTTGGAGATCTAGAATGAGCTCGGGATGTTTCAGCAAAACAGAGGATAGTCTATATAGTGTCTCCCCGACTATGTATTGTCTTGGTGACTTAGAAATGACAGAAATTTGGTATGACATAAAGTAATCTTTGAGATGTCTCCCCAATGGTTTGAAGCTACAATGACCCACTTGGAATAGAAGGTCTCGTCGGTAAGAAAAACAATATGTTACGGTGACAATGTGCATCAAGTGACTTTCGGTGAAACTTTATGATGTCTATATGAGGTCTCCCCAAAAGTGATTTGTCACGATGATAGGATTAATCTCGTGGTCTTTCGATAAGACACTAAATGATCTACAAGAGGTCTTCCTGACTTCACTGAGTCTCAACGATTGGAAAGAATATAACTCTTAGCTCTCGGCGTAACATTATGAATTCAATATGACATCTCTCCATCTCTTGTGTCTCAGCGACTGAAACAATTATAATAGAAATGTGATCTCGAGGAAACATAAAAGGTCTTTGATATGGTTTCTCCCTGATGGCTGAAAGTCATGGCGATGCATAGGGACAAAGGAACGATAAACGTTATAATTGCCTTTGGCATACTTGTCTCAATGACTCAGCGATCATTTAACAAACTCTGATTCTGTGGTGGACATGTGTTTTTCTAAGTATAGTTGCATGGCAACATCTTTGGTTGGTATCGAGTTTCTGGAAAATATTCTCTGAGATTTCAGAGGATATGATTTTCTGTTTGTGGGCTGTCATGACTATGATGAAAATCTTTCTGTTACAATTTGAAATCTCTTGATTCAGCATAGAAATTAAAATCTCTATGGATATATGTTACTCTAATTTTTTCCCTCATCTACATATCATTATGAATCAGCTTTATATTCAAAAATTAGTAAGAGAATTTGAGAATCTGGTGAAAAACACTTGTTGAAGATCTCTTCATAACTAACACGCTTGGAATATATATAAAAAACCAATGTTGAAAATAGTGGAGATGCTACTAGCCTGTAATTTTGAGAGTTAGTTATTTTGGCCATATCAAGAGATGTATTGGAAAACTCTGTATTACAAGAGTTGAATTCCTAGAGTGTTAGATGCAGAGTGTTATGAACTTAATTGTAAACAGAGTGATCCTCTGATATATTTTTTATTGTAATTTTTTACTCTGAGTAAGGGGTTGGTGCTCCTTGAGATTGGAGTAAGGGTTTGGTGCTCCTTGAGATTGGTGTCTCTAAATGAGGGGTTGGTGCTCCTTGAGTTGGTGCTCATAAATTTAGCCTATAAGGCATTGTTAAAAGTGGTTTTGAAGATTAAGCCAACAAGGTAGTTTAGGAGTGGTTTTTCTACCCCAAGAGGGTTTTCCACTCGGAAAATCTTTTATATCTTGGTTCTTCTATGTGCTCTCTACTTTTTTGTGTTGTTATTGTTTCAGTTCTCTATTGGGTTTATTACTTTTCTCAATTCTGTTTATGAATGATTACATTCAACTCATGAATGCATTAATCAGAATAATATTGAGATCAAAACTGAGCTATGCTTTTGAATATGTGAAAATTGGTCAAATCTATTAAGACACTAATTCACCCCCCCCTCTCAGTGTCATTTTAACTCCAACAATTGGTATTAGAGCATAGGATCCTTTGATAGGTCTAAACCACCTAGGATTGTTCTTATTTTCTTGGAGTAGTTTGGTTAATATGGGAAAGAATAGAAGAAATAAGGTAAAAAATGTTCTCAACAAAATGCTATTCATCATGCTCAACCTAAATCTAGTATAAGGAATAATGAGGAAGAGTTCATAAATAGTAGCTCTCAAATGGTAGAGTTTCCTAGATCTGGAACTCCTTAGTTCGAAGGAACTGACTTTATTATATGGAAACATAGGATGGAAACATATTTACTTTCCTTAGGATTTGAAGTGTGGAAAGTAGTAGAAAAGGGTTGTACTACATTTACAACATCTCCTTCCTCTCTTGAGGAGATGAAAGCTCTTGAATTCAATACCATAGCTATAAATGCTATTCTTAATAACTTGCCAAATAAACTCATTACAAAAGTCATTCATTACAGCAGTGCTAAGGAAGTTTGGGACAAGTTGACTGAAATGAATTAGAATAGTGAGTTACAAGAGGAGATATCTTTTGATACTAAAATAAGTTGTGAAACATCTGAGAGTGAAGAAGGTGTAAACCCTTATAATTTAGAAAAAACGTCCAGGGAAAGCATTGATGAATATTTAGATGATCATGAAACTTGTGTAAAAGTAGATCAATCCTTGGGTGAAGTTAACTCTAAACAAGAATATGATGAACTAGAAAGTGAGGTCAATTTGTAAGGCAAACTCATGTGTGCCTTAGATACTATTAAGCAGCTTAGAAAAGAAAACCAGTTCTTAACAAGACAACTTCAGCAAAAAGAGAGTTTGGAAATCAAGTTAAATGACAAGGATGAACTGTGTAATAAACTAGAAAATGAGATTCATTCTTTAAAGAAATGTTCAGATAATGATTCCTTGTTAAAAGAACTAACTCTTAAGGATGATATGATTATAAGTCAGAAAAATTAAATTGAAGAATATTAGAGGATTGCAGATGTTGTGAGTTCTGATCTGGAGATTAAAAAGATTGTTTGTCTAAAACTTGAAGAAGAAGTAGTTGCTTTAAGAAAAGAGCTTGAATGTATCAATGCTCAATCTGGTAAAATTCAGAAATTTGATCATAGTACTAATACATTGAATGAGATGTTGGGCAGGAAAAAGCATTCTAAAGATCCAACAGGAGTTGGTTATGAGGTTGGACAAAGCTCTACAGACAAATCTAAACATGAAACATTGTTTACTACTTCAGATGGAAAGAAGTTTATAGCCGAGCAAACACCAAGAATGAAGGTTGATCTTGGTTACAGTATTGCTGCATCAAAGGATAACATTGACAATAGAAGACAATCTAAAGGTATTCATAGAGAAAGGTAAAATGTCTTCAGATCTTCAAATCCTTGGCATGATCATTCGTTCAGGTATAATCATTCTTTCCAAGGATATTGTTCTATTTGTAATGACTATGCTCATAAGGCAATTGATTGCATAAGATGGTCAAATAAGAATCATTCTAATGTCCCTAGAAATAAGGATGTGGTGTGTTACAACTGTAACAATTTTGGTCACTTGAGAAGAGACTGTAGAATAAATACAAGTGAGGATAATGTAGGGAACAATGCTGGAAAAGTCTGTAGGAAGTCCTTTATTTCTTAGAACAAATACAAAGTCATTTGTTTCGGATGTAATAACATTGGACATAAAGTACAGCAATGCAGACTCAATAGAAAGATAGGTACTTCAAGCAAACAGGTGAAAAAGTCTTCATTGGAGTGGAGAAGAGAGAGCAATCAAGATGACAAGAAGAGCAATAAAGATGCTTATGAGAAAACCCCTTGTGCACTCCTTCCACAAGTGTTTCCTTCCAGGTCTTGAGAAGAAGCAAAGACTTAGGGGGAGTCTATTATGGTAACCTTATGGAGTCTAGAATGAGGTATGACATCTTGCATTTACTTTTGGTGGTATAAGATGTTAATAAATGTTTTTGTTTGGTCTAGTGGTTGATAGTTTTCAGAAGTTTTTGGAATGATAGTGCACTTTGTTTTTAAATAAACCCTTTGGTTGCTTGGGTTTTGGAAATAATGGTATGTCCTTATGACATCTTTGAGCGGTGTGGAGACATATAGGTGAGTTCCTCAACATATTAAAGATAAGAAAGCCTTTATTTTTGAAGGGATGTCAATGGATTTATCATTGGAGAACAGTGATTGAAAAACATGTTTGATGTTATGAATTATTTATGTGATGATATTATTCGGTTTCAGATGAAAAAGTTGAGTTAAAATTGTGTGCTGAATGAAGATACTTACAATGTCTTCTGCATGATGTTATTAAGTTTTTGATTTCAAAGTGGGAGTTATTGCACAGGTCGTTACTGCTAATTTCTCTGATAATTTTTATGCATTTGAAGTGAGTGAAGTTGCGTTGTTACAGAATTATGCTCTATCTTGCATTGGTGATGTGAAGTTATACAATATGTTTGCTGCACTATTTCTCTATTTGCAGCCGATTCTTATGGTATTTGGTTGGCTTCTTAGTTGTGTTTTTCTGGCATTGCACATTCTTCTCCTCTATTCTTTGTCATTGAGGCAAAAAGGGGGAGAGTCATTTGTGTTTTTCCATCAAGGACAAAGGGGGAGTTTGTTGGATCTCAGTTGTGTTTATAGTTTGTCCTTAATGTCAAAATTCCTTTTAGTTGGTTCTCTTTGATGATTAGTCTCAGTTTGAATCTATATGATTTATTATGGCACCTCTTTGATGTCTCTTGGCTATTATAGAAAGTTATTTGTTATGGTTCATTTTCATGGTGATGAGTTTTCTTGTTCAAGCTATGAATTCTATATCTTTGACTGATAGAGTTTGAAAGATGGTTCTTTCTCTCTTGAGCTTACTCATATCAGAGTGAGAATGGCAGGATTTCACTGATCCCCTTTAAAATGTCTGAGTTGCCTATTGGCAAGAAATTTCAAATGTTATGGTGATTGAATTTAACATACTGACAACTTTCAACATGACATTGTTTGTGGTCTTGGTGATAGTAGAAAAGTCTATCGGCATGAGGATTGTTCACTGCTGGGAGGTTTTACCAATTGATTCGGGTCTCACCAACTAACTCATAAGGTGGTTCATCGGTGTAAGAAATCCCTATCGGCATGATGTTTCATCGAGTGTTTTGTGTCTTGGTGATTGACACAAGAAAGTGCATATTGGCAAGAGTCAGGGTTTTCGGAATAGGTCTCAGTGAATCATTTTTGTCTCACTGACATCACATATGGGATTCACTTTGGCCAGAATTGGAGTGTTTAGTTTAGCATCTCAGCAAACTCCTCTTGGTCTCACCTACTAGTGCATGTGGAAGGATATCGGCATAGTGTAAAACTATTGGTATGAAGTCATAGCGAGATTGCAGTGTCACACCGACCACCATTGGAGAATTGCCTTCGACAGGACATTCTAGAATTCTCAGTGAACAAAAATGGCCATGTGGTCTTTCGGTGAAACTAATGGTGATCAATATAGTGTCTCAGTGAACCCGTCAAGTCTTGGCGACTAAGTCTCATGAGCGACTTTCGGCGAGAGGTTTGTAATGTCTCAGTGACTCCAAGTGAATGAAGGGCTTTCGGTATGACACAATATATTCTACAAGAAGTCTCCTTGATGACGATATGCTATAGCAACATTCATAAGGGAAAAGGTTGCATCAACAAAAGAATCATAAAGTCACAACGACATCACATAAGGGGTTTCTTTCAAAGGCTCATCAGTGAGAGTTATTTTCTTCAGGGTATGGTCTTCACGAATAGCTTGTGTCTCGCCGATTGAATAAAGATCTCCATCGGTGTGAGAATGATAATGTATTGGTGATCTAGAATGAGCTTGGGATGTTTTGGAAAAATAGAGGATAGTCTATATAGTGTCTCCCTGACTATGTATTGTCTTGGCAACTTAGAAATGACAAAGACCTTCGGTATGACATAAAGTAATCTCTAAGATGTCTCCTCAATGGTTTGAAGCTACAACAACCCACTTGGAATAGAAGGTCTCGTCAGTAAGAAAAAAAATATGTTATGGCGACAATGTGTATCAAGTGACTTTTGGTGAAACTTTATGAAGTCTATATGAGGTCTCCCCAAAAGCGATTTGTCACGGTGACAGGATTAATCTTGTGGTCTTTTGGTAAGACAATGAATGATCTACAAGAGGTCTTCCCAACTTCACTCAGTCTCAAAGATTGGAAAGAATATAACTCTTGGCTCTTGGCGTAACATTATGAATTTGATATGACATCTCTTTGTCTCTTGTGTCTCAGTGACGGAAACAATTATAACAGAAATGTGATCTCGGGGAAACATAAAAGGTCTTCTTTATGGTTTCTCCCCTATGGCAGAAAGTCATGGTGATGCATAGGGACAAAGGAATGATCAACATTATAATTTCCTTTGGCATACTTGTTTGGATGACTCAGTGATCATTTAAAAAACTCTGATTATGTGGGCGACATGTGTTTTTCTAAGTATAGTTGCATGGAAACATCTTTGATTGGTATCGAATTTATGGAAAATATTCTCTGAGATTTCAGAGGATATGATTTTCTATTTGTGGGTTGTCATGACTATGATGAAAATCTTTCTATTACAATTTGAAATCTCCTAATTCAGCGCAGAAATTAAAAGCTCTATGGATAGATGTTACTCTAATTTTTACCCTCATCTACAAATCATTATGAATTAGCTTTATATTCAAAAACCAGTAAGAGAATTTGAGAATCTGGTGAAAAACACTTGTTGAAGATCTCTTCATAATTGACACACTTGGAATATATATAAAAAACCAATGTTGAAAATAGTGGAGATGATATTGGCCTATAATTCTGAGAGTTAGTTATTTTGGCCATATCAAGAGATGTATTGGAAAACTCTATAATACAAGAGTTGAATTCCTAGAGTGTTAGATGCAGAGTGTTATGAACTTAATTGTGAATAGAGTGATTCTCTGATATATTTTTTATTGTAATTTTGTAATCTGAGTAAGGGGTTGGTGCTCCTTGAGTTGGTGCTCAAAAATTTAGCCTATAAGGCATTGTTAAAAGTGGTTTTG
This sequence comes from Sequoia sempervirens, assembly GCA_007258455.2. Taxonomy (NCBI): domain Eukaryota; kingdom Viridiplantae; phylum Streptophyta; class Pinopsida; order Cupressales; family Cupressaceae; genus Sequoia; species Sequoia sempervirens. The sequence goes on from VDFB02000017.1 coordinate 61,737,907, forward strand.
AAGATTAAGCCAGTAAGGTAGTTTAGGAGTGGTTTTTCTACCCCAGGAGGGTTTTCCACTCGAAAAATCTTTTGTATCTTGGTTCTTCTATGTGCTCTCTAATTTTCTGTGTTGTTTTAGTTCTCTACTGGGTTTAGTACTTTTCTCAATTTTGTTTATGAATGATTACATTCAACTCATGAATGCATTAATCAAAATAATATTGAGATCAAAACTAAGCTATGTTTTTGAATATGTGAAAATTGGTCATATCTGTTAAGACATTGATTCACCCCACCTCTCAGTGTCATTTTAACTCCAACACTTGACCCTATGGTTGAAGGCATTAACAATCTACCCACCACAATTGTTGAAAACAATGATCAAGATCTCTCCATCGATGAGCACCTTGAAGATGTTTCCACCCCATATGATGATCAACTCACCATACATCAAGAGCCACTTTTTAGTGATCTATTTCAAGGAGTGTTAGGATTATTTAGTCTTATTGAAATAATGCATGATCCGTTGACCAATGATCATATTGAAAATGTCTCTACATCACCTTATGAGTTAGAGGAAATATCTCAAAAGTCTATTCCAAAGCATGATCAAAATATTTCACTAAGGTCTAGCAGTGGTCATTTTAAAAACATGTTGATCCCCTTTGACCTCATGGTTACAGATACTGAAGGAACCCTAAACTTGACACTTGAAGCTATTGAACCACTTACCATGTCTAGTGACGACATCCAAGCACCATTTGTAAGCAATCCATCCTTTGAAATTGACCCATGTCAAGAACTTGATCGAAAGCATGTCAAAAGCAATTCCAAAATCATTCAAGATCAAGAATTCATATCTCCAAGATACTTCAATGATGTAATGGAAACTCTCCTATCTATGCAAGATGTCACAAATGATGATCACATCCATATAGGACATTCTCCTCCATCTACCCATGAGATGATTTCTATGGATAGACACATAGATGATCTTCATTCAGAATAGGATTCCTTTAATCCTGACATTATTACACAAAAATAACAGGTTACTGATTCCTACAATCACATTGAGTTGTCAACATTAGGATTGTATATATACCCAATTCAAACTAAGGACATCATGAATAAATATATCTAGAAATATCCATTCAGGGAAATAGGTCAGATAGAATAGGATATTCTAGAGTCAATAGAGCATCCAATTGAAATAACATCATCTGTAGTGGTCAATTATTAGAGAATGCATTTTAAACAAAATCTCTCAGAATAGGAAAAGTCAAAGCATGAAGGTACTACTATCACCATACTAGGGGAAACTTTATCTAGTGCAAGCATCAACATAGGGAGCATGAAGATTCCTTATGATGAAACTAGTGTCAATACTACAACCAACCACATCATCAATCTTCATCCACCCATCGCCCCATCCATGAATTTGGACCAACGTCAAAATAAAGAATTGAATCAAAGTACGAAGAACGTTATCAAAGAAAAAGAAGCTAGAAAGAATAATGGACAGATCAAATACAAGTGGATACCAAAGAATACAAAGAAAGATTATCTATATCAAACTCCATTAGTCAAAGAAACTATGGGGAAAAATAAAAAAGGGAAAAGTATCCATCAAAGATGTCCGCAAAAGAAAAAGTAGACTTTTCAAGTGACATACAAATTGTATCAAACAGTTGGTCCTAATTCCATGCACACTTTTGTAACCACCCATCATTGCTCATCTTCCCAAGTTTGGAGAGTCAAAGATTTCCAAGCTATCAACCAATCCATCTTTTATCCTTAAACACACTCCATCCATGCCTCCACGCATGATATCCAATTATCACATTGACCATGTGTTGGAAACAACCCTTCATCATAAGGATTTTGAAGGCACTCTATCACGATGTATGCTCAAAGACAAAGTTGACCCCGATATCAATGAAGCAGATCAAGAATCCCAAAAGTTACATTCAAGTGCACGTATCTTACCAAAGTAGCTTCTTCAGGTAGGATACCAATGTAACAGTATGACAAAAGCATCTACATCAACACCACCAGGTGGGTCAACATGAATCTTTCAGAAAATCCAAAAAAAAAAAAAATGAAAATCCAAAAAAGTTAGAAAAAGAATTGAAAACAGTAAAGATAAAAAATCATCCTCTAGTTAAAACTGCATGTGTGGTGCTTTGGGAAAGACCATGATGAAAACATGGCAAATAGGCGTCATGTGTAGAATCGAGCATCTACGTGTGCCACTTCAGGTGAAAGCATCTCATCCCATCCATAATAAAGAAAACATTCTATTTTTCTTATCCATAATAAATACATTCATCCATGAACTAGTTATCTAATCCATTTTCATCCATTTGCATCCATATTCTAAGTTATCTTGATCTTGAGGAAAGTTTGGGGCACACTTTATGCTTGCTTATGGTAAAACATCTTGACATGGGTCATTTCATTGATCCTATCATATCCAACATTATCATAGCCATGAAGCGTTATCCAAATGAGCATTCCTTATCTGAACATTGTATCTTCTTGCAAGAAAATCCTTAGCATCCTTTGCATGCTTTCCATATCCATCCATCCACACACCTATCCAAGCATCCATCCATGGCAGCCCATACATTGCTATACACTAGGGGTAGATATGTACATCTTGCTTCAAAAATAAATCTTGATATATATCCTCCAACTTATGTGGTGATCCGAACATTGGAAAATGTGAAATCAAATTGGTCCACCACTTGTGTGAAAAATTCCAAATCACTAACCCATGGCATATTTTGACAAGAATATGTTCCTTATCAGTCTTCATCTTTTATCAAACATCAATCCAAACAATCGATATCAGTTGCATCTAAGTTGTACTTCAAACATCACATCAAATCTCGAACAAAGTTTGTTCCAAATCAAGCTTAATCAATCATGATCAATCAAATCCAATCAAGAAATCATCAGGATATCCTTCTATTTCTTAACACTAACCTTGCATTGTTGTGCATCCTCAACAATGTTATCATCAGTCTTGATCAAATCATCATCAATCCATCATCATCTTTGGGGATATATTTCCCAATCCTTGTGTTGCTTAACACTATTATTGCATTGTTGTGCATCCTCAACAATGTTATCATCATCAAATATTGATCAATCAATCCTTGCATTATTGTTCATCCTCGAAAATGTTATTGTCATCAATCCTAATCAATCAATCCTTGCATTGTTGTGTATCCTCAACAATGTTATCATCATTACCAATTCATTGATTCGATCAATCAACCTTAGCTTGGTTTTCAACAAAATCCCAAAACAAATCACTGATATCTTCACACATATCCTTATCCAAATTGTAAAAATCATACAAAAATCCAAAAACATCCAAAACATCAAAAAAATCCAAAAACATTCAAAACATACGAAAATCCAAAAACAAGTTGAAAACAAAAAACATCAAAAACATTAGAATCCAAACTACATCATCTCTAAGCTTAAACATAGGCAAGGATAATATTTGATTAGCCCCTGAGACATCAAAATCCATAAACATTCAAAAAAACATCAAAATCCAAAAACATTAAAAAAAAATCCAAAAAAAATCATAAAATCTCGGAAAATCCAAAACATTCGAAAATAAAAAAAATTGAAACATTTGTAAAATCTTGAAAAACCCAAAAAGAGCCCCAAAACATTCCAAAAATGTCAAAAACATCCAAATATTTGAAAAAAATCATCCATACCATTTTGTTTTCACCCACAATAATAAATCATCCATAATAAAATGATCATCACCTTCATCCTTTGGCAACACAAATAGAAACAAGTACAACAATCATCAAAAGCAAGGTTCAAATGTAAAATCAAAATTGAAGCAACAAACCATTAAATGCAAAATCAAATTCTTGATCATTTTCAAACATGTAAGTTAACCTTATATCAATAGCCTATCAATCAACTTATCAACATATCATCATCCTATATAATGCATGTCCTAGGATATATCGTTCCGACAATGGGCATCATTTTGGATATCACCATGGATTCTTATCCTATCAAAACAAATCCCTTTGGCTAGATATATGAAGAACATTGACTTGTTTGTGTACTTGATCTTTTCTTTTGATTTATCTTATTGTGCTCATTCCAATGATCTCTTGATTATGTCTACTCAAAAGAATTTTGAGAGATAGGAATGGAGCAACAATCATTATCTTTTTTTTGTTGTGCTTGTTGGATGTTCTTGTAAAATAACTTGGCGAATACTTGCTTTGTTAGGTATATCCTAGCAAGGTTTCTGTATGTCAAGTGTGAAGAAGAATACTCCTATTTGTTTGTCAAGTTGAAGTCTATTGCACTAGGTACAACACCATTCTAGTTCTTTATACCTTGATGCATCATATCTACATATGTAATCAAACATAAGGTAAGTAGCCCTTTTAAAATCCCAATCCTTGATAAGTAAATCATCATCTATCATCATCAACATCTCTAATAAAGTCTCGTCAAATCATGGACTTGTTGGATCCTCTTGTCATCATCTCGTTTCTTCTTTCTTCTTGGTGTGCTAACATAACATCGCCAATGCATCCATGAAGCATCCACAAACCATCAACATTTTGTATATCATCTAACATGCATCTTCATCATCATAATATAGATCCGTTAGTCTAAGCATCTCATAATTCATACATTTGCATAAAACATCCATTTCATAATCATAGCATATTACATCATCCATCTCATCCATCTCACATGCATCATATCATCATTTAAGTTGTTTAGGATAATATAGTTTGGTTATTCTAAGCATCTTGAAACCATCTCATTTGCATCATCATCCATAACCATCCATTTTGAACCTCTTTATCACAAGATCGAACCCCGAATAGAATCTTTTTTATCGATCTCTTGAGGGGGCAATGTACTAGTGTACTTATTTCTACTGGGGCATCTAAAACATTAGATTTTTAAAAAAATTTGATCGTGGTAAGATTATTCTTTGAACCAACGCATCAAGTACATTGCTTTAAAGAGGGGAAAAATGTAGACATGTGAAATTAGCATCATTCACATTCATCAGGTAAATAAAGGACATCCATTTAAATTAAATAAATCAACTTGATCCTAACATCACCCTCTTTGATTAAATAAACCAAACCTTTATTTAATTAGGTCTAAAATCACCTTTCATCTCCCCTTTATTTAATTTAAATCCAAATATTCAAGTCAAATAAGTCAAAATCACCCAAACATCATCGAAGCTAATCTAATCCTTATTGAACTAATCTAACCACCCATCAAATCCTCTAACTTTTCCCACTTGCACCAATAAATCATTTTAATTCATTTATAAATTCACCATTTTTCATCAACATGGCATCTTTGAGGAATATTCCCTCAAATTTTAATTCAAAAACAAGTGGACATGTACATCGAACAAAGCATTTATGAGGCCTTACATGTCTCTTGCACAAGGTCAAACTTAGCATTTAATTCACAAATTCAAATTTGAATCTCCCCCTCTTGGGTACATTGACCAAAACTTGCACATTTCTCAACCTATCACAACTTGACAAGTGGCCTCTTCTCATTGGCTTATCTTTAGTCCCACATCCTCCATGTTTGGCATCCTTCTATCATTATTTTCTATAAATAGAGAGTTTCTCTATTGTTCTAATCCTCCACAATCTCCACAAATCCACAAAGCTAATGTAAAGTCACTCTCTTCAATTGAGAACTGATTTTTCCCACCTCATATCATCCTCATAAGCATTTTTATATCATCTTCACAATAGTTTCGTCACATAGCTTATCTAAAGGGATTGGAAAAGAGCTATTTTCCATATCAAAATAGCACCAATCCCTCTATAAGATGTTGGCTTGATCATTGGAATAATGTTCTATTGTGTTTTGCTTACTTTTGTGCTTTGTTTTCATTATTCTTGTGTTCAAATGAATTTTATAGGGAGCATTATATTTTCCTTGTTTAAATTGACCAAATGCTAATATTTTTCTTTATTTGAGCAAGATTTGAAGGTTAGTGCTCATAGGTTGTATATTTCCATACCATAGACTAGCATCCAAACCTTCAAAACATCAAAGCACAAAGAACTCATTAGAAGTTGGAGTTCACTCTTCCACCTTGCCACTTTCCATTATCTCCATGTCAAAGAGACACGAAACTATGTCTCTTTGAAATCTCCTTATCCTGCCAATGAGCCAATTCACTAAAAATTGAAACATAGATTGTCAGGAGTCAAAGTTTGACCTTCCCTCATATTGTATACCATCCTTTGAGTAAATAATAAGTTGTACCTTTTATCTCATGAAGCCCAAAAATAATCCTTGTCAATTTCTATTCTTTTGGGGTGTTGGAGTGTTTTCATGCTTCATACATTCCTTCATGATTTAAGTAAGCTTTATCACTTTAAAATATAATTTTATAAATATTCACATCACAAAGTAAGCCACTAGCTTGAAGCCCTAAACTTGACTAGCCTGATTCAAAAATGGCTAACATTTTTCGCATTTCTTCTTTGGCATGTGACAAGTTGGAAACCCATTTCCTAAAGCCTGAACTTCTACACATCCTCAAGACATAACTTTGTTATCTTTGTCAACAAAATATAGCCAACTTAGACCTTATTTAGAAAGAAACAACACTAATTTTTTTGGTTGATGAAATATTTCTCTCACACCCTATATGCTCATGCATCAATAACACACCTTGCCTAACAATGGAGCCATTTTTGTTCATAATTGTTTAGCATAATGTAGCTTGCTAAGCCTTATGAAGCTCAATTTTCATATTGTGTGGTATCTTATCAAAGTTATCAGAGGTATAAATTTGGTAAGGTTATTTGAGCCTAATAATATTATCTCATTAGATACTTTCTGGGGGCTCACCTAGTTGACAACAAATTTCACTAGCCCGCTTGAGTGTATTTGGTTTGCATAGTGGAAAGTGGGTTTCACTTGTAAATATTTTTGGAAAAACAACTAAGGCTTATTCCACATCAAGTTATACAAGCATTTGAGACTTGATCCACTCCTTTTTTATTTTCTTTCCTTTCCTTAAGTCTTTATCATTGTAGGATTGAGTATCTTGTCACCGTTATAGTATATATATTTAACAAAGGTATGTGTCTCCTTGTGCCTTTGTTGGCTTGCCATGAGATCTTAGATCTTGGGGGATTATTCATCCTCCTTTATCTTTTCCATTTTATCTTTCCAATAGTTGTACAATTATACCTCTCTTGATTGTCTACTTTAGTGTGAGTTTGCACTTGTGCTCTTCCTTGAGACTAAAGTGGGGTTTTAATATAGTGTAGAAAAATGTACTCCATTACATTTTTACATTTTTTTTGGGAACTCCTAATTAAATTAGATTTAATTAGATCTTAATAATCCCTATTTTACATCTACAATCCTAATAAATTACATTTTCTAAAAGTTAAACCCAACAATGATTAATTCCAATACATAACATTTTACCTTGAGCAATGTTTGTTCCAAGAATAGGGACTTGGGACCCATTCACCCATGGGTGAATAGGTCATCCTTATGCCTTTGAACCTAAATTTAAAAATATTTTTTTGGAAATATTTTAAGGTCCATAAATCCATATTTCAATGTCAACTTGCAATATTTAAATTTCAAAAAACTCAAGATACATATCTATAAATACAAGGTTATTTTCGAAGTTTCACCTAGAGTTTTTATGAAATAATTCATAAAGAAAAGTTGATAATCAAGATAATTCAAGAGAATATTTATCATATATTTTTTTCATCAATCAATATCTAATCATCATGTCAATGTCTTCTTGAATCATGCATGTTTTTGGAGCTAATAATGTTATGTAGGTTTTAAGATTCAAGTCAACCATTCAAAGCATTATTTTAAGAATCAAGATCCACATCCAATTCAGCCATTTCATGCAAGTTGTATACCTCCATTCAAAGGTTTATCCATGGGTTTTGTGAGTGGTAACATAGGATTGTTCATTCATCATTCCTTTCATGCTATTTCATTTCATTTCAAGGTTTGATTACTAAAATGGGTTTTGACAAAGAAAAACCCCCATTCACCAAAAATAAATAATTTTTCCCTCTTAGGTTTGTGTTGCAGATCTTAGGTTTAAGAAGGATTTAAGATGACTTGAAGACAAATATTGAAAAATTTGTCAAAGTTGCAAAAGTTACCAAAGTTGTTATGAAATCATAGAATCTCACATATAGATCTAATTTCTAACTTTCCAATGCTAAAATTCAGTTCAAAAATAAGCTATAGATTATTATTAGAGGCTCCTAAAAGTTGTTTGAAAACCTTGAGAAAAGACATATTCACCCATGGGAGAATAAGTCCCGGTTTTCCTCCTAAAACTTCCTTTGGTGACAAGTACAAAAAATTCAAAACTTCTCAAATATCTGCAAAAAAATTATGTTTCAATTAGTATTTTCCTTTAAATTGATGTTTCTAGTTTAAATTGGAATAATTAAGTTTATTTTCTATTTTTATTGTTTTTCCCAAAAGTGTTGCTTAGGCTAATACCCCCATCCTCAAGCATAAGGAAATAAGTAGATTCTAAAGTTGAGTTGGTTAACCTAGGAGTTGTTATTCAATTCTTTGTACGTATATCATTTCCTAATGAAAATAGGAAGATAGAGTCTATTATCAACACCTTTACATACTTTTGCATATTTGGGATTACCCTATTTTCCTTTGTTTTAGCTCTAGAACTATTTTTTTTTGTCTTACTTAATAATGAAAATCTTATATATTTTTTAAAAATCCCTCTCCTTCAACACTTCTATTATACCCCCAATATTTTCAAGCTTCCTTAATTCTAAAATAACCCTTGTATTGAATCCATTTTAAAAAAAAATAGATTCTTACATGTGCTCTTTTTGAGTAAATCATTCTATACAAATTAAGTTTGATACAATACCATATCACACTACTTAGGCTTATCACCAACTAAATTCCCTAGAAAATTTCCTAAGATTTGATTAAAATTTTTAGTTTTCCCATACATTATAGGATGATACATAAAGCTAAACTTTAAATTAGTCATTAGTTTCTTTGAAAGTTTCCTCCAAAAATGTCCTACAAAGTCATTGTCATTGTCTAAATATATACTTTCTGGTAGGCCATGTAATATAACAACTGTTGTGAAAAATAATTTCTCTACATGTGTCACATCATCCATCTTCTTACATACTATAAAGTGAGTCATTTTTTAAAATCTATTAACAACCACAAAAATATAAAATTCACCTCATTTTTTTTTCTTGTTAGTCTAAGTATAAAATCCATAGTTACATCTTCCAATGATTTCTCTATTATTGGTAGATATGGTTTGGTGTTTTGACTCCCTCCTTTGGAATATTGACAAAATTAACATCATTGCATATTCTTTTTAATTTCTTCCCTCACCCTTGTCCAAAAATATTTTTTACAAGGTAGTGATATAGTTATATTAGCTCCAAAATTTTGAGCTAAACAACTACAATATTTTTCTCTTATTAAATTATGCTTTAGGGATCCTTGAGGTATAGATAGTTTTTATCCTTTGAATAGAAATGCATCCAGTATAAATTATTCCATCAATAGTGTTATATCCGCACTATTAGGCTACATACATGTTTTCCATGCATACTAAAAGTCCAAAACATCTTTTTATAACTCTTTTGTGGTATCAAACACACCTACTTTAGTACTCATTTTACTTACTATTGCTACTCTCCTACTTAATGTATGATCCACTACATTGTTTGAACATCCACTTCTAGGTATGTGGAGGATCATCATAGAAAAAATAGGGTCTTAAGTGGCAAAAAATTTAGAAAAAATTAGTGTTAGGCAACTTGACATAAAAATTTGAATACGTTATCTATATTATTTCAAAAATATGTAAAAATAGAATCTATAGAAAATTTAATTTAGTTTCTAAATTACTAGGTTTATGTAAAAATAATAAAATCTATTTAGTGAAAATTTGAAATTTCAATGTAGTAGTACTTAAATTTCAGGGAAAAAATAAGAAGTAGGTGTCTGTCTGACCATCCTAACCATAATAAAATGATGATTATTTTTTATAATATTTTATATATAAGTATAGGACTCATTTCTGAATGTGATGCATATTTTTTAGTAATTTTTTTCCAAGTAAATAATTAATTATGATTTTTTTATTACAAATTTTAAAACATATAAAAACTTGTATGTCTGACCACCTTAACTTGGTCAAAACTTCATGAAATTTAATTTTTCTTTTTTTAATACTATAGTATGTGAAGCATAGAATGTGGCACATGTTTTTGATTCAAAAAATGTGATATTTTTTGAAAGTTATAGATGTTTTTCAATGAGCCTATCAATCAACACTTTAGTTGTAATTCTAATAGAAAATGAAAATAATTATTTATTAAATTCAAAGTAAAGAATAATTTATATTGGTAGAAAGCTGAGAATCTCCTCTAAAAACCCTTTTTGTTTCATCAATTTTGGGTAAAAATAAGTCGTCAACCACATACCCTACAAATACCCATAATATTGCTACTTTTTGGCCCATCATGATCCTGCACATACCCTTCTATGTTTGAGAACATAAGTATACCCCTATAGGAATTCCATTGACTTGATTTATTTTGAGTTACGCTTGGTTTGACTATTAATAAATTGTAAAGCATGAGGATTGGTGTAGAGAATAAACTCCTTCAAAAGAAAATAGTAATACTATTTATTTAAAGCTTGCTCTATGGCACAAATTCTTGACCATAAATAGAATATTTTTTTTTGGAATCATTAATAATCTTAATAAAATATGTAATAGCTATGGATTCTTTGTTGATAATTATTAATATGGGTGTCCTATTCACATTGCAATCCACTTGAAACAACTTTACCATATTGAGAAATGCTAATACTAGTTCCTTAGTGACCTTCAAAATATCAAAATTTTTATCTACTACTATTGTCCACTTAAACTCTTTTTTGTCTCCCCTTATGGTTATGTTTATGGGTGCACATATCCCACTAAAATTTTGAATAAATCTTGTATAGAAACTGGATAAACCATATGAAGTTCAAACCTAATGCATACTCCTAGCTATTGGCCATTAAATTATAGCACGTGCCTTTTTTGGATACATTTGCACCCCTTGTGGTCATCTAAGATATCCATAACAAACCAATTTCTCATTCATAAAACTACAAATTTCTAAATTCATAAATAACCTTTCCTCCTTGAGGCTTTGAATTAATTTTCTAACATGCAACAAATTCTCTTCCTTACTACTATTAAAATAAGAATGTCATCAAGATAAATAGTAGAAATTTTTCCTAGAAACGGTTTTAGCACTTCATTTTTCAATAACATAAACATGTAAGGTGCATTTGTTAATCTAAATGGAATTACCAATAACACATCACCATATCTTATATTAATTTGTGAGAATATGAATGCATAGGAATTGTAATGAAGTTGACCGAACTTCACAACATCTAAACCAAGAAGAGCTCCATCCACACGAACAAGAAAGTGTTGCAACTTAGGCATGCAATGAGAATCTATTATGAGAAATTTATATAATACAATGTACAAATGACTTACTTAAATAGGAAAAAGTAATATTTAGTATGATATATGATGTTTCCATGTTTCTTGATCTAACAACATGAGACAACTAACTAGCTACCTAGAATTATATATGTGAAGATAGAATCTAAGTCTTCTAAAAAAGACAACTCATCTTCTAGAATAAATCTTTAATCCTAAATACATGTCAAGGGGGATGAACCAACTATAACTAATTTCCTAATATATGTAACATAGTAATTAATTAAATATTATTCCCAAATAAATGAAATAGTGAAAATTGTTGGACTCTCTTTCACCTTTAGGGTTTAAGACCTGAAAGGAGAGGCAATCTTCACACAATTCACTAACGAACACAACCCTTGATATTTCAATGCAAAGGAGATTGAAATATTGCAAAGGGATTGTCCTAAAGGCTAAACTAAATCTATTGAGGTGTTCACCACCAAATTTAGACTTGGAAAAGACAATGCAATGCAATATGTAATGTGATTTGAAATCGGTGAACATCAAAATAAATGCAATCAGGTGAGAGAGATGGATATTGTCCTTTATTGTAGGCACATCTAACAGTCGGGCACCGCCTATTCGACATTCTGAATATACTTTTATGAAAATAATTATTAAGTAAAATAGACACAGACCAACAGTTGGTCCATTTAAATGTTTAATTTACTTACTCTCCTTTGATTTGTTGGAAAATATTATGTCTATCTTCTCACTCCATGCACAACACAATGCTCATCTTCGTCAGTCTCCCTCCTCTGGCAAATAGCACTTGGTCTTTCGCTTTCGATTGTGCAGTGATCATACATAATTCTTGAGACTTGTTGTGGAATTTCAAAATCTGCCTTAAAACTTTGATGTAGTGTGACTCGAAAGCAGCGAGCATCCAAACAAATGCAATCACCAGAGTAGCGTTTGTCTTCTGTTCTGAAACAAAAAGTAGTTTGCAGAGATTAAATATGTCCTTTGTCCGTGCAATGTCATCCTTTATGGTGGGTGAGTGAATGGCTCCACCTATTTATATAATTGTCCAACGCGCAGCACATTGGGTAGTGAAAAGTAAAACACCGCAGCAGCTAAAGTCAGTTACTCTACTCAATGCCAGTTGCTTATCCGTTTCATCTAGCAGACTTGGATAATAACTTTTAGTTGATTTTACTCTTAGCATTTAATAAGGAATTGAAATTTAGAATCATGTCCTAACTGGTGTGGCCCTTAATAGTTAGCATTTTCACCATGGAGCGCTAGAGTTGGCGAGGTTTTTATCAAGGGTCATGAGTTGAAGATGTTTTCTTAATTGATATATCATGTGTCTCTAATATGTTGCATAATGGGGTATGCATTTGTACTTGTGGACAATGATTTTAGTGGCTACTTAATTCTAACGTTCAATAGTTTTAGTGGCTACTAAGGAACATTAAAATATCTTAATTCTATTGATTTGAAGTATGATATAGAGGTTTTCTTATATTGTACAAGTAAAATATTTTAATGTTATTAAAATATTATTATACTAAGGATTTGATTTGATTGTATTCATGTAACGAATTCTTTTAGTTGAATACAAGTTGCAAATCTCAATCATAGTTGAGGTTTTCCTTAATATGATTATTCATACACAAGTTTTTGATAAAAGGGGGATAAACGGGTTTTACAGGGACCCCAAACCACAAAGTAACAATACAGGAAAAGACTAAAACAGAGGTCCAAAAAACAAAAAAAACTACCAAAGAGAATAAAACCAGCATCAGCAGGCAGCAACAAAAAGCCTCAAAGAAACCAGCAAACAGCCAGCAAACAGAAGAAGCAGGGCCCGACCACTACTAATTCATAGAGTTCAGGAGCTCTTCCGCAACCTCCTCCAAGTCCGCCATTTCCTGAACCCCCTCCATAAAGATCAGAGCCATACTAGGGGTAGTCTGGACTTTCTTTTTCGTGCTAGATCTGGTACGTTTGGATATTCTAGCTTCCTCATCCTGGTCTTTCTCCTGATCAAGGTCGACAATCAGAGCTCTCTTTTGGGTTTTCTCCAGTCTTTCAGACATAGCCTTGATGATAACAAAGTTATGTCTGGCAATTCTGCAATTTTGCTTGGCAATCTTTTTCAAAGTTCCTTTGATTTTTTCAAGATCATTTTCAATGGTGCTGTCCTTTTGAGGAATATCCTTCATATTGTTGTGCTTCTCCGCTTCGAGCTAAATAAGCCCAGCGACTTTAGCTTCAATTTCTCCCAGCTTGCCATAAAGAGATAATTTTTTTGTTTTCAGCTCACTTATCTCATGAAAAACCCATTTGGCAGAATTGAACTGGTCCTGGGAGTAGCTTTTTGCATTACCAACAAAGTCAAAAGGGGGGTCACTTTCAGGATTGACCCCAAAAAACACCAACTCCACACCTCTCGGGGGGCTAAAGTTCTCCTGTTGAATATTTTGGGGGGTGTGGAGTTCCTCAAGACTAGCCCCAGCCATCTTAGCAGAAACAACAGGGGAGTCATTAGGGTAGGAGACAAGCTTATTAACTGGGGAGCTAGAGCAAGCCAAATTGGTATTAGGGTTAGTGTGGCCAGAGGTCAAAACAGAGCAGGCTCTAGAAGGTTGAGGGGAGCGGCCAGAAGCAGAAGGAGGCGGAAAAGGAGGCAAAGGGCTCTAGACTCGGTCGGGAGAAGCTTTGGTTTCAGAAATGCTAGGATTAGTATCATCTTCGTCAATCTCCAGTGGGGCAAGAGGGTTAGGAAGGGCGGGCATATTCTGAAAGTGCTCAAAAATAAGTCTTAAAAGACCCGTGTGAAGAATCGGTTATCTTTTAGGGCTTCTTTTATGATCAAAAAAGTTGTTTCTCAGAGAACAGAGCAAGAAGAAGGGGATAGAGACATGCACCTTATGCCGAAAGTGATTAAGCAGCACGAAGTGATAGCCATAAACCCTAGTGAAGCGGCCGTCAAGCATTATGTACTCCATGATAACCCTTAGCACTTTTCTCCACAGAGCTTTTATAGTGTCCACTTCATAGTAACTATTCGACATCTTGACCAGATTTTGTTTCTCCGTTTCAGATTTGGGAAACCTCAAAACAGCTTCGTCAGAGAATTTCTTGTCTCTGAAGAATTTGTGCTCTTCCATCGGAATGCCCGTGACCTCCGCAATCAGGGCTTAATCAATTTGAACTTTCCTCCCAAAAAGGAGAACCTCCCCATTATTCCAATTCTTCTCAAAAAAGTTTGTAATCTCCTCCTTAGGGCCATGGAGTTTCTCAATGAACGGAAGTAATCCACCCCTTCTGATTTTACTCCAAGCTTTAGCATTCTTGGTTTGTGATTCAAAGCTGGTAGGCTCCACCCTCATCCGTTCCCCTCCCATTTTAGAAGGGTTAGTTTGAATACTGTTACAGATAGAAGTCCTATTCCAGAAAGTTCCTTTGCTTCTGAGGACCCACAATACATGCCAAAGAAGATAATTAATCATCTGGATCCACTCGGCCCCATTATATCTTCGGATATTGCTATTCATGATTTGTACCTTACTCATTATGACAAGACACTGCCTTTTTTCCGTTCACCATATCGAAATCCAAAAGAGCTTGAACATTGGAGTGGAGTTCGGTCTTCTTATGCCACGTAAGGAATTTGTCACTCTTGACTCCCTCATTGGAAAAAAAATCAGCAACTGCGTTTGCCTCACGGTAAGCATGAGTTATTTTTATATTTTCAAAGTTACTAAGTAGGGCCTTAGAATCATCAATCCAATTTTTTATCGACCATGCAGGCTGTGATCTGCCACAAAGGCTATCAATAATATTTTTCGAGTCACCTTCAAGCCATATATTTTTGCATTTAATTCCCACAACCAAGTTGATTATGTAATAAGCCCCCGTCGCTTCCGCCATGTGATTGGTTTGGACCCCCAAGGGAGAGGCAACAAATCCCATAAAGTTACCTACCGAATCCCTTAAGACCCCACCACACCCAGCCTTTCCTGGGTTTCCTTTGGCCACCCCGTCGAAGTTGGCTTTAGCCCATCCTTCCATAGGAAAACTCTAGCAAACTCCATCCTTGGATTTTTTGGTAGAATTAGGGGCAATGGATATATCCCAACTAATACTCCATTCCCTAGCAATCCGGCTATCATAAGGGGAGCAAGCCATAGTATCAATCTTATCTTCCCTGAAGGGGACAATAGAAAAATTTTCCTTGATCATTCTAAGAATTCTCTCAAACACTATTTCCTATAAAGACTCCTTATCCCTGAAGATCCGGTTGTTTCTCTCTTTCCAAATTCCCTAGGTAACATGGGGGAATGAGAAGGCCCAAAGTTTTTTAATAAAGGGGTTGAAAGAGGGGGGTTTCCATTGGACAAAAAAATCCTCAATAGACTCCGGAGGGGCCCAAGAGAAATGCTAGCATTTTAGAAGTTTATTCCAAACCAGGGAGGAGAAAGGACAATGAATAATGAGGTGATTAGCCGATTCAGCATTACTTTTGTAGAGGTAGCATCTATTAGGGATCAAAAATCCTCTTTTCCTAAGGTTATCCACAGTAAGAACTTTGTTTTGCAACAAGGACCAGAAAAAAATGTTAACCTTAGGAAGGAGATGCTTAGTCCAGGCTTGCGAACACAGGGGGGGTTAAGAGCCTAGGAAATCCTGGCAAAGGCAGAAGAGACAAAAAAGCACCCAGATGGCTCAAATCTCCAAATAAGTCTATCCTCCTAATTGAAGCAAAGTCTAATGGCATTCAAGGAGGAGTAAATAGGGATCAACACAGGGTTAATCAAGGGGAGATTGATCCACTTACCATCCCACCAATAGTCTTTAACAAAAAGACCAAAAGTATCTTTACAAAAATCAACCCATCTACTGAGATTCCCATCCTGAGACAGTGGTTCATCACGCAGCCAGCAATCATCCCAAAATATAACCTTGTTTCCATTACGAACCTGCCATTTTAATCCCAAATTAACCACCTTTATCCCATCAGACATGTAGTTCCAGCAACTTGATCCTTTCGGGAGATTGGGGTTATCAATAAGATCTTTGAGGGAGTTATTGTTCTGCAGATACTTGCTTTTGATTATATCACTCCATTCACCAGAGGAAGAAAAAAGTCTCCATATCTGTTTAGCTAGAAGTGATTTATTCAATAGTCTAATTCTTCTTATCCCCAAGCCTCCTTCCTTTTTAGATCTGCAAACCAAATCCCATCCAACAAGAGGCATTCTTTTTCTTTCTTCTACTCCAGACCAAAGGAATCTCTTTTGAATCTTCTCAATGGTTTCAGCATATTTGGAGGGGATTTTAAAAAGACTAAGAGCATAGATGGGGAGATTCTGCAAGGAGGCTTTCAGAAGCTAGAGTTTTCCATCCTGGCTTAGGTGAGCACTTTTCCAGCCTAAGAGTTTTTTTCTCAAATCTATCAACCAGAGAGATCCAAAAAGTGTCTAGATGTTTTAAACAAAGGGGTAACCCCAGATAGGTAGCAGGAATGGACTCAATCTTGCAACCTATAATTCCAACAATCTTTCTCTATCTGTGCAAAGGAGTGTTAAAGAAGAACAACGAACTTTTTTGCTTATTTATCACCTGACCAGAAGCTCTACCATAGGTATCCAACAATTTCTTCATCTCTTTAGCTTCTGAGATAGCGGACCATCCCATAAGCAAAGTGTCATCCACAAACTATTGATGAGAGAATATCAAATTGTTCGATGAATATTTAAGCCCCATAATAGATCTTTGAGCAACCAATTTACTCATGTTTTTGCCTAACACTTTAGCCATAATCGTGAAAAGGATAGGAGAAATGGGATCACCCTGTCTTTACCCTCTAGAACTCTGGAAGAAGGTAGAAGGGGAACCGTTTATAAGAACTACCATAGAAGCAGAGGAAATGAGTTGTTCAATGAGCTACAAAACCTTTTTATTAAAACCAAAGGATTTTAAGATTTTAAACAGGAAATTCCAATCCACCCTATCATAAGCCTTCGAAATGTCAAGCTTAAGAAGAAAACCCTCCGATTTAGAGACCAAGAGGGAATGAACATTCTCATGAGCATGGACAATAGAGTCAAGAATTTGTCTTCTAAGCACAAATCCATTCTGTTGAGGGGAAATAATAGAGGGCAGAATAATAAGCAGCCTAGAGGTAAGCACCTTCGAAATAATTTTATAGAAGGAATTACAGAGACTAATGGGTCTAAAACCTTCAAAATCCTGCACACCAGGCTTTTTGGGGATAAGGACCTAGAAAGTGGCATTTAACTCCTTCAACAGATTTCTAGAACGGAAGAACTCTTTCACCGCCTTCTCAACATCCTCCCTGACAATATCCCAAAACCAATGGAAGAAAAGTAACGGGAAGCCATCAGGACTAGGCGCTTTGCTTCCTTCAAAAGAAAAAACAGCTTTTTTAATTTCCTCACTGGTGGGAATTGCTATTAACATTTCATTATCTCTAGAATTATCAATACTGGGAATAGCCTCCAGCAACTGATTTTGATCGTCTACATCAATGTCCTCTTTCTCAAATAGGAGATTCTTGAAGAAAAGAATAGCTTCTCTTCTAATCTCCTCCTCCTCATAAGTTCTACCATCAACCACAATCTTACAAATTTTGTTAGCAGCCCTGTGTTTAGAAGCTGAAAGATGAAAGTATCTAGTATTTTTATATCCAGCTTTTAGCCAAAGAGCTCTAGACCTTTGTCTCCAGAATTCCTCTTCTCTGGTAATTATCTCATGGAGTTTTGAGAGAATCTCATTTTTCTTTTCCTTAGTATCAACCAAATAGCCTTCCTTCTGAATTTTATTTTGGATTTCAGATAGCCTAAACTGAAGATCATATTTGATATGAAAGATATTGCCAAAAGACTCTTTTTTCCACTCTCTAAGATTCATTTTAGCTTCCCTTAGTTTTTTGGCAATTCTAAACAAAGCAGTGCCTTTAATTTTGATATTCCACCAATTCCTAACTTCCTCTCAGAGGAGAGGATGGGAGAGCCACATCTTCTCAAAGCGAAAAGGGGTATTCCTCTTAATCTTTAAGGGGTCAACAACTAAACTAATAGGGAAATGGTCAGAACCAATCCTAGGGAGGGTTTTCAGAGAATAACAATAATTTAAAAACTAGATATCAGAAACAAGGGTTCTGTCAAGTCTCACCTAAATCAAATCCGATAGAATTCTTCTATTCGACCAAGTGTAAGAGCTACCTTGCAAGTCCAGATCAATCAAGGCATGATTGTTGATGAAATCCAAGAGATCTTCTTTACTTTCTTCATTAATCTGGGATCCTCCAAACTTCTCGCCCTGAAAGAGGGGAGAATTGAAGTCTCCCATGACAACTCAGGGGTCATTTTGAAAGATATTTCGGAAAGCAGCCAACTCTTTCCAAAAAGCCTTTCGAGCTTTTTTATAGTTCGACGCATAGATATTAGACTGAATCCAGCTGAAATTGACTCTAATATGAGTAAATCTAGTGGCAACATGGTTAGGACGAGAGAAAAGAGGGTCACCTCTTATGACCATATAGTTCCAAAAAGTCGCAACCCCACCAGAAGCCCCAACAGAATCACTACCCTGAATGGAGCAGTGCTGGAACAGAGAGATCTTTTCAACCTTTTCTCTTAACATTTTGGTTTCCTGAATGAGGAGAATATCAGGATTTTGGTCCCGAGCAAAATTGTGTAAAATAGCCTGCTTGTGGGGATTATTTAGTCCCCTTATATTCCAAGATAATAACTTCATGGAAATTTGGGCAAGAGAAGGAGTTCCGGGATGGTTTTTTGAAACCCATCCGCAATTTCTTAAAAGCTATGGTGCTCTCTTATCAGGTTTTTGGGTTTTCTTCATTTGGCCATGGATATTGCCCCACAGTCCGCTTTTGCTCTCGACCTTGTTGAAATCCCACAGGGGGTGATTTTGATTCTGATCTTCGATTTTTTCTTTTTTTTCTTAGAAAGCACTTCTTCTCTATCAGTATCCTCTTGATTGTCTGATTCTTTACTGGAATCCCATTCTTTATCAAAAAGGAATTTCTACTCCCAAGGGAGGGTATCCATAAGTCCATTCCTGGAAGGCAGGGAGTTGCTTTTTTCAAGAATGCTTGCTTGGCTAGGGTCTGAGAAAGTGTCTTTAACAACATCAAAAGAAGCCAGATCTGAGTAATATTTAGCTCCTGGGATATTTGTCCCAACCGGAGACACAACCAAAGGAATGCCAACCTCAATAGAGAGACCCTGAGAAGAAATATCATCCAGCCCTGGCATCATAGGGTTCCGAAAAAGGGGGGTCCTTTCCGAAGTAAAAGAATCTTTAGATTTACTAAGGGCTAAATTCCCTGCTTCCCATTCCACGCTATCCTCTTTAACCTGAGAATCAACAATAAGTTCTGGAAGAAAAACTTGGGGGACCTGGGTGGCAGAGCCCTCAATTATAGCTTCTTTAGACATCTTGTGTTGAGATCCATCCATATTACTTAGAGCCAAGGTACCAACAGTACAGTCCAATCCTTCTCCTTTATTCTGAAGGCCTACCTTAAACTTAGAGGCAAGAACTTTAGGGGCCAGGACAGTGGGGCCAACAACACCAGCTTCACCCGAGTGGAGGTCAGGGGGATACTTTTTTTGTTAATATAGAACATTACTTCGAGATAAACTAGAAATCACACCTTGGTGAATAATGGATACATCAAACAGGTGGGGAAGGTTAGTTAGGAATAAAATTGGTTTATTTTTTTCATACATTTTATAGTACATGAGGTAAATTGGTAGGTCATTTATAAAATGATATTATTTGTACAACAAAATTATCAATGGAGAAGTGATAGCTTCAATTAAACTATGCACCCTCTTATAGGGATCCAAACATAGTTGAAAAACAACCTTTGAATGAGGAAGATAATCATGCTCCACAACATACTATAGTTCTCCTATAACCTACTATGGAGCTCCTATTTTCTCACAATTAAGGAGAAGGTAGGAAAAGGTCCTTGAGTCTGACTTTGTACACATTGATTGCATTTTATTGAAAGTTTCCAATGACTTTTCAACAAATTCATTTTTTCATATTTTATGATTGTAGAAAGATATTCCAACAAATTTTTAGGAAATTCTACTAAAAATTTTATTCCCACATAATTATATTGAAGTTGACAATGTGGACTATGTGATTTATCTCCAAGTAGTGTAGGTTTCATGTTATAAAGCTTCATTATTTCTTACCTAAAAAATGATGGGTGAACCTCTTTTTAGTTGATGTATTGATAAGAATCTTAGTGTAGGGTGATATGTAGGTATTATGGATACCATATAGCATAGAATTAATTTTCCCAAAATAATAGTGGTAAGCTATGTTGTATTGTACATTTTAACTTGATACTAAAGTAGTGTAGAAAATTGTATTCCCTTCATGGAGATGGTACAATTTCATATTTAATTTGGACCTATTTTAGCATGCTTGCATTTAAAACCCTTTAAATCATCATTAATAGGCCCCTAAGACCCTTTATTTCGGATCTCAAGGTTTATTTCAACTAAAATCCTGACAAAACCAACAAAAGCATTAAAATTTCTAACAACCCATCATTGGCCCACGCTAAAAAACTAGGGTGGGACTCATACACCACCTTGGGCATATGAATCCCCCTAGGTGGGACCCATATGCCACAAGTGGCGTATGAGTCTCGTGTGGCCCCTTTTTAGGGTTTGAGTAGGAAATTAAAGTTTCTAATTCAAAATTTTGGTTGATGTTAGCATTTGAGATCTAAATAATGGTAAATTAGGTAAATTTCATATATAAACGAGCTTTAAAGTCATTATTTTCATCTAGAAATGCAATTCAAGTTCTAAGAATTCATAAGCAATCAATAATTCTTTTGCAAGAGCATTCAAGAGAAATTAGCAAGAAAATTTGAAGTCTTGGAGAAGCATAATAGTGTCTTTGTAGGTCTTCAAGCTCACTTTCATCCAAAATTTAGTACTGTCAAGGATTGATGATGGTTGCATATGGTGAATCATGATGGATTCTAGGTTGGGGAGATGTAACTATCCATCAAACCAAGCCTAAAAACTTGTTTCCTAAGTGATTCCATACTCCATTATCACTCTATTTTGAGCCTAAATGAAGGCACATGCATTATTTTGAATTATTAGGGTGATTATAGATCTCTGAAAGTGACTCATCATCTCTACATTTCATTCATACATCTTATTCTAGCACATTAGAATAGGATTCCATGGCATTTTAGAACTCCTAATCTTAGATGGACTTAAGATTAAGACTTGCATTCACATTTACTTTCAATATCCATTGTTTCTATTAAGGTTTGATTACCAAAATATGGGATTGACCAAGGAAAACCCCCCATAAGAAAATCAACACTATAAATTCTATTTTGCAAGTCTTTTTATAGATTTGTATTAAGAAATTAGATTGAGGAGAAAGAGAAGATATTGAAGAGCAGATCTAGACTTTGACTTTCTAAAAAGTAGAATGGGACTTATATGCCACTTGTGGCATATGAGTCCCAGTACAATGATTTTTCTAGATTTTAAGAGTTCTAGAATTGTCACTGCAAGATTTATATTCCTACCCAGAAACCTTAATCTAGGAATAAATCACCTAGCATAGTGTGTGAGTCTTAGTGTGCATGAAATTCAACATTTTCATCATTTTAGACCTTTTCTAAGCTTCTATAGGTTTCCAAGTGCACCTTTATGCTTTCTTATTTTATTGTTCTGATTTGCATTCATTTTTAGGTCAATCATTTGAGTTTTGCATATCATTAGGTTTTGTCATTAGATCTTACATGCTATTATTCTTTCCAAGCCCTAGCTTGGTGGTGAACACCCTTTTATTATTTAATCATACCATAGGAAAACCTTTTTCATATCTCTTTCCCTCACTTCATCCTTGGATTGAGATCTAAAGGGTTTCCTTGAGTGAAACTAAGTAAAATAGGCCCTAAACACTAGTGTCCCATCTCCTAAAAGATGGAGCCACCTATTTTTTTGTTTTCATTTTGGTGAACTTTCCCTTTAGAACATTTAATTTTATGATTTGGAGTGCATCATAATCCTAGATCTAGATTGCATTAGCTTTGCATTAGGTCTTGAATTAGTTAATTGGCATATAGGGTTTATAAATCTTACATTAGTGAAATTGCATATAGGTTGCATTTTGTGCATCTTGCATCATTGAATTTCATCTAAAAGCTGCAATTGCACTTAACATAGACATCATCCAAAAAAAATCATAGCATTCACAAAAGAATTGTTGAAAATGATGCAAAAACCCTAATTTGGGACTCATATGCCCCTCTAGGTGATTTAGTCCTAGTATAGGAGGTTTTCCTTGATTTCTAGGTATTTTGTGGTGACTATTATTCACTTTTGAAACCATGAAAAACCTTTATTGAGAATCATATGCCCCTTTGGGTGATTTAGTCCCATTTTATATTTTTAACTACATTTTCTAGCATTAACTTTTCTTCTTTTGTGTTTCAATTTGTTTTTATTACATTTTTGTTTTAGTTTGTAGAGTTTTTGTTTCATGCATTTCATTAGATCTAGCTTAATTTAGATACATTTTAATTGTGGATAAAATTGCATTGTTGTACTTTTCATTCCTAGTATTAGTTCATCATTCAATTAGATTAGATTACATTTGGTATTCACTAGAAAACAAAAACCAAAAACACCTATAAAACCAATGAACCACTTGGAGAAAGCATAGTTATTTGAGTATGTCAAATCTCTTTTTTCAGGTTAACCTAACCCTCAATCCTTTTAGTAGTGATTAATTTAACATGTTAAATGAAGCCATTGAGGACTTCATATCAGAAGGTTCATCCACTAAGGCTTTCTATAACCAACCAAAACCAAGAGAAGTTAATGTAATTCAACCTCAACTCATCCTTTATCCACCTTCACACAAACCTCAAAATCAAAGCAAACTCATTTTCACTCTTGAACCACCTAAGAATAATGTTTCACAACAATCAAGTTGTAATACCATTTCTCATACATATAACACTAGAAGCAATCCACAACCAAAACAACCAACTCCAACATCCTTACCTTTTCCTAACCTTGTCTTGCCTAGTGATCCTCGTTTCCCTTCAAGTAGTGGGAAGGAGTATGATCTTATTGAACAACTTAAGAATACTCCTACAAAAAATATCGCTATGGGATTTTATTCAAAATTCACCTAATTATCATACTATACTTCAAACCACCTTGCAACAAGTAGTGGTTTCCTCTAGTACAATGCAAATGATGTGGCGACTCTAATTCAAGAAATGGATGTAGTTAACATATACATTAATTTTCATTAACATGAGCTACCTCCTTTGGAAATGAGAAAGAGAATTGACGCCTTCATGATAATAGCTATTTATTATAGGTTGGGAATGAAAATAACCCTTTTTGACAATGGCTTTTCCCTTAATGTGTGTAGAATGATCCTTTTGGATAGAATTGGCATGGATAAATCAATCATTCAACCTAATTCCTTGTCGATTCAAGGATTTGATAATGTAGGAAAGTAACCGCTTGGTGTAATTACTTTTCCTATTATAGTTTAGAAATGCTACATTGAAAAATCCTTTTCATGTTATGCCTAATAATCTTTCATACAATCTTCTTTTAGGGAGACATTGGATTCATGATATGCCTTCAAGTCTTCATTGTATAATGAAGTATGTCTATAGCAGTAAAGTATACCAAGTTGAAATAGAGCTCTAGCTTGAAAGTTGCTTACAAGTTGGAAATGGAATGACAAGTCCTCTAAACACATTAATTCCAACATCAAACATAGAACCTATGGAAGAAGAAAAAAAGAGATGGAAATGATGTTGAAGTTATTTGAAGGTGATTGGGGTTCCTTAGAGTTCACACCTTCGTTTATGGGAGAATACATAATCACAAAAAAAGAAAATGAAAAACAAAAAAAACTAATGGTGATGTCAACACAGAATTCGGAAGAAAACTAACAAGCATCTACCTAATCTACTCTAGAAGAATAAAAAAGCTATACAACAAACTTTGATGAGATAGATTATCAAAAACCACCAAATTTGAAAGAAATGGTGAAACTTTATGTAACAGGTTACAAGCTTATGAAACAACTAGGTTATAGTGGAAAAGGATGTGGAAAGAAAGAACAAGGCATCAGTGATCCTATAGAGACTAACACACAAGAAACAAAAATTGGTTTGGTATATTGTCCTTCTAAGATAACGTAATAAAACAAGAGACCCTCGTTGCACATCAAATCCACCATATGTAATCCTAAAAAACTCTCACCTTGAGGCATCCTGAATTGCTTGATGCAACTTGTGAACCATCATGGGAATACTTCAAAGATGATGAAGCCTTGAAAGAAATGTTAGGAATTGTGGACACTTGAAATGGATGCTTCACTTCCTTGTCCACCAAAATGGATACAAGGAAAGGGATCCAATTTCACAATATTCACATTCAAGGAAACCTTAGAGATCTCAACCCAATGAAGGATATGAGAGATATGACTATAAGGAATTGTTGGAGATGATTGAGACAATAAAGGGGTTCACCACCAAGTGTAAACTTGGAAAATACAAAATATTTGGAAACACGGTGTGATATGCAAAAAGACCTAAAAATGCAAGTAGAATGTAATAGAAAATTATGAAACTAGAAATGTGCACCTAGAAACTTGTTGGAGATGGAATGGAGCTCTAAAATCTTGAAAAACTTGTTGTTGATGTTGTCTGAGACTCATATGCCAAGCTGGGTGAATCAATCCAGTTTTAGAAAAAATGTGTTGGAACAGGTTTCAACCAAAAGGGTATTAAGGTCTACAAAAATCTTGTTTAGGCCTAGGTAGTGGAACTCATTCGCCAATAGTGGTGAATCATTCCACTTTTTATTTTCTATAAATTTTGAAGTTGTTTTTATAGCTCTCGGTCTGATTGGCTCTTCTTGATTGGTTTTCGAATCTGAAACTATAGAATTCAACCTGTAGTCCTTCTCCAAGGATTGTTTGTAACTTTGAAAATTTTGAATTGCTTTGACAACTTTATGAAAACTTTTCCAATCTTTCTCTTGGAAAAATCTATAACCTAGACCTACAAATCACATGCAAAGAGAGGGGTTAGTGAATAGGGGTTTGTCTTGGTCAGACCCCTTGTTGGTAATTAAACCCTTGAATTGAAATGAAGTAGAATAGATAATGAGGAATGAACAAATAATGATGTTGCAACTCACCAAACCCTAGCAATAAGGTGCTGCATGTAGACACTAAAATTTTTCCTAGGCCTGGGACTCTTAATTTCTTCATAATTCTTTCATCTTCATTCTTCATAATTAAATAATTTTAATTATTTAATTAATTCATTCTTATCTTTATTCTTCTTTGATTAATTAAATAAATGTTAGTTAATTATGTCACTAATTAAACCTATCTTCTTTCTAAAATTAAATAAATTTTTATTTATTTAATTCCTATGTCACTTTCCACTTTAATTAAATAATTATTTTAATTATTTAATTATTCGTTATCCTTTTCTCTGTTTAATTAAATAAATTTGATTTATTTAATTTGATCCAATATCTTGAATTTTGAATTAAAATAATTATTTAATTGAAAATGATGATTCTTCATTATTGTAATGTTTTATAATTAAATAATATATTTATTATTTAATTAGTTATTGGTCACTTAGACGAGATAAGATTTGATTTTCTCTAACAGATCATTTTTCTGTGTCAATCTTATCCTCTTCATCAAAATCCTTATCCATCCATGTCTTGATTAATCTCCATCATTGATTAAATTATTTTTAATTTATTCTCAACCATTCATCTTTTCTAATTCATCCCTAAACCTATCTCATGCCTTATCTTTCAAACTTGACTATCAATTAATTGTCTTTCAATCTTAGCTTGTCATTCGAAATTGGCTGCCTATAACAAGGATCTATCACTATCATTTCTTCATCTTCGAAATATTGGAAGCCTTAGAAATCTTAGACATAGTTTATATTTTTCCATCTTGCTTATTACATCCATAGCCATTTAAAAATCTTCAATATTTTTCTAGTGCTATTGTCTTTAGGCCATATTTGCATGCTTAAGTAAAATTTGAGGGAAAGTATTATATTACAATAAAATGGAGAAGTGTAATGAAGTTGATTCATGGAATGCATGAGGGTTTGGTAAAATCTTTTATTTGTTTATGCTTTATATTCCATTGTGCTTCATTATTAGCTAGGGTTTAGTTTGTTTATGTTTTATATTGCTAGCCTTAGAATTTTCCCTAACTACATTGGTGAACCTGATAGTTTGTGTGAATGATTGATGTTGGCCTTATATTTCATTTATGCCACTTGCTATGTAAAAAAGATACCTACATGCATACATTTTTTTTAATTTGAAGAAGAAAGAGGTACCCAATCCAATGCAGCATCTGTAACGCCTCGCCGTGCGAACCCCAAAGGACAATTACACAACAATCATAGCACAATTTTTTTTTTAAAGTTAACATGACATATATGCAATACACATTAAGTCATAACATGAATTCCATTTAAATAGATTCATTAACACATACATCCTTTGGGGAACACGAGGAGTCATTACGCGTCTTAGACTCACACCACAACAATAAAGTATAAAAGCCAAAGAATAAACATTAACAAATATAACACATACATGATAAAGCATTGATAAGAAACCATATGTGTATGCAAAAGCAACATATACATGATTAACTCAACACATTGAATAACAACTACCATGGCCAATAGCCACATAAGGTTTAATGTTACATTACATTGCAGTACTATGTTTAAGAAGTACAATGATACAAAAGTATTCCAATCATGAATAGAACCCATACAATAAGATAACATGATACAATTGAATAGAGGAATACAAAGAATCATAATTGGCTCCAAGACAGATACAACTCTGGAGTCGCTGCAACAGCACCAATTTGCTCCTCTCGATCCTCGACTGGGGACCCAATGGGGTGCTTAGCACCTTCCACCCGACCATGTGAGTCCGAAGACCCACCCCCCGTGCTAGGAGCGAACAAGAAAGAGACCTCAACCAAGAACATACAACAGGGAACCACAAGACTCAACGTCATACAAAAGTATCATTAAACCCAAGGATTACAATGACATAATCAACAACATCCAAGAGTTAACATAATAACTCAAAGTCATAAATCTCATCTCATAAATCAAAGCAATGACCAGTAAACAAGTAACCAAAGGAAGATCATAAAACACTTCCAAATCAAACTAAATTAATAAACATAATACAATACAATAACATCATATAATAGTACCATAAGAGTACAAGGTCAAAACCCAAACATCAACAAGATTTATACAAGACCAAAGAATACACCATAGATCAAATAGGGTAAAACCATAAATCAATTCAAAACAACTATGTTTCATCAGCTCAAGACAAAGTACCACTTCCAGAGGATTTCCAAAGAAATAAGGAGTGTTAGAGGAGAGTGTCATCGCATGGCATAACATGGATTCTCCAGACTACCTATCGCAAGGTGCCACCTCCATCTACTGACGGATTATCCAGACAACCGAGTGCTAGGAGCCACCTCCATCTATGGTTATCTAGACTACCTATCTCAAGGAGCCGCTCCATAGGGTTGCTCATGCGGAATCGTTAACCTTTCATGAATACAAGGTAACGATCTTGCCAACCACGGCCTTCTCAATCCCCTTTAGTCTGTGGTAGCACTGAAAGGCAGATGAGGCAACAATTATCTTTTTAGTGTGTTACTACCCATCCCCTAGTTAATTATTTAAATTATCACTTATTAATTTCACTCTAACGAGGGCTATCCTGGCGCCCCTTTGTGCGTCGACCACCCACTTAGAGCCACTCTCTTTCTCTGGACACTCAAAACATAAAAAAAACCAAAATCCAAGGGTTGTACAACATAGCAAGAACATCAGATCACAATAGAGAAACATGCGAGGCATTACCCATCTCACTATAAACACATAATCAAAATCTTACAATTCGCGTACAACCCTTTCAAAATCCAAATACCAAGGCACTTGCCACATCAAAGCACATAGAGAGAGAACATTGACCAACCATAAAAACAAGCCTCTGGAAGATTCTCAAAAAGTTACACTAGGGTTTCCCCATGAAAATCTGACAACAATAAAAGCAAAACCTTGACGAACTATTTTCAATTCAAATATAATGAGTGAATAAACCAAAATAAGATCAACAACTCCATCCAGACTACATACTTAACTTCGATAAGAAATAAATCAGAAATTCAAAGAGATCAACTATCCACAACTCATATTCAAAACACGAGTTCCTAATTACATTGCAACACCACTTAAATGACAAAAGATTCCTTGAATCAAAATTAATCTCCAAAGGTATTCACACCAATACGGAAACACCCAAAACAATCCTTCAACAACAGAGGTAAAAGCCTGCAACCAGGCATCCAAGGGAGACCTCAATTTCCTCCTCACAAGATACCCGTACAGTTGGTAAACAAATGACCTTTGATAAAAATTAACCAACATGACAACAATGTAATTAAATGTTTCAGCAATATAATAAAAGTGGGAAGATTGCATACAACAAGAAGCATAAACTTATCACAACCAAGCATCACATTTGTACCCAAAATACTCCACCACAAAATCAAATATGAACTCAATGATCAAGATCACCTATGGAAACTAAACAACTCAAGAGATACATTGAAACAAATTCATCATAACAATCCTCAAACACGGGGATACACTTAATGAATAATAACAATAAAAACACAAACACTTTCTATCCATCCACGAGGACCAAAATCTAATCACAACTTTATGACACAAAAGAGCTCCATCCATAAACAAAACTCAAATAAAATCAAATAAAAATACATAATCATCTACAAATCAACTGGCTCAAACCATCAAATCAATCATGAAACAAGTAAGCATCCATAAAGAGAATTTACAAAAAAAAGAATAAGGAGATAGTCATCTTTTAGAAAAATCATCTAATTAACATAATCCCTACATCTTATCCAAAAATAAACAGTCAACTCTACAACCATCTACTCTCCTAATTACCAAAATAAAACTATCTTAACCAAGCAATTTTCTTATTTTCAACATATCCCTATCTACTTCATAAACCTATAAATATAAAACAATCACACTAATATTCACGTCACACAATTACATGAATGAATGTTTATACAAAAATGTTCATTTCACATAACGATTCCTAGGTCTTAAAAATAATATGAAAGATTCCATTACCCATTTGCCAAGTTATCCATTAGTCAAACATAAAAGCATGTGAGGAGAAAGATATTAAGATAACATTTATTTAATTCTAAAACTAACAGAAATATAAACGAATTAAAAGATATCACAAAATTAGTACTATAAAAATTAAATTACCAAATAAGAGAACATATAAGAAAAGGTCAATATATACTCCATATTTTAAATTTTCATTTAAATAAAATCTCAAGTTAAAATCTTTAACCTACCTTTCCATTCTAAATTAGATACAATGATTAATAATATTCTAAAAGAACATATGTTTCCTCAGACAGAAGGAGCAAGGTTAGAGTGTTGGAGTGGTAACAATAATAATAATTAAAAGGTAAGGTTTTATAACAGTTTCAAAATATATAATAGTATCGATAGGTTGTCTAAAGAATCATTTTTCCTAGTTTATTAACAAATCTACCTTAATCAATAATGATGATATCCTGATTATTTAATACAATACATCTAAGGTAAATCTACAATACCAACAGGAAGATATTGTAATTACAATATACAATCAAGTGTTAACAATATCTTTCTAAATAATAATTAACTGAATCAAAACAATAAACATGAAATTCCGATATTTGTCAATTTATATTAAGAGTCTCATATTTCTAGATATATATATCTTATGCATGTGCAATTATATTATTGAATCCTAATTTCAATAGAAGTACACATAAATCACAATAAAGCAACCATTACAATTTAGATAATTACTACATGTGAGACGCCCCAATTTGGACATGAGCATAATTATGGTGGAACACATAATGTCCATTAGTGAGATCCAAAAATAAATAACTTAATGCTATTTTCCATGATAGCCCTAACCCCTTGCTCATATTCTTATTCTGCCAAGATTGACAGTGAAGAAGTTAGGCGGAAAGGATATAGTTTGGCAAGGAATAATATGTCATGGAAGAAACGTGGAAAGAGGCATTTACACCAGTGGATTAAGTATTGCAAAGATACAAGTATTAGATGACGAGCAAGAATGATAGATGTAAAAGTTGGTAAACCGAATTAACCTTCATAAAACCATTAGATTTGCAAGGGCAGATAAGCGTTACACAGGGAAAGACCATATGGTAAATGAAAAGAATGCAGTGAAGGTAAAAGTTTAAATCGGGAATTGCAACGAACATGTGTAAGTGCAGGTATTAGGGAGGTTATATAAATTTAGATTACCAGACTACGCGAAGGAGCTCATCTAAACACTGTATTCAATAACATCAATTTCTCTCAGCTTCGACTGAACGGAGGTAATTGGCAAAGGCTTGAAACATTGTGCAGACCAAGAGAATTAAATAATCTGCTCATTGGTCCTCAATTTCTTCACTTGAACAATCTGCTCATCGACGGCATCAGAGAAGACACCTGAACCAAGCTTCCTCCACGTTTGAGATGGTTACGGTTGCAAAAACGTGAGAAGCCACAGTCTTGCGAATAACATTTGGGGTTTTAATAATAAAATCTGAGAGTTTATTTAAATCTATACACCCTACCATGTTCAAGCGTTGCAGCTGTGAAAGGTTGCCAAGTATATCAGAAAGTGAATATTGGAATTTGGAACTATCGCCATTCACTTGCATTATTATCAGATTTCACATGTTATTCACTAAACGGAAGGGAAGGAGAAAGGTGAGGTGAAAATACGTGACTTAAGAGTCTTTCAAGGAAGCGCAACTAGCAGATATAAAGACATCATCCCAAGGAATGCAGTGATGCAGGATATGCACAATACATATTTGATACAAATACTTAAGGAACTTTCAAGAAATGCCACAGAAGAATTATTGCTAGAACACAAAGTGATACATGCAAAACTTTAATCCAGGCAAATTTGGAAGATACAAATCTATGACAAATAGGTCCAAGAAGTCACGGCTAGAAAGGAGAGATTGACAAAACATAGCTATCAAGTGAAGGGCAATGACCAAGACTGTTTCAAAGGAAATCAAGGCTATGTAAGATAGAAGAAAAGAACAGCTTGAGAACCGGTAAACTATAAGTAAGAAATCAGTATATCATATTTGAGTGGTGCTATGAAATAAAGGCACACATGAATACTATTAGTAATCATGTCTATGCTTCCACCAAAATACAGATGAATAGGTATACTATAGATGCAATTTAGATATAAAATAACATAGATACAGGAACAATGCACACCTACTTGGCTTACAGCACACGAGTCCGGCCACCATCAATGTAAGCGCATTAATCTTCCATAGGTGCAACCAAATCGGTGTAGTCTTCATGCTACATGAGCAGTGGAAGTTTGAAGCATGCTGAGAAGAATACTCCATTCAATATGCAACCAGATTTAATTTTAGCCCATTTGAAAACTCCTCGGTCCATAGTCTCCTTCTTGCAGCGCATTCTTTGGTCGACAAAGTCCATTGTAAGTGGATCACTTATCTTCATCTCTTCCAGACATTTGCGTTATCAAAGATTTTATTTCCACTGTCTCCCCCTTTGCCCATCTGCCATCAATATTTCCAGTGTGGAACCCTCCTCAATGAGTAACTGAAAACCCTTATTATGAAGGAGGAATCTACTCCTCTCGGGAAACCGTTCAACTTCCAGCAGTTATGAATGAATGACAGCCACGACCCTTAATTATTATTTTATAATTTACTCTTTAATATATGAACCAAATAGGTCATCTATTAAATATTCAATAAATATTTAATAATTTAATCTTTCTTTTAGTTACATATAAATATTTTCACCTTAATTTATTTAAACTCAAATACAATTTTAATATTTAATCCTTTCTAATATTTTCTCACTTTAAATTTATTAATCGAATTTAAACATTAAATGATAATTACCTTGCAATATTCTATTTTTATTTATTTCTATTAACAATGTAATTTTATTCTTTCATAACCTCTAATTATATTAAAACATTTATTTAATTATTTATTTCACAAAGAAGTTAATAAAAACCTTATTTTATCACATTGTTTAATTACTCATACTTCTTTTAGTTATTATTTTAATTTAATAATTAACCATCCAAAATAGTTATCGTATCATTTACTAATGTAGTTCATTCAGTTATAATTTCACTTCCCAATTAAATTAAGTTCCCTTTTTAATCCTTTTAATTTAATTACCTTCAAAATAATCAAACCATACACATTACAAAATCACAAAAATCAAGACACCCCAAAAATCAACTTACTCACACCAATAACGTAAAACAGACATAACCACCTTAATCCATTAACTTACTTTAACATCAACGACTCCACCGAAATGGAGGGCACTACAGCATCGCTCAGTCTGTTGTCATGTTTTCATAGTCTGATTTTAGTTGCATTTATTTGGTATTAGATATTTTTTTATTATATTCACTCTATGAAGGGGATTTTAAATCATTTTTCATCTCACTCTAGGTATGTGTAGATCAAGGTGCTGCAGTAACATTTGTAGGTGTATTGGACAATTTTTCTACCCTAGCAAAAATTGATGAAACGAAAAGGGGTTTTAGAGGAGATTCTCAGCTTTCCATCAATATAAATTATGCTTTAATTTGAATTTAATAAATAATTATTATTTATTTTCTATTAGAATTACCACTAAAGTCCCGACGATGGGGCCTCCATTGAAAACATCTATAACTTTCAACGGTATCATATTTTGAATCCAAACATGCTTTCTACATTCTATGCTTTACATTAATGAGTAGGATTAAAAAAAAGAAAAATTAAAGTTCATGAATTTTTTTGAATTCAAGTTTATGTATCGTGGACAGACGAAGTTTTTATATTTTCTAAAAGTTGTACACAAAAATTCATAATTACTCATTTACTTGAAAAAATTACAAAAAATATGCATCACATCCGACATGAGTCCCCTTACTTATATATGTACCCTACAAAAAAATATTATCATTTTATTATGGTTAGGTGACGTATTTGCATTACCTACTTTTTTTCCTGAAATTTAAGTACATCAGTATTCGAAATTTCAAATTTTCACCTAAATAGATTTTATTTATTTTAAATAAACCTAGTATTTTAGAACTACATTCAATTTTCTACAATTTTATTTCACATATTTTGAAATAATATAGATATCTTTTATTCAAATATTTACGCTGTTGCCTAACATTGATTTTCTGAATTTTTACACTTAAGGCTTTATTTGGCACCAGATCCCAAGACATGCCCCTCTAATAGTTTACAGCTACGAGGAGAGTCACAAATTTCATGCAAAGTATTTATCCGCAAAAATTAAGCACCAATCTCTTCCATTTAATCTTTTTTGGATTCTTCATTGACATTTAGACATAGTCCAGGCAAGGGTCTAGTCATTCTCATAGAGTCACCAAAGCTTGTTTAGATTTCTCTATTGTTCCGGATATCTTTGTTTACCAGTAGAGTTGGAAAAACTCATTTAGATCTCTCTATCATTCATCTTCATGTCAAGTATACCCTCAGAAGGATGGCGTACTTTTATGTTATTGGGAAAAGTTGTGATAGGTCATGTCTATTATAGTGCGTAATATTGCTATTGGTCAATTTTTTTGTTATTAACAAGTGCAAACATCCATTGTATCATCTTTACTCTCTGACTACATTGTGTCTGCAATAATATTTTCAGTTGTAGGTTGATGTCTTTATGGGAAATCAATGTTTTCTTTGACATCCCATTTTTGGTTCTTTGCATCATTCACGGATAAATCTTTCTTCCTATGCTAATCTTCTATTAACAGTTTAAATCCTTAAGGATTTACCATGGCTGACAGTTGCACGAATGTAGGAGTGATTTGTTAAATTAGATTTTAGTTTTAGTTTACATTGATTTAGTTCAGATTTTGGTTTTAATTTAGTTATATTGATTTAGTTTTTATTTTATTTTTTCTTTATTTTATATTTTTAAATTTTTCTTTTAGTGTAGATTTACTTTTAGATTTAGAAGGGTATGTGCAAGATCATGATGGGCCAAAAGGTGGTGATATGATGGGTATGTGTAGGGTATGTGGCTAATGACTTTGTTTTACCAAAAATTGATGAAACAAAAAGGGTTTTTAAAGGAGATTCTCATCTTTCCACCAATATAAATTATTATTTACTTTGAATTTAATAAACAATTATTATTCATTTTCTATTTGAATTATAACTAAATTCTTGATTGATAGGCTGATTGAAAAACATCTATAGCTTTCAAATGGTATCACATTTTTTGAATCCAAAATGTGCATCACATTCTATGCTTCACATACTATAGGATTAAAAAAAATGAATTTCATGAAGCTTTGACCAAGTTATGGTGGTCAGACGTACGAGTTTTTATATTTTTTAAAAGTTCTAATAAAAAATTCATAATTAATTATTTACTTGGAAAAACTTATAAAAACATATGCATCACATCGGGACATGAGTCCTCTACTTATATATAAAATATTATAAAAGAATATTATCATTTTATTGTGGTTAGGATGGTAAGATAAACACCTACTTCTTATTTTTTCCCTAAAATTTAAGTACTACTACATTGAAATTTGAATTTTTTACCAAATAGATTTTTTTTTAAAGGGTATGTGTAGGATCATGATGGGCCAAAAAGTATGAGGCTATTGGTACATGTAGGGTATGCTGCTGGACGACTTTTTTTACCCAAAGTTGAAACTGTGTTGGTTTTAAAGGAGATTCTCAACTTCCAATTTAATATGTCTTAGTGCTTACTTTCAATTTAATAAATAATTATTGTTCATTTTCTATTTGAATTAAATTAAAGTCCTGATTGATAGGTTGATTGAAAAAACATCTATATTAAAAGGTATCACATTTTTTTAATAAAAACATGTGTCACATTCGATGCTTTGCATACTATAGACAAAAAAATGAATTTCATGAAAGTTTTGACCAAGTTAAGGTGGTCGACATACAATTTTATATTTAAAAGTTGCATAAAATATTTATAATTAATTATTTACTTGAAAATTACAAAAAATATGCATCACATCGACATGAGTCCCTCTACTTATATCTAAAATCTTATAAAAAATATTATCATTTTGACAGGTTAGAGTGGCTCTACTGCATACCTTACTTATTTTTCCGGAAATTTAAGTACTACTACATTGAAATTTCAAATTTTCACCAAATGTTTTTTTAATAAACATAGTAGTTTATAAACTACATTTAATTTTCTATAGATTCTATTCATACATATTTTTAAAATAATATAGATAACTTACTCAAATTTTTATGTCAAGTTGCCTAACTCTAATTTTTCTCAATTTTATCGCCACTTAAGGGCCTGTTTTTTCCATGATGATCTTGTGCATACCCTAAATAAACTTGGTGGTTTAGAAACTACATTCAATTTGCTACAAATTCTATTCTTACATATTTTTGAAATAATATAGAAAACTTATTCAAATTTTTATGTCAAGTTTCCTAACTCTGATTTTTCTGAATTTTTTGCCACTTAAGGGCCTATTCTTTCCATGATGATCCTGCACATACCCAAAAGTAATTTAGATTTAGATTTAATCTTTTTATTTAATTTTAAATTTAGAAGTAATTTAGTTTAATTTTACATTTAGAAGTAATTTAGATTTAGAGTTAATTTTTAATTTAGATTTAACTTTAGACTTAGATTTTAACTTTTAATTTAGTTTTAGATTTAGAAATAATCTTAGATTTAATTTTAATTTTAGTTTAGATTTAGAATTAATTTAACTAGATTTATCTTAGTCTTCATTTTAGCTTAATTTTAGTTTTGTGGCTAATCTTGTTAATTTGTCTTTTTTTCAGGTTCATTTGTCTAAGGTTTAAATATGAAACTTTTGTTTGTCGAAGACCTGAATGTGAAATTACTAATGAATCTACTGCAGGATGCTTGTCGAAGGCTTGAACTTAAAACTAGTTCTCTATTTATCTTAGAACACATTTTGTTTGGTACCTAAAATGAACAATTGCTTGTTGTGCTTGGTGCTTTTGCATGCTTCTGTTTAGATTAGATCCCAATTTAATAACAAAAGTATCCTCTCCCCTTGTGCACTTATGTGATCTTGGGTTCAAGATAAATTTCTATTAACTCTAGAAGGCCTACTTTGGTGGGAAAAAGTACTCACCCTAAGCGAATGACCCAAGCGGTAACTAGCTAAATCCAAGTCCTTCCAAACCACTATAAAATGGTGTGATTGTGAGGAAAGTTCACAATCAATGGGATGTGGTATGTGATAGCTCTCCCCCAGTATCTTTGCGATATGTAAACCCTTGTTCTAATAGTTGGGAGACCTCCTAAGGAAGTTTATCATAGTACCCCCTGAACTAGAAGCCCTTGCTAAACACCTTTTTTTTGTAGAAGCCTAACCATTTAGTCGTTGCTTGGTATAGTGTTGGGTATACTATCCTACATGAAGATACTCACTATTAACTCCCTTGAGTAGAGATAGCAAATTCCAGGAAGTGACTACATGAGAACTCGAAGTTGGTACACCCATAGAAGTGAGTGTCATGGAGGGGGGCCAGTGCCACCAAACTTCTAAGCTATCCACTCTCGAGAAGGAGAAGTGTTCAACACTGATTTGGGGTATTTCAGTGAGCTATACCAATTATACACACCTTTCCTACTAGGATTGTGCTTGTTTTCAAACATTTGTATCAAACAACCCAAGACAAGAAACAAGTGTCTTCAAACTATCTTCTATTTTTCCAAAATTTGATCAAATTCAAACAAAAGGACACAAATAAACACCTCTATAATCTACAAAATCACAATTAGATTGAAACACATTTTCAAATTTTGTAAAAAAATGTAGAAAAACTAGACTTTGCTCACTATGAACCACAATTGCTACTGTACAATGCAACCAACTTTTAAACAATGCATCTGCCAATTCTAAAATGCAAATGTTGATAAACAACACATCTATTAACTTGCAATGCAATTGACTATTCTAAACCACAATTTCCTATCACTCTGGAAAAAAAATGTCATTGCTACAATCTAAGGTCAAACATTGTAAGAATGTTTCTAATTACCTGTTTACACTAATCTCTACACAAAAACCAAAAAAAAATTCTCAAATTTTCCACCATTGCATCTTCTAGTTATTACTTAGCCATAACAATAGGCATACCCTTTGCAAACTTTAGTTACATTTTAGGATTCCTCATTTCCTTATGATTAATCAAACTCTTAGGTCAATTACCTTTATAGATTTTAGAATAGGCCAATTTTCCATACTTTCTATAAACCTTTGCTTCAAGGAAAATTGTCATTGGACCAAGTCACTTGTCAGACTTGTTGTCTTTATCATTTTGGGTGTCTTTTCTAACTCATCAGACCAATTTTGGGACTCACTTTGTCTCTTGGTCTTGGTCTCACAAAAGGTCCTTTTACAATCCAAATTGAAGCATTGGCTAAACTTTGGATGGTTAGTAACCTTTTCTTAGATCTCCCAAAGTTGATTACCTTTTAGTGTTTACCTGCACCTTGCATTTAGAACATCTCATAATATACTTAGAATTTTCCATAAACATATTCAAACTCTCTCATTTCAAGAAACCATCACTTATCACTTTGCATTGGACATTCATTTTTTTGGATCATCATACATTCCCTTTAGACTTATTATCACTTTGCATCATTACCACTTTACATTAGAAAATCAACAAACCCACTTAGACATTATTGACACATTACATTAAGATATACTTCCTTTTCCAAAAACACCAATAACATATTTTTTATTATCATTCATTCCTTATATCTAAAAATT
This sequence comes from Sequoia sempervirens, assembly GCA_007258455.2. Classification (NCBI taxonomy): domain Eukaryota; kingdom Viridiplantae; phylum Streptophyta; class Pinopsida; order Cupressales; family Cupressaceae; genus Sequoia; species Sequoia sempervirens. The sequence goes on from VDFB02000017.1 coordinate 61,776,570, forward strand.
CCAAAAACATAGACTAAGTTCATATCATTTCCATTCATAGACATAGTTCCATATCATTTGCATTTTAATCATATATTATATGGTGGAAACTAGATCAAAAAGGAAACAAAGAGAAAATATGGCTAACCCACAAGAATTTATCAATCCATTTACAAACTCCTCACAAGGGACATCAAGACCTCACAAATCCTTATTGGACAAATTTATCACTAGAGACCAAAAAGGACATGTTTTAGTTGAAGACTTAGAGGCTACTTCTTAAGACCTAGAATTTTCCTCTTTTTCAGATGAATATTTGGCACAAGACCCCCAATAATATTTAGAAAAATTATTAGTAGAAGGTGCCAAATTACCTCCTAGATTTGATATCCATACCTTGCAAACTTCATCTACCCAAGGAAACAACATAGCGGTTTATAGTGGCTCTATCCCTCAAGTAAACACAACCATACCATTTGGAGGATCTACCCAAAGTGTGAAAATAGTACACACATCACCCTTTGGCACATCAAGAATGACAAAAGGCCTTAAATTTACCATAGGGGCATCATTATCAAATTCCTTTAGCACCAATGATGCAAGAAAAAGTCCCAAAGTTAACATAAGCATGACAAATACGACATCAAACATTAACACCACTAGTGCCATACCACAAATAGGGGTTTCACAAATGGGACACATACCTTTCATGAAATTTAGAAACCAACCCAATCCTTTGCATAACATTCATATTCCCAACCAACCAACATCAAACCAAAACATATCCTCTCATATTCCAAACCAAAATACATCCTACACTCACATATTGAACCAAAATTTGTCACAAAATGTTGGATCCCAAAAAACATACATAGACCCCAACAATACGCCCAACACATAATTGACACAAGTGGATGTTTTGCAAACACAAATGCAAGCCCTTCAACAAAAATAGACAATCTGACAATGTCTAACAAAAAGAAATATTCAAGAAAAGACTTATTTCCATTTCCCTTTGATAAAATTTTGCACATGCCACCCTTCCTATAGGGATATTTCATACCAAACTTTCCTAAGTAAAATGGGAAGTGTAATCCTCTTGAGCACATAAGAGGATTTTCCACAATGTGTATAGACGTGGCAAATGACCCCACATATCTCATGATACTTTTTCCTTGAAGCCTTATTGGAATACCGCTTGAATGGTTTTCTCAACTTCTATATGGCATAAGATCATGGGGTGAACTTGCTAAAAAAAATTTTGAACATATTTCCTTTAACTTTAACAATGAAATCACAATATCCACATTATGTTATACTACAAAAGATGAAGGAGAGAACTTTATCACCTTCTTCCAAAGATGGAGAAGTCTAGATAGTTGATGTCCAGTTGAAATATACAAAAAACAAAAGGTCACCATATTCCTAGAGAACCTTAATCCAAAATTGAGAAGTGATCTAAGAGTACATTGTTGAACCTCCTTTGTAGAACTAGTGGATAATGGTATCTGTAGAAGCTGAAAAAGTCTTGATTAATACTATGCATCTAATTCTGATTAACTAACACTATGTCTTCCTAAATTATCTAAAATTGATAAATTAATTTAATAATCATCATTATCTAATTAAAATCAAAAAATTCAACTATTAATCAAATAATTAAATTAATTGATTAATTCACCATTTTCTAACTAATTTTTCATCATATTTAAATTATCTAATTAAATCCCCCTAAATGCTCTGATTTGATTAAAAATCAATCAAATGTCACATCTCTTAATCCTATCCAATTTATTAATTCTGGATTGATTAATCCTAAATCAACTTTCTAATCATCATTATCATTTCCTTCAACTTTTAACTCCTCAAGAGTTAAATCAACCATGATCAACTAACCAGGTTGCACATAAAATCAATTTCTTCTAATTATCCAATTATCCTCACAAAGGCATATTCTGAGGAATATTTTTCTCAACCACTTCTTATTCAATTTCCCTCAAAGTGTTTTCAAAAACCTTTCACATTTTCATTTAATTCTCTTATAGCCTTTCAAATCCTCTTACATCCTCTCAAATATCATTCAATTTTTCTTACAACAATTTCAAATTCTCAACTAACAAAATTTACTTGTCTTCCATCCTCCTCCACTCACACATTTCCCAAAATGTGCTCCAACTTCATCCAATAGAATTGTGACACTTGGCACATTTTCATTGGCTCTCAATTTATCCCACATTCACCAAATTCCTCCATTTTTCAACCCTCGACTTCTATAAATAGAGACTTTATTTTCATAATATGGATCCACAACTTCATGCATTATCACTATAGTTGTTTGAGTTCATAGCATTCCATAATTTTCATCCATTTTAGCTAGATTATAGCCATTTTCCATACTTGGATCATCTTCAACATCAAATATTGTTAAAGTTATTGGGAAAGGGTGATTATAGTTGTTTGAGTTCAAAGGAGCACAACTCCCCTTATGGGATGGAGGTTTAGCTAGTTTAATTTAGATTACATGCTTCATTATGTTAGTTTCTTGTTTATTTCATGTTTTCTCTTTGAATTTTTTAAAGAATCTCATAGGGAGCATTATATTTTCTTTTCTAACATGTTTGAAATTTTTTAATTGGTTAATTGTTACCTTTTGTAGGTTTTTTGCTTATATTTTGGTGCTAGAAGAAGGGTTGAACAATATAACATGTTAAATTTTACCTAATTTCTCCATTTTTTGTAGACACAGGAACACAACAATGCCTTTCTGCAAATGCGACATCAAAGAGTGTTTCTTTTGACATATAGTTCTACATTCACCACGTCACATTGCATATGCACACCTTTGTCACACTGCCTTTGATTCAACGCCGCATATGCACCCTCTGTCTTCTATCTAACTTTCCCATTGTAGAGCGTCGCTTTTGCTATAGCGTCACATTTACACTCTATGTTTCTACGTAGCACCACATTTGTAATCACCATAATGACACATCTATTTTTTAGCATCACATTTGTTATTGAAAGAGCATCACATTTGCATTTTAGCATCATATTTGTAGGAAGCAGGTGAGGGTCAAAGTTTTAAGTCTTAAAAGCAATTTTTAATGCTCTTGGTGGAAATTTGGGCTTTTGTTTTTGTAATTCAATTTCTAGGACCAACTAGATTTAATTTGGACTTAAAATTAACCCACAACTCAAGCTTTGTCAATTTGGTTAAAATTGAATCTTAGATACTTACTAGAATTTTGATTTTGGATTAAAATTCAACAATAAACTTTCACACTCAAATTTTGTGCTATAAAAATAATTCATTTATTACTTTTGAGGAGTAAAAATAATTCATGTTTGTTCTATTTTGAAATATTTCTTACAAAATCTTTTCATTCAAATGTGTATGCACTTCTCTCATGCTTCACGTCAATCTTGAGAATCAAAATCATTTTAGTGGCAATAGGTTGTCTAAAAGATTGCCTCCACATTTCAAATTTGGGCTTTTTAAATTGAACAAATCTTGCTAGTGTGAGAAAAGGCATCACATGTGTTCTCTCTTTGTTCACACAAACAAAGATTGATCAAACTATGAATCTACTTACTCACTATTGTTTACCTTTAGAGGGCCTACCTAGGTTGGAAAAATTACTCACCCCAAGGGAATGACCCAAGCGGTAATGAGCATAAGCCAAGCTCTTCAAATTTGCTATATAAATTTGTGGTTAGGATGAAAATCATAAACAATGGGAAGTGGTGCATGATAACTCTCCCCCAGTGTCTTTATGATGTGTAAAGACCTTGTTCTAAGGGTTGGAAGATCTCTCACAAGGAGTTTATCATTGCACCCCCTAAATTAGATTCCCTTATTATGAACCTTTGTTTAGATGCCAAAATCCCAATATTTGTTGGCATCGGGAGGTTGAACCTCTGGAGCCATCCCACATATTTGTGGTTCTTTGTAGAGATGAAGATTTTTTCATGGGAGATTCATGAGAACTCAAATCTTGGTTGACCCATAGAAGTGAGTTCCATGGATGGGAGCCAATGTGGTCAAGCTTCTAATCGCCAACTCTGAATAAGCGCAACTAGAAAAATCCAAGTGGGAATTCAAAAAATATTTTCTTTTCCATCCTAGGGTTGTGCAATATTTGAGTCAATTAAACACATTTCTTGGATCCAAAATATTGAAAAACAAAAATTCAACAAGGTCATCAAATCTCAAACCCTTTAGAAGAGGCAAATACCTTTGAAAATTCCAAGTATTACTACTTGTCCCTATGGATTTATCCTTAGAGGCTTCTAAATATTTGGGCTTATATCTCAATTTTTTCTCTCTAAAGTCAACATTAGGGAACTATTTCCTTGATTCTCTTGATTTCGACATAATGGACCTTGTGGGATGAAAATAAATTAGGACATAGACATTCAGTTTGAAAAGCTAAGCAAGAAAGTGTTTGTGGTAAGAAGAATCTATTAAGCAAAGATAAAGGACAAATTGAATGCCACACGTGTTTTCTCAAATGATTTTCCACAAGATCAAAGTCCCAAAACTAAATTCTATCAATCATCACAAATTTCTTAGTCCAAAAAATCTCAAGAAATGTTAGTCAACACTTTACCAAGTCAAAGATAGATTGCTATACAACTTTTACAAATGTGCATCAAATGACAACCCAAACTTGTACTCATTTTATTATTGTCAAAATCCAACTCTCTTCCAACATTTTGAGTATCTCACTTAATAAGGTTAAAAAGTTCTTAGAAGTATAACATGTTCTTGAATATATAGGTCTTGTAAACAAATGTCTCTCTAAGTTCACTTAGGATAGAAAGAACACTTTCATCCATCCCCCAAAACATCAATCAAATCCCATCTCACAAACAAATCTTATAATCTTGGAAAAAATCCTTCATGCTAGGATTTTGGTAATCCTCAAAATAAAAAATCATCTTGTTTGACTAAATGTGTGCCAATGCATCCTTCTCCATACACTTGGTTAAATTATCACCTTGTGGAAAAGTTTATTCCAAGATAACATCTAGCATCTTGGAGTTTATAAGTTCATTATCAAATCCAAATCAATCCAAAATAAAAAATCCAAAAGTCCTAAAGTCTAGTATCCCTCCAAGGTTTCTTAAGAGTTCAATCATTCACATCATCCATCTTTCATTATCTCATCACCACCTTTTTTATCCTTAACATCTTAGTTTTCCTTTTTTGTACCTAAAGTTTAGACCAACCTAAGGAGTTAGAGGTTTACCTCCCATATACCTGAAAGTAGATCCTTATTTTATGGTCCAAACTAGATCTCAATAGAAGAAAAACATGGAAAAAAACAAAGAAACATCCACTTCAAGTGACTTGAGTCAAACTGCACCTGAAATCAACACCATTAGATCTAAAAATCCCCCACTCAACCTTCCTCTAATACAACAAGATATTCACGAGGGAGGTTTCCAAGTGGAGGATATTACCAATAATGTCCTAGGAATGACTCAAGACCAAATCATGGAAATGGTCCAAAATCCTAAAAAATCACAAAATTGTCAACACGTTGATGAGACTTAATCCTTCACAATACATATTAAAATTAGCAAAGGAAGGGGCTAAACTCCCTTTTGATTATGATGTGAGCAGTATTGTGGAGAAACCTCTTGGGATTATGCCACAAGTTTCATTCACACCTTCCTTCCAAAACATCATTCAACCCATCCCACAACCAACATCATCTCATGCTCCAAGTCAACCCATGGTTACCAAGGGGAGTTCATTGCTTCATGATCTTCAAACACATCCCCTTGTAAATAACCAAGACTTAGATGCAAACACCATCTTTGGTCAACCAAATACCATCCCTCCACATCCAAATCATCCATACGTACCACTCATCTGTCATGACACCAACAATCCTTCCACTTTCTCCACATCACCAGCATATTCTCTTAACACACAAGTCTCTCTCCCCATAACTTCACAAGGACAAGGGGGACTATTTGGACAAGGAGGAATATTTGATCCCTCATCTTCAATTTCTCAAGGAAACACACTACCAATATTCCCATGATTTCCCCCTCTACCATTGACATCCACATCAATCCTTAGTTTAGGGAAACCCCCTTTACAATCCTCAAACAACCAAATCAAAAAAATCCTCCGATCATGAATCAAATCAACATACCAAATCCTCTAATCATGCCATTGATCTCACAACACTAGGTGACATCAATCCAAGTTACACAATCAATCACTACACCATTTACAACACCTCAAATATCCCAAAATGTGGTCTCCCAAAGACCTATCATATCAACCACACCATCTACCACACAATCCCTTATCATCAATCAAACGACACCTCCACAACCACCTCAGCAAAATCTCATTGCAACATCTGACACCATTCTAAATCCTCCACCTCCACCACTGAATCCAAACATGGAAAATCAATACATCACCTTGCAAGCTACCCAACAAGCCTATCAAAAAGCATTCCAACAGTTTCAAGCTCAACAAGCCACACAAGTTGTACATCAAGATACTCAACAAGCATTGGCACAACAAGCCATAGAAAAACCACAACAAGCTTCCCAAGTGCAAGCTCAAGCTTTATTGCAACAATAACAAACCACCCAAGCTACACAAGCAGCGCAAGCCACATAGGTTGCGCAAGTTGCACAAGCTACCCAACAAGCTCAAGCTCAGGCACAAGCTCAGTATCAAGCACAACAAGCTCAAGTGAAAGATTTGCTACAACAACAATCTTATCAACAAGATTTGTGACAATACCAAGCACACCAACAAGCAACTCAATTACAAGCCCAATAACAAGCACTGTTGACACAACAACAACAAGACCAACAACAAGTGTTGTTGGCACAATAGCAATTGTAGGCATACCAACAAGAATTGGTAGCACAACAAAGCTTGTATCAATCTCCCATGAACACACAAAACAACCCACCCATTACTCAAAAAATCAAACCTCCTTAAAACACATTCATCTCACCACTCAATCAACAAAATGATGTGTCTACACAAATCAAATTTCTCTCACAATAAGTGCTAGACCTATAATCTAGGAAAACAACAAAAACACAGCAGAATTTGTCCCCTTATCCATTTGACAGAAGCATTGTTATGGTGCCATTCCCACAAGGGTTTGAGATACCTAAATTTGACAAATATCATGGGATTGGTAACCCTGAAGACCACATTAGGGAATTTCATGTCCACTATATGGAAGTTTCATATGATGAATTTTATTTAATGCAACTATTCCCTCAAATTTTAGCTAGACTAGTAATATAATGGTTCTCCCACCTTCTACCTAGCATCAAAAAGGTCCAAGAAATTGTGGACTTGTTCATATAGAACTATTCATTCAACATAGGAATGGATGCGAGTCTAGAAGAATTATCTACTCTCAAACAAGCCAAGGGGGAAACATTTGTATCCTTCTTACAACAATGGTGATCCAATGCAAATAGGATCAAGTGGACTATGCTAGAAGAAAAAAAAATAAATACTATCATTTCCAATCTCAAAGTAACCTTGTCCTTCCATCTAAAAATGCAATGCATCACCAAATATGACTAGTTGATCCCCAAGGTGCTCAACATTGAAAGATCCCTCATCACACAAGGGGGAACACCTACTTATCAAGACAATTGTCCATCAACCAGTTACAACAAAAAACCTTGCACATGGGCAAAGAACAAAAATGTTACTAATGATGGTGTGGTTGATGCCAAAGTTATTATCAGTACTCCAAGGAAAAACATAATCATATCAAAAACTGCAATTCAACAACCAAAACAACATGCAAGCTAACACATCATTGCAACAACCCAACAATCAAGTGGTCAATAATCTAAACAATCAAGGGGGACTACCCCCAAGGAAAAATTATCCCCCTAAATAGAAATACACACCACTTGGGGAACTGATTGAGTCTTTCATGCAACAACTAGTTCAAGCAAATCTCATCAAGATCCCTATTTATGAAAATTATGAAGAGCCTCAAGTTAAACTACCATTGTAAAATGAGAAACAACTCTATGATTTCCACAAAATAAAGGGACACACAACAACCAGTTGCATGTGACTTAAAAATATAATTCAGGACCTCATCGATGACAAAACCATAACCATTGAACCACCCACAAGAAATCAAGATCTAAAGATATATGCGAATTTGATGCCAAATCACAATAAAGGGAACAACAATGGTAAGAAAAAGAATAAGAATGTGAACCATGTTTATGACAATGTTGTTGCATCCTTAGATGAGTGAGTTATTGTTGTTAGTATCAAAGGATCTAGAGATGACTGTGGAGTTACCACATGTGGTGGAAAATTTTCCATTCCAAGACCATCCCAACCACCCAAGGCATCCACCTCTAGCCCAAAGTCAATCACCAATGGTTATAATATCTTGAATCAATTGAAAAGAAGCCCTACCCAGATCTCCATCATGGAGTTGCTAAAAATATCACTACCACATAGGGAAATCCTAGAAAAGCTTTAGCTTCATCCACTATCCCCATAGATCTTGAAATGGACTAGTTCTAAGCTATAGTTAGACACATTACAACACCATATCTCCTAACATTTTTTTATTAGGATTTCCCAACTCAACCATCTCATAACT
>VDFB02000017.1:61785290-61834671 GCA_007258455.2 Sequoia sempervirens
ATGATTAGTCTCAGTTTGAATCTATATGATTTATTATGGCACCTCTTTGATGTCTCTTGGCTATTATAGAAAGTTATTTGTTATGGTTCATTTTCATGGTGATGAGTTTTCTTGTTCAAGCTATGAATTCTATATCTTTGACTGATAGAGTTTGAAAGATGGTTCTTTCTCTCTTGAGCTTACTCATATCAGAGTGAGAATGGCAGGATTTCACTGATCCCCTTTAAAATGTCTGAGTTGCCTATTGGCAAGAAATTTCAAATGTTATGGTGATTGAATTTAACATACTGACAACTTTCAACATGACATTGTTTGTGGTCTTGGTGATAGTAGAAAAGTCTATCGGCATGAGGATTGTTCACTGCTGGGAGGTTTTACCAATTGATTCGGGTCTCACCAACTAACTCATAAGGTGGTTCATCGGTGTAAGAAATCCCTATCGGCATGATGTTTCATCGAGTGTTTTGTGTCTTGGTGATTGACACAAGAAAGTGCATATTGGCAAGAGTCAGGGTTTTCGGAATAGGTCTCAGTGAATCATTTTTGTCTCACTGACATCACATATGGGATTCACTTTGGCCAGAATTGGAGTGTTTAGTTTAGCATCTCAGCAAACTCCTCTTGGTCTCACCTACTAGTGCATGTGGAAGGATATCGGCATAGTGTAAAACTATTGGTATGAAGTCATAGCGAGATTGCAGTGTCACACCGACCACCATTGGAGAATTGCCTTCGACAGGACATTCTAGAATTCTCAGTGAACAAAAATGGCCATGTGGTCTTTCGGTGAAACTAATGGTGATCAATATAGTGTCTCAGTGAACCCGTCAAGTCTTGGCGACTAAGTCTCATGAGCGACTTTCGGCGAGAGGTTTGTAATGTCTCAGTGACTCCAAGTGAATGAAGGGCTTTCGGTATGACACAATATATTCTACAAGAAGTCTCCTTGATGACGATATGCTATAGCAACATTCATAAGGGAAAAGGTTGCATCAACAAAAGAATCATAAAGTCACAACGACATCACATAAGGGGTTTCTTTCAAAGGCTCATCAGTGAGAGTTATTTTCTTCAGGGTATGGTCTTCACGAATAGCTTGTGTCTCGCCGATTGAATAAAGATCTCCATCGGTGTGAGAATGATAATGTATTGGTGATCTAGAATGAGCTTGGGATGTTTTGGAAAAATAGAGGATAGTCTATATAGTGTCTCCCTGACTATGTATTGTCTTGGCAACTTAGAAATGACAAAGACCTTCGGTATGACATAAAGTAATCTCTAAGATGTCTCCTCAATGGTTTGAAGCTACAACAACCCACTTGGAATAGAAGGTCTCGTCAGTAAGAAAAAAAATATGTTATGGCGACAATGTGTATCAAGTGACTTTTGGTGAAACTTTATGAAGTCTATATGAGGTCTCCCCAAAAGCGATTTGTCACGGTGACAGGATTAATCTTGTGGTCTTTTGGTAAGACAATGAATGATCTACAAGAGGTCTTCCCAACTTCACTCAGTCTCAAAGATTGGAAAGAATATAACTCTTGGCTCTTGGCGTAACATTATGAATTTGATATGACATCTCTTTGTCTCTTGTGTCTCAGTGACGGAAACAATTATAACAGAAATGTGATCTCGGGGAAACATAAAAGGTCTTCTTTATGGTTTCTCCCCTATGGCAGAAAGTCATGGTGATGCATAGGGACAAAGGAATGATCAACATTATAATTTCCTTTGGCATACTTGTTTGGATGACTCAGTGATCATTTAAAAAACTCTGATTATGTGGGCGACATGTGTTTTTCTAAGTATAGTTGCATGGAAACATCTTTGATTGGTATCGAATTTATGGAAAATATTCTCTGAGATTTCAGAGGATATGATTTTCTATTTGTGGGTTGTCATGACTATGATGAAAATCTTTCTATTACAATTTGAAATCTCCTAATTCAGCGCAGAAATTAAAAGCTCTATGGATAGATGTTACTCTAATTTTTACCCTCATCTACAAATCATTATGAATTAGCTTTATATTCAAAAACCAGTAAGAGAATTTGAGAATCTGGTGAAAAACACTTGTTGAAGATCTCTTCATAATTGACACACTTGGAATATATATAAAAAACCAATGTTGAAAATAGTGGAGATGATATTGGCCTATAATTCTGAGAGTTAGTTATTTTGGCCATATCAAGAGATGTATTGGAAAACTCTATAATACAAGAGTTGAATTCCTAGAGTGTTAGATGCAGAGTGTTATGAACTTAATTGTGAATAGAGTGATTCTCTGATATATTTTTTATTGTAATTTTGTAATCTGAGTAAGGGGTTGGTGCTCCTTGAGTTGGTGCTCAAAAATTTAGCCTATAAGGCATTGTTAAAAGTGGTTTTGAAGATTAAGCCAGTAAGGTAGTTTAGGAGTGGTTTTTCTACCCCAGGAGGGTTTTCCACTCGAAAAATCTTTTGTATCTTGGTTCTTCTATGTGCTCTCTAATTTTCTGTGTTGTTTTAGTTCTCTACTGGGTTTAGTACTTTTCTCAATTTTGTTTATGAATGATTACATTCAACTCATGAATGCATTAATCAAAATAATATTGAGATCAAAACTAAGCTATGTTTTTGAATATGTGAAAATTGGTCATATCTGTTAAGACATTGATTCACCCCACCTCTCAGTGTCATTTTAACTCCAACACTTGACCCTATGGTTGAAGGCATTAACAATCTACCCACCACAATTGTTGAAAACAATGATCAAGATCTCTCCATCGATGAGCACCTTGAAGATGTTTCCACCCCATATGATGATCAACTCACCATACATCAAGAGCCACTTTTTAGTGATCTATTTCAAGGAGTGTTAGGATTATTTAGTCTTATTGAAATAATGCATGATCCGTTGACCAATGATCATATTGAAAATGTCTCTACATCACCTTATGAGTTAGAGGAAATATCTCAAAAGTCTATTCCAAAGCATGATCAAAATATTTCACTAAGGTCTAGCAGTGGTCATTTTAAAAACATGTTGATCCCCTTTGACCTCATGGTTACAGATACTGAAGGAACCCTAAACTTGACACTTGAAGCTATTGAACCACTTACCATGTCTAGTGACGACATCCAAGCACCATTTGTAAGCAATCCATCCTTTGAAATTGACCCATGTCAAGAACTTGATCGAAAGCATGTCAAAAGCAATTCCAAAATCATTCAAGATCAAGAATTCATATCTCCAAGATACTTCAATGATGTAATGGAAACTCTCCTATCTATGCAAGATGTCACAAATGATGATCACATCCATATAGGACATTCTCCTCCATCTACCCATGAGATGATTTCTATGGATAGACACATAGATGATCTTCATTCAGAATAGGATTCCTTTAATCCTGACATTATTACACAAAAATAACAGGTTACTGATTCCTACAATCACATTGAGTTGTCAACATTAGGATTGTATATATACCCAATTCAAACTAAGGACATCATGAATAAATATATCTAGAAATATCCATTCAGGGAAATAGGTCAGATAGAATAGGATATTCTAGAGTCAATAGAGCATCCAATTGAAATAACATCATCTGTAGTGGTCAATTATTAGAGAATGCATTTTAAACAAAATCTCTCAGAATAGGAAAAGTCAAAGCATGAAGGTACTACTATCACCATACTAGGGGAAACTTTATCTAGTGCAAGCATCAACATAGGGAGCATGAAGATTCCTTATGATGAAACTAGTGTCAATACTACAACCAACCACATCATCAATCTTCATCCACCCATCGCCCCATCCATGAATTTGGACCAACGTCAAAATAAAGAATTGAATCAAAGTACGAAGAACGTTATCAAAGAAAAAGAAGCTAGAAAGAATAATGGACAGATCAAATACAAGTGGATACCAAAGAATACAAAGAAAGATTATCTATATCAAACTCCATTAGTCAAAGAAACTATGGGGAAAAATAAAAAAGGGAAAAGTATCCATCAAAGATGTCCGCAAAAGAAAAAGTAGACTTTTCAAGTGACATACAAATTGTATCAAACAGTTGGTCCTAATTCCATGCACACTTTTGTAACCACCCATCATTGCTCATCTTCCCAAGTTTGGAGAGTCAAAGATTTCCAAGCTATCAACCAATCCATCTTTTATCCTTAAACACACTCCATCCATGCCTCCACGCATGATATCCAATTATCACATTGACCATGTGTTGGAAACAACCCTTCATCATAAGGATTTTGAAGGCACTCTATCACGATGTATGCTCAAAGACAAAGTTGACCCCGATATCAATGAAGCAGATCAAGAATCCCAAAAGTTACATTCAAGTGCACGTATCTTACCAAAGTAGCTTCTTCAGGTAGGATACCAATGTAACAGTATGACAAAAGCATCTACATCAACACCACCAGGTGGGTCAACATGAATCTTTCAGAAAATCCAAAAAAAAAAAAAATGAAAATCCAAAAAAGTTAGAAAAAGAATTGAAAACAGTAAAGATAAAAAATCATCCTCTAGTTAAAACTGCATGTGTGGTGCTTTGGGAAAGACCATGATGAAAACATGGCAAATAGGCGTCATGTGTAGAATCGAGCATCTACGTGTGCCACTTCAGGTGAAAGCATCTCATCCCATCCATAATAAAGAAAACATTCTATTTTTCTTATCCATAATAAATACATTCATCCATGAACTAGTTATCTAATCCATTTTCATCCATTTGCATCCATATTCTAAGTTATCTTGATCTTGAGGAAAGTTTGGGGCACACTTTATGCTTGCTTATGGTAAAACATCTTGACATGGGTCATTTCATTGATCCTATCATATCCAACATTATCATAGCCATGAAGCGTTATCCAAATGAGCATTCCTTATCTGAACATTGTATCTTCTTGCAAGAAAATCCTTAGCATCCTTTGCATGCTTTCCATATCCATCCATCCACACACCTATCCAAGCATCCATCCATGGCAGCCCATACATTGCTATACACTAGGGGTAGATATGTACATCTTGCTTCAAAAATAAATCTTGATATATATCCTCCAACTTATGTGGTGATCCGAACATTGGAAAATGTGAAATCAAATTGGTCCACCACTTGTGTGAAAAATTCCAAATCACTAACCCATGGCATATTTTGACAAGAATATGTTCCTTATCAGTCTTCATCTTTTATCAAACATCAATCCAAACAATCGATATCAGTTGCATCTAAGTTGTACTTCAAACATCACATCAAATCTCGAACAAAGTTTGTTCCAAATCAAGCTTAATCAATCATGATCAATCAAATCCAATCAAGAAATCATCAGGATATCCTTCTATTTCTTAACACTAACCTTGCATTGTTGTGCATCCTCAACAATGTTATCATCAGTCTTGATCAAATCATCATCAATCCATCATCATCTTTGGGGATATATTTCCCAATCCTTGTGTTGCTTAACACTATTATTGCATTGTTGTGCATCCTCAACAATGTTATCATCATCAAATATTGATCAATCAATCCTTGCATTATTGTTCATCCTCGAAAATGTTATTGTCATCAATCCTAATCAATCAATCCTTGCATTGTTGTGTATCCTCAACAATGTTATCATCATTACCAATTCATTGATTCGATCAATCAACCTTAGCTTGGTTTTCAACAAAATCCCAAAACAAATCACTGATATCTTCACACATATCCTTATCCAAATTGTAAAAATCATACAAAAATCCAAAAACATCCAAAACATCAAAAAAATCCAAAAACATTCAAAACATACGAAAATCCAAAAACAAGTTGAAAACAAAAAACATCAAAAACATTAGAATCCAAACTACATCATCTCTAAGCTTAAACATAGGCAAGGATAATATTTGATTAGCCCCTGAGACATCAAAATCCATAAACATTCAAAAAAACATCAAAATCCAAAAACATTAAAAAAAAATCCAAAAAAAATCATAAAATCTCGGAAAATCCAAAACATTCGAAAAATAAAAAAAATTGAAACATTTGTAAAATCTTGAAAAACCCAAAAAGAGCCCCAAAACATTCCAAAAATGTCAAAAACATCCAAATATTTGAAAAAAATCATCCATACCATTTTGTTTTCACCCACAATAATAAATCATCCATAATAAAATGATCATCACCTTCATCCTTTGGCAACACAAATAGAAACAAGTACAACAATCATCAAAAGCAAGGTTCAAATGTAAAATCAAAATTGAAGCAACAAACCATTAAATGCAAAATCAAATTCTTGATCATTTTCAAACATGTAAGTTAACCTTATATCAATAGCCTATCAATCAACTTATCAACATATCATCATCCTATATAATGCATGTCCTAGGATATATCGTTCCGACAATGGG
The DNA here is from genome assembly GCA_007258455.2 of Sequoia sempervirens. Taxonomy (NCBI): domain Eukaryota; kingdom Viridiplantae; phylum Streptophyta; class Pinopsida; order Cupressales; family Cupressaceae; genus Sequoia; species Sequoia sempervirens. Next base: position 61,791,679 of record VDFB02000017.1, read on the forward strand.
CATCATTTTGGATATCACCATGGATTCTTATCCTATCAAAACAAATCCCTTTGGCTAGATATATGAAGAACATTGACTTGTTTGTGTACTTGATCTTTTCTTTTGATTTATCTTATTGTGCTCATTCCAATGATCTCTTGATTATGTCTACTCAAAAGAATTTTGAGAGATAGGAATGGAGCAACAATCATTATCTTTTTTTTGTTGTGCTTGTTGGATGTTCTTGTAAAATAACTTGGCGAATACTTGCTTTGTTAGGTATATCCTAGCAAGGTTTCTGTATGTCAAGTGTGAAGAAGAATACTCCTATTTGTTTGTCAAGTTGAAGTCTATTGCACTAGGTACAACACCATTCTAGTTCTTTATACCTTGATGCATCATATCTACATATGTAATCAAACATAAGGTAAGTAGCCCTTTTAAAATCCCAATCCTTGATAAGTAAATCATCATCTATCATCATCAACATCTCTAATAAAGTCTCGTCAAATCATGGACTTGTTGGATCCTCTTGTCATCATCTCGTTTCTTCTTTCTTCTTGGTGTGCTAACATAACATCGCCAATGCATCCATGAAGCATCCACAAACCATCAACATTTTGTATATCATCTAACATGCATCTTCATCATCATAATATAGATCCGTTAGTCTAAGCATCTCATAATTCATACATTTGCATAAAACATCCATTTCATAATCATAGCATATTACATCATCCATCTCATCCATCTCACATGCATCATATCATCATTTAAGTTGTTTAGGATAATATAGTTTGGTTATTCTAAGCATCTTGAAACCATCTCATTTGCATCATCATCCATAACCATCCATTTTGAACCTCTTTATCACAAGATCGAACCCCGAATAGAATCTTTTTTATCGATCTCTTGAGGGGGCAATGTACTAGTGTACTTATTTCTACTGGGGCATCTAAAACATTAGATTTTTAAAAAAATTTGATCGTGGTAAGATTATTCTTTGAACCAACGCATCAAGTACATTGCTTTAAAGAGGGGAAAAATGTAGACATGTGAAATTAGCATCATTCACATTCATCAGGTAAATAAAGGACATCCATTTAAATTAAATAAATCAACTTGATCCTAACATCACCCTCTTTGATTAAATAAACCAAACCTTTATTTAATTAGGTCTAAAATCACCTTTCATCTCCCCTTTATTTAATTTAAATCCAAATATTCAAGTCAAATAAGTCAAAATCACCCAAACATCATCGAAGCTAATCTAATCCTTATTGAACTAATCTAACCACCCATCAAATCCTCTAACTTTTCCCACTTGCACCAATAAATCATTTTAATTCATTTATAAATTCACCATTTTTCATCAACATGGCATCTTTGAGGAATATTCCCTCAAATTTTAATTCAAAAACAAGTGGACATGTACATCGAACAAAGCATTTATGAGGCCTTACATGTCTCTTGCACAAGGTCAAACTTAGCATTTAATTCACAAATTCAAATTTGAATCTCCCCCTCTTGGGTACATTGACCAAAACTTGCACATTTCTCAACCTATCACAACTTGACAAGTGGCCTCTTCTCATTGGCTTATCTTTAGTCCCACATCCTCCATGTTTGGCATCCTTCTATCATTATTTTCTATAAATAGAGAGTTTCTCTATTGTTCTAATCCTCCACAATCTCCACAAATCCACAAAGCTAATGTAAAGTCACTCTCTTCAATTGAGAACTGATTTTTCCCACCTCATATCATCCTCATAAGCATTTTTATATCATCTTCACAATAGTTTCGTCACATAGCTTATCTAAAGGGATTGGAAAAGAGCTATTTTCCATATCAAAATAGCACCAATCCCTCTATAAGATGTTGGCTTGATCATTGGAATAATGTTCTATTGTGTTTTGCTTACTTTTGTGCTTTGTTTTCATTATTCTTGTGTTCAAATGAATTTTATAGGGAGCATTATATTTTCCTTGTTTAAATTGACCAAATGCTAATATTTTTCTTTATTTGAGCAAGATTTGAAGGTTAGTGCTCATAGGTTGTATATTTCCATACCATAGACTAGCATCCAAACCTTCAAAACATCAAAGCACAAAGAACTCATTAGAAGTTGGAGTTCACTCTTCCACCTTGCCACTTTCCATTATCTCCATGTCAAAGAGACACGAAACTATGTCTCTTTGAAATCTCCTTATCCTGCCAATGAGCCAATTCACTAAAAATTGAAACATAGATTGTCAGGAGTCAAAGTTTGACCTTCCCTCATATTGTATACCATCCTTTGAGTAAATAATAAGTTGTACCTTTTATCTCATGAAGCCCAAAAATAATCCTTGTCAATTTCTATTCTTTTGGGGTGTTGGAGTGTTTTCATGCTTCATACATTCCTTCATGATTTAAGTAAGCTTTATCACTTTAAAATATAATTTTATAAATATTCACATCACAAAGTAAGCCACTAGCTTGAAGCCCTAAACTTGACTAGCCTGATTCAAAAATGGCTAACATTTTTCGCATTTCTTCTTTGGCATGTGACAAGTTGGAAACCCATTTCCTAAAGCCTGAACTTCTACACATCCTCAAGACATAACTTTGTTATCTTTGTCAACAAAATATAGCCAACTTAGACCTTATTTAGAAAGAAACAACACTAATTTTTTTGGTTGATGAAATATTTCTCTCACACCCTATATGCTCATGCATCAATAACACACCTTGCCTAACAATGGAGCCATTTTTGTTCATAATTGTTTAGCATAATGTAGCTTGCTAAGCCTTATGAAGCTCAATTTTCATATTGTGTGGTATCTTATCAAAGTTATCAGAGGTATAAATTTGGTAAGGTTATTTGAGCCTAATAATATTATCTCATTAGATACTTTCTGGGGGCTCACCTAGTTGACAACAAATTTCACTAGCCCGCTTGAGTGTATTTGGTTTGCATAGTGGAAAGTGGGTTTCACTTGTAAATATTTTTGGAAAAACAACTAAGGCTTATTCCACATCAAGTTATACAAGCATTTGAGACTTGATCCACTCCTTTTTTATTTTCTTTCCTTTCCTTAAGTCTTTATCATTGTATGATTGAGTATCTTGTCACCGTTATAGTATATATATTTAACAAAGGTATGTGTCTCCTTGTGCCTTTGTTGGCTTGCCATGAGATCTTAGATCTTGGGGGATTATTCATCCTCCTTTATCTTTTCCATTTTATCTTTCCAATAGTTGTACAATTATACCTCTCTTGATTGTCTACTTTAGTGTGAGTTTGCACTTGTGCTCTTCCTTGAGACTAAAGTGGGGTTTTAATATAGTGTAGAAAAATGTACTCCATTACATTTTTACATTTTTTTTGGGAACTCCTAATTAAATTAGATTTAATTAGATCTTAATAATCCCTATTTTACATCTACAATCCTAATAAATTACATTTTCTAAAAGTTAAACCCAACAATGATTAATTCCAATACATAACATTTTACCTTGAGCAATGTTTGTTCCAAGAATAGGGACTTGGGACCCATTCACCCATGGGTGAATAGGTCATCCTTATGCCTTTGAACCTAAATTTAAAAATATTTTTTTGGAAATATTTTAAGGTCCATAAATCCATATTTCAATGTCAACTTGCAATATTTAAATTTCAAAAAACTCAAGATACATATCTATAAATACAAGGTTATTTTCGAAGTTTCACCTAGAGTTTTTATGAAATAATTCATAAAGAAAAGTTGATAATCAAGATAATTCAAGAGAATATTTATCATATATTTTTTTCATCAATCAATATCTAATCATCATGTCAATGTCTTCTTGAATCATGCATGTTTTTGGAGCTAATAATGTTATGTAGGTTTTAAGATTCAAGTCAACCATTCAAAGCATTATTTTAAGAATCAAGATCCACATCCAATTCAGCCATTTCATGCAAGTTGTATACCTCCATTCAAAGGTTTATCCATGGGTTTTGTGAGTGGTAACATAGGATTGTTCATTCATCATTCCTTTCATGCTATTTCATTTCATTTCAAGGTTTGATTACTAAAATGGGTTTTGACAAAGAAAAACCCCCATTCACCAAAAATAAATAATTTTTCCCTCTTAGGTTTGTGTTGCAGATCTTAGGTTTAAGAAGGATTTAAGATGACTTGAAGACAAATATTGAAAAATTTGTCAAAGTTGCAAAAGTTACCAAAGTTGTTATGAAATCATAGAATCTCACATATAGATCTAATTTCTAACTTTCCAATGCTAAAATTCAGTTCAAAAATAAGCTATAGATTATTATTAGAGGCTCCTAAAAGTTGTTTGAAAACCTTGAGAAAAGACATATTCACCCATGGGAGAATAAGTCCCGGTTTTCCTCCTAAAACTTCCTTTGGTGACAAGTACAAAAAATTCAAAACTTCTCAAATATCTGCAAAAAAATTATGTTTCAATTAGTATTTTCCTTTAAATTGATGTTTCTAGTTTAAATTGGAATAATTAAGTTTATTTTCTATTTTTATTGTTTTTCCCAAAAGTGTTGCTTAGGCTAATACCCCCATCCTCAAGCATAAGGAAATAAGTAGATTCTAAAGTTGAGTTGGTTAACCTAGGAGTTGTTATTCAATTCTTTGTACGTATATCATTTCCTAATGAAAATAGGAAGATAGAGTCTATTATCAACACCTTTACATACTTTTGCATATTTGGGATTACCCTATTTTCCTTTGTTTTAGCTCTAGAACTATTTTTTTTTGTCTTACTTAATAATGAAAATCTTATATATTTTTTAAAAATCCCTCTCCTTCAACACTTCTATTATACCCCCAATATTTTCAAGCTTCCTTAATTCTAAAATAACCCTTGTATTGAATCCATTTTAAAAAAAAATAGATTCTTACATGTGCTCTTTTTGAGTAAATCATTCTATACAAATTAAGTTTGATACAATACCATATCACACTACTTAGGCTTATCACCAACTAAATTCCCTAGAAAATTTCCTAAGATTTGATTAAAATTTTTAGTTTTCCCATACATTATAGGATGATACATAAAGCTAAACTTTAAATTAGTCATTAGTTTCTTTGAAAGTTTCCTCCAAAAATGTCCTACAAAGTCATTGTCATTGTCTAAATATATACTTTCTGGTAGGCCATGTAATATAACAACTGTTGTGAAAAATAATTTCTCTACATGTGTCACATCATCCATCTTCTTACATACTATAAAGTGAGTCATTTTTTAAAATCTATTAACAACCACAAAAATATAAAATTCACCTCATTTTTTTTTCTTGTTAGTCTAAGTATAAAATCCATAGTTACATCTTCCAATGATTTCTCTATTATTGGTAGATATAGTTTGGTATTTTGACTCCCTCCTTTGGAATATTGACAAAATTAACATCATTGCATATTCTTTTTAATTTCTTCCCTCACCCTTGTCCAAAAATATTTTTTACAAGGTAGTGATATAGTTATATTAGCTCCAAAATTTTGAGCTAAACAACTACAATATTTTTCTCTTATTAAATTATGCTTTAGGGATCCTTGAGGTATAGATAGTTTTTATCCTTTGAATAGAAATGCATCCAGTATAAATTATTCCATCAATAGTGTTATATCCGCACTATTAGGCTACATACATGTTTTCCATGCATACTAAAAGTCCAAAACATCTTTTTATAACTCTTTTGTGGTATCAAACACACCTACTTTAGTACTCATTTTACTTACTATTGCTACTCTCCTACTTAATGTATGATCCACTACATTGTTTGAACATCCACTTCTAGGTATGTGGAGGATCATCATAGAAAAAATAGGGTCTTAAGTGGCAAAAAATTTAGAAAAAATTAGTGTTAGGCAACTTGACATAAAAATTTGAATACGTTATCTATATTATTTCAAAAATATGTAAAAATAGAATCTATAGAAAATTTAATTTAGTTTCTAAATTACTAGGTTTATGTAAAAATAATAAAATCTATTTAGTGAAAATTTGAAATTTCAATGTAGTAGTACTTAAATTTCAGGGAAAAAATAAGAAGTAGGTGTCTGTCTGACCATCCTAACCATAATAAAATGATGATTATTTTTTATAATATTTTATATATAAGTATAGGACTCATTTCTGAATGTGATGCATATTTTTTAGTAATTTTTTTCCAAGTAAATAATTAATTATGATTTTTTTATTACAAATTTTAAAACATATAAAAACTTGTATGTCTGACCACCTTAACTTGGTCAAAACTTCATGAAATTTAATTTTTCTTTTTTTAATACTATAGTATGTGAAGCATAGAATGTGGCACATGTTTTTGATTCAAAAAATGTGATATTTTTTGAAAGTTATAGATGTTTTTCAATGAGCCTATCAATCAACACTTTAGTTGTAATTCTAATAGAAAATGAAAATAATTATTTATTAAATTCAAAGTAAAGAATAATTTATATTGGTAGAAAGCTGAGAATCTCCTCTAAAAACCCTTTTTGTTTCATCAATTTTGGGTAAAAATAAGTCGTCAACCACATACCCTACAAATACCCATAATATTGCTACTTTTTGGCCCATCATGATCCTGCACATACCCTTCTATGTTTGAGAACATAAGTATACCCCTATAGGAATTCCATTGACTTGATTTATTTTGAGTTACGCTTGGTTTGACTATTAATAAATTGTAAAGCATGAGGATTGGTGTAGAGAATAAACTCCTTCAAAAGAAAATAGTAATACTATTTATTTAAAGCTTGCTCTATGGCACAAATTCTTGACCATAAATAGAATATTTTTTTTTGGAATCATTAATAATCTTAATAAAATATGTAATAGCTATGGATTCTTTGTTGATAATTATTAATATGGGTGTCCTATTCACATTGCAATCCACTTGAAACAACTTTACCATATTGAGAAATGCTAATACTAGTTCCTTAGTGACCTTCAAAATATCAAAATTTTTATCTACTACTATTGTCCACTTAAACTCTTTTTTGTCTCCCCTTATGGTTATGTTTATGGGTGCACATATCCCACTAAAATTTTGAATAAATCTTGTATAGAAACTGGATAAACCATATGAAGTTCAAACCTAATGCATACTCCTAGCTATTGGCCATTAAATTATAGCACGTGCCTTTTTTGGATACATTTGCACCCCTTGTGGTCATCTAAGATATCCATAACAAACCAATTTCTCATTCATAAAACTACAAATTTCTAAATTCATAAATAACCTTTCCTCCTTGAGGCTTTGAATTAATTTTCTAACATGCAACAAATTCTCTTCCTTACTACTATTAAAATAAGAATGTCATCAAGATAAATAGTAGAATTTTTTCCTAGAAACGGTTTTAGCACTTCATTTTTCAATAACATAAACATGTAAGGTGCATTTGTTAATCTAAATGGAATTACCAATAACACATCACCATATCTTATATTAATTTGTGAGAATATGAATGCATAGGAATTGTAATGAAGTTGACCGAACTTCACAACATCTAAACCAAGAAGAGCTCCATCCACACGAACAAGAAAGTGTTGCAACTTAGGCATGCAATGAGAATCTATTATGAGAAATTTATATAATACAATGTACAAATGACTTACTTAAATAGGAAAAAGTAATATTTAGTATGATATATGATGTTTCCATGTTTCTTGATCTAACAACATGAGACAACTAACTAGCTACCTAGAATTATATATGTGAAGATAGAATCTAAGTCTTCTAAAAAAGACAACTCATCTTCTAGAATAAATCTTTAATCCTAAATACATGTCAAGGGGGATGAACCAACTATAACTAATTTCCTAATATATGTAACATAGTAATTAATTAAATATTATTCCCAAATAAATGAAATAGTGAAAATTGTTGGACTCTCTTTCACCTTTAGGGTTTAAGACCTGAAAGGAGAGGCAATCTTCACACAATTCACTAACGAACACAACCCTTGATATTTCAATGCAAAGGAGATTGAAATATTGCAAAGGGATTGTCCTAAAGGCTAAACTAAATCTATTGAGGTGTTCACCACCAAATTTAGACTTGGAAAAGACAATGCAATGCAATATGTAATGTGATTTGAAATCGGTGAACATCAAAATAAATGCAATCAGGTGAGAGAGATGGATATTGTCCTTTATTGTAGGCACATCTAACAGTCGGGCACCGCCTATTCGACATTCTGAATATACTTTTATGAAAATAATTATTAAGTAAAATAGACACAGACCAACAGTTGGTCCATTTAAATGTTTAATTTACTTACTCTCCTTTGATTTGTTGGAAAATATTATGTCTATCTTCTCACTCCATGCACAACACAATGCTCATCTTCGTCAGTCTCCCTCCTCTGGCAAATAGCACTTGGTCTTTCGCTTTCGATTGTGCAGTGATCATACATAATTCTTGAGACTTGTTGTGGAATTTCAAAATCTGCCTTAAAACTTTGATGTAGTGTGACTCGAAAGCAGCGAGCATCCAAACAAATGCAATCACCAGAGTAGCGTTTGTCTTCTGTTCTGAAACAAAAAGTAGTTTGCAGAGATTAAATATGTCCTTTGTCCGTGCAATGTCATCCTTTATGGTGGGTGAGTGAATGGCTCCACCTATTTATATAATTGTCCAACGCGCAGCACATTGGGTAGTGAAAAGTAAAACACCGCAGCAGCTAAAGTCAGTTACTCTACTCAATGCCAGTTGCTTATCCGTTTCATCTAGCAGACTTGGATAATAACTTTTAGTTGATTTTACTCTTAGCATTTAATAAGGAATTGAAATTTAGAATCATGTCCTAACTGGTGTGGCCCTTAATAGTTAGCATTTTCACCATGGAGCGCTAGAGTTGGCGAGGTTTTTATCAAGGGTCATGAGTTGAAGATGTTTTCTTAATTGATATATCATGTGTCTCTAATATGTTGCATAATGGGGTATGCATTTGTACTTGTGGACAATGATTTTAGTGGCTACTTAATTCTAACGTTCAATAGTTTTAGTGGCTACTAAGGAACATTAAAATATCTTAATTCTATTGATTTGAAGTATGATATAGAGGTTTTCTTATATTGTACAAGTAAAATATTTTAATGTTATTAAAATATTATTATACTAAGGATTTGATTTGATTGTATTCATGTAACGAATTCTTTTAGTTGAATACAAGTTGCAAATCTCAATCATAGTTGAGGTTTTCCTTAATATGATTATTCATACACATCTAATGTTATGTGTTATTATTGACTTTGATTTCTTCGTTGATGTGCTTCTTCATATTATGTTTCATATTTTATAGTTAATCAAAAGTTATTCTAATTGATTAATTGAATTTGTATGATTTATGTTTATTTCCACTATATATTTTTACCGTATTCTTAACAACTCTTTGCAATAATTTGAACATAAGTATTTACTATTGATATTATTATATTTTTTAAATTTTAGCTTGTTACTTATCCATGTAAGTCCTTTATAATAAGTGTTTAGTTTATTGCCTCAATAAGTATGCTAAAGTTTAGTTGATTTTATCTTTTTTTCCAACATCCTATTACATGGTGACAATGTTAATTTGTGCAAGGAGAAGAGAATGGTGTGCATTATTAGACATATTAAGAAAAAAAAATGAAATATTATATATAGATGATAGACCTAGTCATCACATTAATGAATTGAAAAATCCGACTAGCACTGGGAGAATGGTGTGCACTATCAGGCATCTAAAGAAGGAAATAAATAAAATATTATATATAGATAGTAGACCTAATCATCGTATTAATGAAATGAAAAATTCCAATACCACTAGTACCATACATTAATTTTTCCTTTCAAGCCTAATAATTTATAGACATCATTATTTGATGGAAAATTTTCAAGGGATGGATTTATTGCGAGTATCATTCTAATTTCTACTTATGAAAACCATTTCAAGTTTTCATTTAAGCTAACCATTGAAAGGATTAACATTATTGTAGAAAATAAACAAGTATTTTTCAGTTAAAAAATTCTCAATGTACGATACTTCTGGTTGCATATGAATAAATTGTGCTAGAATTTGGAAATGACCAAGTGATATGATGATTTCATTTGGTCAATGCTAGTAATAATAGTTGAACAACTTTCAATGTAACATGATAATAGTTGAGAAATGTGATTTTTGGATAAATATTGATATTCGTAGTGTTTTTTAGTTCTCCTTTTAATGTTCTAGACTGATGAAGATTTAAGATTTATTAAATGCATGCTTTGATAGATAATTTTCTCCTAGAAATTTATGATGTAAATTTTCTATGATTTGCCAGTGGCATGGGCCTCATGTAACTAGTCTGGAGGGGCTAAAATTATTTTAGTCTTTGGTGTTCCTTACTTATCATAAATTACTATTAAACTAGGGTGCTTGATAAAAATTGGAATCTAATATAACAATGAATAAATTTCATAGTGAATAAGATTCATTAATTAGTTGAGCTTAATTTGGCCCTTTAATTCAATCCAAACCTTATTTATTGTATTTTTCAAGAGTCTATCCTTACACCCATTAAATATATTACACAACATTTACATTGGGAAAGTTGGGGTCCTAGAAAACTATGCTAGGATCCATTCGCGAATTTGGGCTAATGGGTCCTCCTAACCTAGGACACCCCTTTTTTGGAATATTTGATGTGGGTTTTTTTAATCTTATTTCACCTCCCCAAAGCTAGGTCCTAGGAAATTTTTTCAGGACCCATTCATCTAAGGTGGTGAATGGGTCCTCCTTGCTTAGGGACCCCTTTTTGAATTTATTTCTAGTAGGATTTTAATGATTTTGAATTCTAGATGTAATGTCGGCTTAAGTTATTTGAATTTTAGGGTTAATTCTTAAATTTAGTATAAATATATGGCTAATTCACATAGTTTCACCTAGAAAGTTCTATTTGTCATAAGAGTACATTCTAAAGAGCATTATAGAGGATTAAAAAGGCATTCAAGGGCAGATTATTAAAAAAAAATTGGAACAATTCAAGATCATATCACCATGTCAAAGGCATAATGCATCAAGCATGTGGTTGAGCTAATGTGTGTTGATATAGTATTAAAGATTTATTTGTGAGGATTGATTCATATCCAATTTAAGATCAAGATCCACATTCTACATGGCCACTTCATGTTAGTTTGAAAATTTACATTCCAAGGCATCTCCCAAGGTATTATCTTTACATGTTTCATGTTTCATGCTTCTATTTTGCTGATTCATCATAAGGTTTAATTACCTGAATGGGGTTTGATGAAGGATAACCCTTATCCTCTAGAAATCAACAAGTTTGTCTCCTCTCGGATGTGTGTTTACAGGTTTTAGGTTGAAGAGCAAGATTTGGAGAATTTTTTTTTAAATTGTCAAGTTACAATGTTGTCATCCATATTGCAAGAACACAAAAACAAAGCGACAAAATTTGTTTCATAATTTTGGGAGTTGAGCATCAAGGATTTGGAAGTGCAAACATTGAGGAATATAACCTATATCTCAATTTTTATAAACCCTAATAGGGACCCAATTTCCACTAAAGGTGAATGATTCCTCTATGACCTAGAAACAACAAGCTTTCAACAAGGTATACATTATTTCAATCCCTCAAAACTCCCCTTATAGTTGCTATAACATTTAGGAGTCATTTCTAATTGTTAGTTATACAATTTTTCCTTTATAATTTATGAAATTTTTCCTTTATAATTGAATGGAACAATAGAAGAAAACATAGTGTAGTATCATCTTGTTCACTCACCTTGGTGAATCACCTTTTTTTTCTTTGTTTCATTCTGGTTAACCTGCCTTATTGAATATTGTAGCTTTCTAAGCTTGGCTTTCTTCTTATTGTAGGTTATATATTACATTCATTTTCATTCATTTGCTATATATCATTTAGGGCTTTCTACTTTGCATTCAAACTTGCATATCATCTAGGGTTGAGAATTGCATTATTTTGGATTCCTTAATTCTAAAAAATACAAAACCAAATCAGTCATCTTGCATATAATTTAGATCTCATAAATTTGAATTTGAATATAAAAATAAAAATTATATTTCAAACTAGGTCTTTGCATTCATTAATTTATTACTTTTTCAAATTGTATTTCATAGTACATTTGAAAAAATCTAAAACTGAAGGTTAATATTATAGACCTGAAACTGAAACATATTGAAAGGTGCTTAAAAAATTTTAGTGTAGGAAAATTCCCTCTTTTACATTTTCACACTTGTTTGGGCCCTCCCTATTAAAATTGGGCTTCTATGTGCTTTATTTGGTCCTATTTTGCATCCACAAGCCTTATTTAATGCATCTTTCTGAGAGTAATCCTGATATATATCAATTAAGCAATCATGAATTAATGATTTTGGATTGTATGATCCATATTTAGTGATATGGGATGCACACACCACCTTGGTTGTATGGTTATGACCTATTGGTTTGAATTTGGCATAAAACTAAGTGTTTCTTGAAAAATGTGTCCCAATATTTAAATAATGGGACTCATATGCTAAAACTAGTGTATGAGACCTGCTTAGCTTAGACCTAATTTAAATTCAAACTCTTTGGAAATATTTTATTCTTATAGATATGATTTCACCTTGTAGTGTTATGATTTTGGGGAATTTGGTGTAAACAAGTATAAGTGCAAGGTTATTTCACATATTTTCTCCTAGAAAGTTCACAAGTCATCTAGCATGTTTTTAGATCAAGCATTCTAGCATTCAAAAGTTATTATCAATCATTTTGAAGCATTATTCAAGAATCAAGCATCATGTCAAAGTCATCATGCATCATTTTTTATTTTTAGCTAACATTTATGATGTAGGGTTTTATGATTCAAGAAAGACTCCAAGTCAAGATCCATATCATTCAAGCAAGAGTCAAGATCTGCATTCATTCTATTTATTACTTACAAGATTACAACCTTTTGATCAAAGTTTTGGTGAGTTTCAATATTGCATATTTGTTCATTCACCATTCCTTCATTCTATTTGATTTCATTTCAATGTTTGATTACCAAAATTGGGTTTGACCAAGAAATCCCCTATCCACTAACAAAATAATATTTTTCCCACTCTTTGATGTGTGATTTGTAGATTTAGGTTGAAGATCCAATCAATAGTAAGTTTGGAGGATGTTGTCATGTTGTCAAAGTTGTCATCCACATTGCAAGATCATAGAAAGTCACCTACAGGTTGCATTTCAATGATTTAGACTTAGAGATTTGGTAGGAGAGAATCTACATGAGAAAATTAGAGGATATCAAAGTTTTAGATCAACCTTGATATTGGGACTAAATCACCACTTTTGGCATATGAGTCATAGTATCAATTTTTAGGCATTTTCTATAGATCCTAAGTTACTAGTTCTAGATTCTAGTTTCTATCATAAACCATAATCTGGGACTAAATTTCCCCTACTAGCATATGAGTCATAGTGTTCTTCAAAATTCAGCATTTCCAATATTTCATACCTTTATTCAAGCCTCTTTAGTTTCCAGGTGCACCTTTTTTTATCTCTAGTTTGTTATTCTAACTTGAGTTCATTTCTAGTTCATTTACTTAAGTTTTGCATATCATTCACATTTCTTATCTTTCTAAGCCCTAGCTTAGTGGTGAACCCTCTTTTAGTATTTAATCACACCCTAGGAAACCTTATTGTAGATATATTTTGCTCATCCTATCCCTTGATTGGGATCTCCAAGGATTCTTTGAGTGAAACTTATAGGAAATTGGTTGTTGTATCTCTCTAAACATAGAGTGCCTCTTTTCTAAGTTTTATTTTCGTGAACCTCCCATTTAGAACACCTTATTTTTTATTTAGAGTGTATCATAATCCTAGATATAGATTGTTCCAACTTTGCATTAGGCCTTACATTAGTTAATTTGCATCTAGGGTTTCTAAATCTTGCATTAGTGAAAGTGCATATAGGTTGGATTTTTGCATCTTGCATAATTGAATTTCACTTAAAATCTATAGTTGTACTTAGTATAGACATCATTAAAAATAGAAAAATTAACATTCACTTATAATTTTTTAAATTTTGCGCAAAAACCCTCATCTAGGACTCATACACCCCTTTGGGTGATTCAGTCCTAGTACATGTGGGTTTGCCTAATTTTTGGGTATTTTGTGATGATTATTTATTAGCATTTGAATCCATGAAAAGCACTAACTAGAACTCATATGCCCCTTTGGGAAATTTAATCCCATGTTAAATTTGAAATTGCATTTTACAACATTAAAAGCTCTGTTTCTGTGTTTTTCTTCTATTATTACATTTCTCTTTTGATTTGTCGTGTTTCTGTTTCATTCATTTCATTGCATTGAGCTTAATTTCATTTGAATCAGAATTAGAGTATCATTTATCTTGTGTTCATTGCATTTATCTTTCATTCATTGATTGTACCTTGCATGAGCTTTACTATTTGGTGTCTTATTGCTAATACTATAGCGAGACAAAGTTCAAGACTCATTCTTGACCATTCCTTTTCCACCAAACATCACATTTTCCTTGAAAGTACCCAAATCTTATCCAAAGAAGATATTTTTTTCAAGTAGAAGCTGAAAGAAGCCATTGAAATCAACCATCACCCTTTGAACTTTAATTGTGATAAGGGTTGGAGTATAAGTTTGTCCTGACAACCGTTGCTTTCCAACTTGAGGACTCATCATCTTTCCACTACCCACTGGTTTATGTTCTCCCTTCCTTACACCTTGGTTCCACTTCCTTTCTTGATTTGTCTTTGCTTCCCCCTTCCCTACTTTGCTCATTTGGCTCTATTTTCTCCCTTCCTCCCCCTTGCTCTCTATTTAATTCTCTTAGCCTATTTTATTTACATTTAGTTCTCTTCATCTTGTTCTTCTATTTTAGTGTCTCTTTTTGTTCTTTTATGCTTGTTTCTTTTTAATTTATATATTTTGTCCCTTCTTGTCATTGTTTTGGGTTATTGGCCTTCTTGTTTTATTTTATTGATACTTATCCTTTGTTTTCATTATTTATTCCCTTTATTTTATTTTACCATTTTTTTTTGGTAATTTTTACATTATATTATTGTTTTTCATATCATTTGGTTATTTTCTTTGTTTTAGTTTATTTTATCATTTGTTTTATATTTTTCTCTTTTGGTATTTTGTTTTGTTATTTTAATTGTAGCTTGGTTTTATTTTACATTTTTTATATTTTCAATTTCATTTTATTATTTTGTTTACTTGTATTTCATTTCATTTGGTTGATTTTTTCATTTATATTTTGTTTATTGTTTCCTTCTCCTTCATTTATTATCTATTTTATTAATTTTATTTTATTATGTTATGTATTTTATTATATAATTTATTATTTGTATTTTATTATATTATCTTATTGTTTCTATTAGATTTTTTGTGTATTATTAATTTTTTTTATTATATTTTATTAATTGTATCATAAATTTTTTATATTAATTTTCTTTTGTATTTTTTTTTTATTATTTTTGCTTGGTTTTTATTCAATTTCTAATTGGTATATATTTAATTTCACTTTATCATTATATTTTATTAATTGTAGTATAAATTATTTTTATTAATTTCGTTTGTATTATGTTTTTATTATTTTTTCTTGGTTTTTTATCATATTTTTATTGTTATGAATTGTTTATTTTATTTAGTTCTCTGTTCTTTTTGTTATTTTTAGTCTTGGGTTATTGGCCTTCATGTTTTATTTTATTGATAGTTATCCCTTTTTTTATTATTTGTTCCCTTCTTTATTTTATTTTACCATTTATTTTTTTGGTAATCTTTACATTATTTTATTGTTTTTCATATTATTTGGTTATTTTCTTTGTTTTAGTTTATTTTATCATTTGATTTTATATTTTTATTTGTTTATTTCTCTTTTTTTGGTATTTTGTTTTATTATTTTAATTGTAGGTTGGTTTTATTTTACAATTTTTCTATTTTCAATTTTGTTTTATTATTTGGTTTACTTGTATTTCATTTCATTTGGTTGATTTTTTCATTCATATTTTGTTTATTGTTTCCTTCTCCTTCATTTATTATATATTTTATTAATAGTATTTTATTATATTATATAATTTATTATTTGGTTTTTAATTATATTTTATTAATTATATCATAAAATTTTTATATTAATTTTCTTTTGTATTATTTTGTATTATTTTTACTTGGTTTTTATTCAATTTCCAATTTGTATAGCTATAATTTCGTTCTATTATTATTATTATATTTTATTATTAAGTATATTACTTTTCTTTATATTTTATTTTTTTATTATTTTTGTTTGGTTTTTATTCAATTTCCAATTGGTATATATTTAATTTTTTTTATCATTATATTTTATTAATTGTAGTATAAATTATTTTTATTAATTTCTTTTGTATTATGTTTTTATTATTTCTACTTCATTTTTTATTATGTTTTTATTGTTATGGCTTGTTTATTTTATTTTATTTTATTTAGTCATGTGTTCTTTTTGTTTTTTTAGCTTGGTTTTCTTTTTGTAGCATATATAATTTTGGCTTGTGAGTTATATTTTGTTATTTTTTCTTTCATATTTTTGTGATTTATTTTATTTGCTTATTTTTACAATTTTATTATTGTTAGGGAATAGAGCAATTTTATATATTTATGTTATTATTACTTGTAATTTTGCGCTTTGTCAAATTTTGGATAACAAAATCCGATTTCAATGGTTAAAACCACACAATTTATGTGTTTAAGAGTTTTATCACTGGAAAAGGAAAAGCACTCAATTTAAGTTTCCTACTCTATGGCATTCCATTAGACAACTTCTCTCTATTTTATGCAATCCGGAGGTGGGTTTTGAATCCTACTGTCTTCTTTTCAAAAGAGTTGATTTATGAGTACAACCTGCAAAAATGTTCATCAAATAATTATTTGAAGATTTGTACAGTTTTAATGTTCTATAGAAAACAAAATCTTCTATAGAGATACATGCTTTTAGGATCTGAATATAAAATTTAGTTTTGAAAGATCATAGTTATAATTTTTTGGGCAAAGAATCATGGAGATCATGCAATTATTTGCATGTACATTTCTGCCATTTCTTTTCATCTTTCAAAGTAGTGAAAGGAAGTGCAAGAAAAATAAAGTGAAGGGCCATAAGTATGCTAGGAAATTGATTGGACTGGAAATCTTGCAAAAAAAAGTCTATTTTTCTATTCAAAAACAAGCAATGTCTAAATGGATTATCTAAATGTGGGTTAAATTAAAATACACCAAAGTTGACATCAAGCTATGTAAGTTGAGTTTACACATTATTTCCTCCTGCACATGCTTCACAGATTGACAACATGTTCATGGAATCACAATTTCTTAAATAGCACGTAAAGTTTGGCTTGGTTACCATCATTCACAATACCACTAGTTCTACCCCACTATTCACAATATCATTGTCTTGGTCGGTCTTCGTTCATCTAAGAGTAAATTTATCCCAATTTTAATTGTTTACCTTCTTTATATCAATAAGCTTTTGGACATCTATCTTTTCCATCATTTACCCTTTTTCAGTTGTTTACCTTCTTTAGAACAATAAGTTTTTCCACATCCATGTTTTCTAGAAGAAAATCATCGTGCATCTAGAGTTATCCAAGAACCCATAGAATGTGCCAAATATTTCAAGTAAACTAGTTGTGCTATCAGAATGAAAAATGCCTAGTTCTAATAGCACAAGCAACATAGTTTCCAGATAACTTTATTATCAAACCATGAACCCTGCAACCATCCCCTTAACCAAAATTTCTAGTGACTACATTTGCATATAATATGTGTGCCTCTTTATTCGTTTACTTGCCCTAATTTGATTGTCATACCCATTCAAATACTGGTGTTAGTATGCCTGCATATTATGGTAAAAATCCTTTTAAGTTGCAAGAATATGCTTTTGAAGAGATACTTGATGTTCATTTGTGATACATCATGGAGTGATTTTCAATATTCTTCCAAGTAAACAATATAATGAAATTTATAAATCTCTTCCAAATTTACTTGGGTTGGTTGGTCATCTCTTGATTAAATACCTTAAACAATAGATGAGTGGTGTATCCTAGCACCAATTCTTAAGGGATATTGGACAATGTAGAGCTTTTCAAATTAAGAAGGGATTTCCATTGCATACTTTTGATCTACATTAGGTCATATCCTATTAATACAACATGTGGCAATGTTATGCTTTCCATTGTTGTATGATACTTCTCTTAAACATAATATGCACTTCACTTTTTTTTATGAGAATCATCTTTATCTTTAACCAATTGACAATACACATCGACATTAGATGTATTCAGTTTTTGTTTATTTTTGTGTGGTTGGTAGTATTAGGTAATTTGATGTTTATTTATTACTTATATAATTCTTTTTTCTTAGATTTAGATGAACTGATATACTTTCATCTCTAGGGGAGTGAGATTTTTTGTGGCGGTTGTTCCTATGTTTGAGACTTATTCCTAACCTCTTAATTCCCATCTTACCTAGCAAATGTTACGAGAAGTTGAGTAATAAAAAAATGCCACATTTTTTTGTAGTCAATAATTTTATTCAACACCATAGCAATGTGTTTCTATTCTATTAATGATAACTCTCCCCAAATTATTTATGACATATGCCTCAACATTTAATGTATGTATCTTAAATAATTTAGGTAATTTTGATCTTTCATGTTCCTTAATTATGCTTGAAAGCAAAGACATTTATGATGTCACCTATTACTTGCCCATGTTTTCATTTGCAATACTATCTCATTTGCTTTATATTGTTGTATTTATTATACATTTTTGTTTTGTTCATCTAGTCATGCTAAAACACTTAAGAAAAACTTGCACTAAAATATATGTTTCAATTCCTAAGCTCCAAACATGAGATTACACACTCAAATAATGTCAAAATATAGATAAACTTCCTTTGATTTATGAAAATGTCCTTAAAATATTAAACAAATTTCCACCACATATGATCAATTCATTTCAATCCTACACTTAAATGATATCAAATTATGGATAAACATCTTCAGATTTATGAAAAAATCCTTAAACAATTAAGCACATCACCACCACATATGATCACCTCATTTGAAGCCTACACCATGCAAGCATCTTCACTCAAAGAATGACAAAAGAAAACATGGGTGAGCATAGACATAGAAAGGAGAGCGAAAAAACCAAGAATGATAGAACAATTACATGTGTAATCCTATAAATTTTTCCCTCTTGCATTAAGTAGATATT
This sequence comes from Sequoia sempervirens, assembly GCA_007258455.2. Classification (NCBI taxonomy): domain Eukaryota; kingdom Viridiplantae; phylum Streptophyta; class Pinopsida; order Cupressales; family Cupressaceae; genus Sequoia; species Sequoia sempervirens. The sequence goes on from VDFB02000017.1 coordinate 61,810,918, forward strand.
ACAAGACTTTACCAAAGCAAAAGAGCTTCCACATCATTCAAATTTACAAAACTTGGTATCAAAATGAAGATACACTATATGTGTTAAAATTTGTCTTTAAATGCACTCAATAGCACCTTCTCATGTTTAAATTAAACAAAGGATAATGAAAGAAAGAAAGACCTCAATGGATAAATGGTTGAAGATACTAGTCTTCTTATTCTTTCTAACTTTCTTGTAGTTTCAATATGTTTGTTTGCTAAGGAAAAAAATTCCCCTAAGTGAAAAAAATATGTTGAATTGAATTTTTTGAAATTCATTACATACTTTTATTTTTCTAATTTGGAAAGTTGACATCAACTACTTGAATTGTCATCTCAATGAACAATTATGTTGGATCTAGAGACCCTTAACCCTATGGATATTCATAGTAAATAAATGTATATTTACTTTTTCACATTAATCAAGTTTAACTAGAAAAATATTATAATGGAGAAATTCTTCTTCAACTGAATATATTAAATGATACAAGGACATGCAAAATAGACAATAGATGGATTTTTAAGAATGAAAATTTAAAAATGAAACACTAAATAGACATTGTTATTCAAGAAACAAAAGGTCTATTATTAATAGGTCTTCCCATATAAAGGAAAATAATTGTTTATACAAAAAAAATGCAATAAAAGTAGTTAGACATAGGTGACCAAAGAGTTTTCGTATTTGACAACAACATTTCAATAATCTATCCTCATCATTGTTAAAAGATAGAGAGAAAAAACCATAACTACTCCCAAATGTTCTTTATTTCAATGAACAAAACAACCCTGCTAGAATTTGGTAGGAACTTCACAAAAACTCCTCAAAATGATATATATTATCTTTTAATCATGACTAATAAATTATAATTATAGTTTTGGATTTTAGTATGTAATAAATATGAATGAATGATTTATATCTCAATGGTTATATTACTTGGATTAAATACTTATAGATTAATCTTCTTTATCATAATGAGTAATTTTAAAATGAATTTATATTAACTATTGTGAGGATTAGTTATTATTTAAAATGTTTTATTTTAGAAAAAATATCTAAGCTATTTTTTAAAATGTATTGTTTCTTCAAAATCATAACTTCACAACTACATTTACAAACTCAATGCCCTAGTGAATTAGTTTGAGTGTGAAATTAAACTGTTGTTAGGTACAAGGTTGATGGTAATAGAGAAAAGGGACCATATTTCTAAATTATTTAATTAGTATCTAATGATAATGTATATCCCTGACCATTTGTAAAGAAACCGTGAGGTTGAGGGTAAATCATTAAGATAGTGAAAGTGGCAAGCTTGCTTAAACTGAAAGATAATGTAACTAGAGTAATTGAATCTACATTTTCAATATATTTAATCTTCATGTTAAGAAATACAAACATCAACTGAAATCTAACACTAAAAAATATTATAAAATAGAACGAGAAGTTGCATGACTTGGAGAGACTAATGAATGTTATAATTCCATAAGATAAGGTATAAAATATTGCTTGCATGACATTTTAATATAAGATCTTGTTTCAATAAATCTTACATGCCCATTTTCCATTTTATTGCCCTCTCTTTAGTTTTTCTTCTTGTAAAGATCTCTAAATATCAATGAGAGCATTAAATCTCCCCTTGACTTCAAGAAAGAATCATAAGCGTAAAATCTTCACTTTGGGCCCGCATGCCATGTATGATCGTATTGACCAACTGTTCAAATCCGTATTGAAGGTACCTTCAACATTTTTAATATGGTGCACCATTAGTTGAACGAAGATAAATTGGATGGATTACCCAATGGTACATCAATATAGACAAGATACTTCTTACAATATTAACAAGGAGTGCTAGCTGCTGTATTAATATTTGATCTAATGGTTTTTATGATGCTAGGCATTTAAAACTTATTATGCTTCCTCTAGAATTCCCCTTACCATGTTTTGGAAAGATTTTGGTGGTTTGGTGTAGCTTAGGTGTCATATCGGACATCAGCATTTAAATCGATGTTGTCATCGAGATTATAGGCGAAAACAACTTACAAACATTATGCTGGACACGGAGGATTGTACTACACTTATTTGGCTTTGTAAAAGTTTATTATTCTTATGATATGGAAATGAACTGTTGATTTAGAAGCATGAGGCCAAATTTGAATAGCTGCATACTATTTATCATAATTGTAGATCATCTCTTTTTGTTCCTCGCTCTAATCTTTTTTTTTGTAGAATTCGGAATCTTGTGTTATTTTTCTATGCACCACTCATTAGGGAATCCTTGGTTCTTTTGCTTTGAAAAACTTAAATGAAATCCTTGGTTCTTTCTCTATGCAACGGTTAATATAAAATCCTTGCTGACTATAATGTGATACACGACCTGTGCTACGTGTTCCATTCTCTACAATGGTTGTATTGTTCTTTACATAGTTGTTCACACTAGATTTAATGTTGATTTGAACTTTGCATTCCACAAGAGAAAAATGATAGAATATAACTTGCATTTACCTCCCTCTTTAAAAGTAAGTAATAACCTTCACATCTCAATGACATGATCTTTGCAAATCGTTAATACATTCCTTTTACCATACTATTAATTAAATTAATACAAAATACAAAGAAGGAAATTTCAAAAATGGAGGGTGGAAACTAATATAAAAATAAAATTATTTAATTTTTCCATGCATTGGATTTTCTTTCTAAAGTTGTGTCATTTTTTCTCTTGAAAACATGCTCTATGCCTAAAAAATAAAAATGTGGTGATATAAATGTTCTAGCATATGAGTTACTTAAAATGTGTATTGTTAGACAACAATACTCTTAAAAATTTTCTTTCAAATGTTGGTATTTGAAAACACCATAATTTTATCAATATTTACAAGTACAAATAAATTGTATAATGATTGTTAGCTAATTAACATACAGTAACATGACTATCACTATATTATTTTTTTGATTTACATATTCAATGTACAATTAATTATGGTAGTAATGGCTAACTTGTTTTATTCTTGTATGATCTCTAAATTGAAGCATTAGTGTTATTTAATGCAATAAATTTATTTCCGTATACAAAGATAACTCTAAAGTGAATATATTAGTGCAAAGTTAGCCTTAGAATACAGTTTAATATTCTTCTAACTTAGTAAATGTATAATTTTAAGTTTTAGTTAGGGACCTACATTCTTGTATTAAAGATGATGTCACACATGAATAGATGACCTAGGTAAAACAACTAGGTTTAACTAATTTTTTTATAAGAGTGAAATAGAAATTTATGAAGAAGAGATATATATTCTATTTCAATTAGGATTGGGTGCATATAAACATAGGTCTAGATACAAACAATTATAGGTATGATAAATTGTAGAAATGATCATCTCACACACATAGCAAATAATTAAGAGATGTAATACTTTTTTTTTTTTTTAGACTGCAGGAATCGGGTAGCACGACCCGCTATAAACTGCAGTGCGCCTGGTAAACTTTTTAACGTGACCGGCGGCGCTGGCGCGACACGCCCTCCGGTACCACGGGACGGGGGGAGACTAGAACTCGTGACCAGTAGAGCCGCAACGGAATTACTTAGCCAACCGAGCTAGGGCCCCCGCCCTAAGAGATGTAATACTTACCTAAATGAGCAAATATAAATTTTAATTGAAATTTAGATTCTATAGGTAGTCATGTGTGTGGATTAATGTTGAACTATGATGATCTATATTTTCTACCCTAAGAATTTATTAAAAAGTATCATATTATTAAAGAATAATCTCTACAATGCTCTTAGGTATTTTCTTTCAAGTTGGTGTTATTTATAAACAACATAAATGATTGATGAAGGCACAGCCCGAGACACAAAAAATAACCCACAAACAAGAGAATGATATTTTTATTTAGAAAATGGAGCTTCTTACATGCAGAAGATCTCAATCCCCAAGTTCTACAACACATGCAAGTTACAGAAAGCTACAAAATAACCCTTTCGCAATGTGCGTGCTTGTCCCCAAAAAGCTACCCAAAAATTAGAAACCCGCCCATAAATAGGGCTCCTCTTTACTTTGGAGCCAAAACAACATTCAAATTTTAGTTTAGGCAGTTTGACACCAAAAAATTACAACTTGAAGTTCCAATTTCAAAAGAACATTTGCAATTGTATCTTCTAGAAAGTGCGCCAACTTTCTGGGGCCATAACTTTTGATCTGGGACTCCGATTCACGAACCGTTTGAAACGTTTGAACCATTGGAAAGGTCTCAAAGTCAATAATGCACTTGAAATTCGCTACGCCAATTTTAGCAAGTTTTGGGGCCTATCCGGGAACTCTAAGTGCCTCAAATCTAACTCGAAAGATTTTCAAGTGTAAATCTGGGAAACTAAAACTGCAATATCTTTCAACCCAATAACAAAAAATAAAAAACGTAAATTGGAAATTTCATTATGACGAAAAGGGTATCCAAAAATGTAAAAACATATAAAAACTAAAAAAATTGAAATTTAACTATTTTTGGGTGATGCAAGATTGCCCTTACACCACTGGATGCTCTGACATCAATGATAGAAATCGTTATAAGTACAGACAAATTATACAATTATTCCTAGTTGATTAACATAGGTTAGGAGAGTATGAGCATATTATTGCCTTATTTTAACTATTAATTATAGATTTCAATAATTGTTAGAGTGATGATTATATTATTATGTCCATACACAAATCATTTAATTGCATAATTGTTATAATTTAATATAATTAGTGTCCTATATACAAACATAAATCTTAAGTGATTTTTTTTCCTTGATGATAGTGTTAGACTAAAGTGTAAGATAGAGTCATTGAACTAATATCTAATTTATATTTCACAATGAGTGATGAATACCAATCCAATTAGGATAATGGTACACTTCCAACATGATCTAGAGGTCAAAAAGCTAGGTTACATTAATGTGTAATAGGAGTGGAATTAAATCATGTTAAGGATTAGATAGATAGTATAATTCAACTAGGATTATATGCACTTAATCATAAGGATAGGTGCAAGAAAGAATGGGTATGATAAATTGTGGGAATTATTAGGATATAGCAATTCAAATTAAGAGCTCAAATATTACATGCTCAAGGACAAAATATAAATGTCAATTCATGTCAATAATGAATTGAAAGTGCCTCACAATTCATATATTCAAGTGATCATGTATGTGGATAAAATTCAAAATATTTCATTTTTCATGTATTATATTGTCTTCCTAAACTTAGGTCAAGTCCTACATTGTGAACATAATTTATTCCTACAAACTCAAATATATAATGATATATATGTTCTACCTTATGAATTCATAAAAATGTAGCCTACTAGACAATAATAATCTCCCATACTCTTACAATTACCATGATAGATAACAATACTTAGAAGTGCACATAGATTTTAGAATGATTTCTAGCTTATAAATATGGATTGGATTAAGTATGACCATAGTCTTTGGATATTATCATTATTAAAAAAATATTTGAATTATTGTTAGAGTAATGATTGGAATGTTATAAGATTGTATAATATACCAATTGAAATTTTTATTATTAAATGTATGGAATTTCATATAGAAAGATGTGGACATAGAAAAAGTATCCCTTTTTGTGTGCTTGATTTGGGATTAATTAAAAACAAATTGGACTTAATGAGGCCTTGATTTTTTATTTGTGAGGTGTTACACACATCCACACTAGGTCTTGGACCCTTGCGAACTAAGTAAAATGCATTTATCAATGTCTTATAAATGTGTTGTAAAGTGTTGCAAAAGACTTTCACACCTCTTAAGACTTAATGAACCTATTCTCTCTTAATTCAATAATGTAAAATACATTTAAATGAGTTTTCACTTTAATCTAAAAGGCTTGTAAATTAAACTTGACCTTAATCTAGTGTTATAATTTGTCTTACACATTCACATTAGATGTTGTGCCTTTCTAGGCTATGTGGACCTCATTTTAATGATGTAAAGTGTATTTAATCACACTTTCAAATTGAAATTTGGGTCCTTAGGCCCAATTACCCTTTACATCATCATTATCAGGCCCTTATGGCTCCACATTGTGCACCCCTAGGCATAATTTGATCAAATAATTGACAAAGTCACCATATAAACCTGATTTCCTTACTTCTTGGCGTTCCAACTAGTAGAATGGCCCTTATGGGACCCATTCACCATTAGGGGTGAATTATTCCCATCTAGGTGGAACCCATTCACCCTTGATGGTGAATGAGTCCCATTTCAACCATTTTTTAGGGTTTAGGAGGGAAAAGTTGGATTTAAAGTTTATTTTTCTTTCATGTCATCCTTAGGGATCAAATTAATAGGAAAATTAGATGGATTTCCTATGAAATAAAATCTCTAAACCCTAATTCATAAAAATCTTAACTCATTCATCATTTTTCATGCACCTCGAGTCAAGAAAGCCAAGGTTTTAGTATTCTAAGTCATCAAGATCAATTTTTAGACATTCAAGGGCGAAATCTTCATCTATTGTTGCAAAAAATTAAGATCAATCACCATGGAAAGGTAATGACTCCATTTTTACATGTTTCATTACATTATTTCTTCATTTTTTTCAATTACCTAAAAAAGCATTTTACCAAGGCAAACCCCATACCCTAACAATCAACATTTCTCCTTTTTTTCTTGTGTGTTTGCATATTTAGGCATCCTAAAGACTTGGAAATCATTAGAGATCAATTTTCAAAGTTTTTGAAGAAATCTCCCTTTTTTTAAAACCAAAATATCCACAAAAGTCACTTTTAGAGGTAGATACCTATCAGGAATTAAAGAGCAGACCGAGGGCTTTTTTTTCCACTTTTGGATTTTTAGAAATTCAAAAGTGAAATAATTCACCAATAGTGGTTAATCAGTCCTACTTCCAAGCCTAAAAAAGGTTTTCTACAATTTTGGATACCCATTTGTCAAAAACGGGCTCTGGAATAGTTTACCAAATCTAGGACTAATTTGCGTTGAATGGCAAATGAGTCCCTATACACCAATTATTTAGCATAAAAAACATCCCAAAATTAATTTTTAGTCTCCAAAAAGTTCTTTGGTGCACACATTTAGTTTCATTCATTTATGTTATAGTTTACTTCAATTTCTAGGTCCTTTTGCATATCACAATGTGTTTCCAAACAACTTGCATTTCAATAGTTTGCATTAATAATTAATAGCTTTCATTAATTTTTTTTATTTATATCAGCTTATTTATACATATTCCACTCATACTTCCTTCATTATTACATTAATCTTGAGTGTAGACATTGCTCGTTTTGGCCCATATTTCCCCTATTAGGTGAAAATCCCTAGAAGTGCAACAAATCCCTTGGAAGCCAAAAGATTTGTCTCCATTTTGGTGAAGCCACCTTTATAATAATTTATTTTTTTATTTTGGAGTCCATCATCATCCTAGAATTAGCTTGCATGAATTTTGCATTACGGTTTTGCACTAGTTAATTTGCATTCTAGGGTTTCAAAACTTGCATTAGTGAAAAGATCATTCAAATTGCATTATTACATATAAATTCATTGATAATTTTTTAAATTTTGCATTTACATCTTAGGTCTTCATCATACAACATAAAAAGCATCAAAACCAATTGAAAATTTCTAAACTTTTTGTAAAAAACCCTAACTGGGACTCATTCGCCATTTTGGGCGAATCAGTCCCAACCCAGATTTTTAGCTATTTGTTATAACATTAGAACCCTCATTTATGTACTTACTAAGCCTCCTAGTAAGATATAATATAATTATGGAATGTTTTGGGAACATTTATTTTATGCATCTAGGTCAAAAACATCAATTTAGGGTAGTCATAATTGGAATCTTTTCAATTACAAGCATCATTAGATTTGAAAATGTTCCTAAAATTTTACATAACATGGCTAAAATTAATTTTCACTTTTGCATACACATTGTTTTTATTCATAAAAATTTTCATAAGTTTGATGAAAGTGCTTTTCATTCTTGCATATACAGTGTTTGCATTCCTAAAACTTTGCAAATATTGGATAAAAGTATTTTGCATCTTTGGATATACATTGTGTACATTGCTGAAACATTGCATCAAATGGTTACAAGTTATTTTAAATTTTTTTCAAACAATGTTAGTATCTTACAAATTTAGACATGCTAAGAAAAATTTAATATCCCCTCCATGTGAGTGTGTTTTAGTGAAAAATAGTACAACCTTGGACATTCCTAATGATAATATTTGTTCTTCTCCTAATATTTCTTCTCTTGGGAAAGAATATATTTTAGTTTTAGAAGAACTAATCAATGAGATTTTTGAGAATCCTAGTTGTTTCTCTCCTCTTACCTCTTTTAGAGGACAAGGCATTGATGAACAAGACAATACAATCATGACAATAAAATTTCTCTTTATCCTAGTATCTATCATTGTTGTGAAGAAGATGATTTGATGCTATAAAACATAATCAATGAAGGTAATGAAGATCTTAATTTTCCCCCTTCACCTATTGAAACCCTTATTGAGAAAGAAAATTCCACCATTGATCATTTCCCTACTTGCGATGAAGTCATTTTAGATGAACCAATCCATGAATGTCAAGAAAATTTTATTTGTAGTTTCCTAACAACCATCCCCATATGGAGAATATCATGGTGCTATATAATGACAATGATAATAATGTCTCTTCTTTCAATAATATCTCACAGCAATTGAGTCATCATATTGTTGCTCATATATATAACACTCGAAATAATCTATCACCACCGCAAGAAACCTCAACGTCCTTACCTTTACCTAATTCTATATTTCCTCCTACTCATCGACTCAATGAGTATGAACTTTTTGAACAACTTGAGAGCACTCTCGCAAAGATATCCCTATGGGATTTACTTCAAAATTCCCCTACCTATCACACTATGCTTCAACAAATTCTTATCCCTTCTAATGTGCAACCAAATGAAATAGCAGCCATAATTCAAGGATTGAATGCTAACATTATTTTCCACCAAAGATAACTCCCCCCTTTTGAAGTGTAAAAACAAAATGAAGGTTTCATGATCATTGCTCAATACAATAGGATAGGGATAAAGCGAACCCTTGTTGAAAATGGCTCTGCTCTTCATGTGTGTAGTGTAAACCTTCTGTACAAGCTTGGAGTGGATAAATACAATATTCAATTTGATTATTTATTTGTCAAAGGATTTGAAAATATATCAAAAAAACCACTCAGTGTGATCACTTTGCCCATTATAGTTGGAGAAGTCACATTGAACACACCAATCCAGGTTATACCTCATGCTCTTTCATATAACCTTCTTCGAGGAAGGTCATGAGCCTTATAGTGTCTTGAAAGTTGAAAAAAAAAGAGAACCCCTTAAACACATTAACACCAAGCAGACAAGTGGAACCTATGCAACAAAAAGACACACAACAACACATTAAACAAGTCATGAACCTATTAGAAGATGATTGGGGTTCCTTAGAATTCACACCAGCACTCATGGAAAATCCTTCAAAAGTATCTACCTCAACCAATTTAGACACAAAAGAAACATACACAACTTTGAATAACTCAACAATGAACACCTGCCCAATCCTTGAAAAAGCTTTATGGATGAGATTATGAACTTATGAAGCAATTTGGATATAGTGGAAAGGTATGTGGTGCTAACGAACAAGTATCCATAACCCCATAGATCCTATCACGCAAAAAACAACTCATGGTCTTGGTTATTGTCCTTTGATTGAAATCACCAAGCCTTCACTCAACATCAACACTATCAAAAAGTTCTTGTAAACCAACTTAATAGTTGTACATCCTGAACTCATCGACACTAGTGGTCTTGAAAGTCATCCTTTACAAAACATGAAAAAAATAATGCACTCTTCGCCAAATGTCAATGTCATCTTGCAAAACACTAATGGATTGAATTCATTATATTTTACACCCTCCTATGTAGGTGAGAGAAAAATATTGCAATCTAAAGAGACTTGCATAGGTATGAAAACTAATACTAAGAAAGATGTATCTTTGAAATAAACTATAGAATCACCTTCTACCATTGATCAAGAGGGTATCTTGTTGAGACTCCTCAAAGATCACTTGATATCTCTCCCTCCATGAACTCAAAATAAATGATATTACAAGACCCCATTCTATGCCTATCATAGAGTTCATAGCCATTCTACTAAAGAATGTAAGGCTTTGAGTAGTAAACTCAAACATTTTAAGAATTTTGGTGTTATTCATTATGTGGGGGCACCTAATTCTTCTAATTCATACTAATTTTTACTCTAGCATGCATCTTATCCATGACTTCAGCTCACCTTTATCTTGTACTAAGTGGGGGCAAGGGGTTAGGTAGCCTTGTCCTCGTATGTCACCTATTGTTGCCTCTTTCGGCTAGTCATTAACCTTTCATGAACATATAAGAGCAAGCTTGGGATGTGGAAAACATTCCTTAAAGTTGGCTCACATGTGACATACTACACTTTTCATGATGTAGCTTAACAAAAAAATATGACTTGGCATAGGGTTTTTTGAATACGTTCTCATTTTTATATCATCTTCACAATAGTTTCGTCACATAGCTTATCTAAAGGGGTTGGAAAAGAGCTATTTTCCATATCAAAATAGCACCAATCCCTCTATAAGATGTTGGCTTGATCATTGGAATAATGTTCTATTGTGTTTTGCTTACTTTTGTGCGTTGTTTTCATTATTCTTGTGTTCAAATGAATTTTATAGGGAGCATTATATTTTCCTTGTTTAAATTGACCAAATGCTAATATTTTTCTTTATTTGAGCAAGATTTGCAGGTTAGTGCTCATAGGTTGTATATTTCCATACCATAGACTAGCATCCAAACCTTCAAAACATCAAAGTACAAAGAACTCATTAGAAGTTGGAGTTCACTCTTCCACCTTGCCACTTTCCATTATCTCCATGTCAAAGAGACACGAAACTATGTCTCTTTGAAATCTCCTTATCCTGCCAATGAGCCAATTCACTAAAAATTGAAACATAGATTGTCAGGAGTCAAATTTTGACCTTCCCTCATATTGTATACCATCCTTTGAGTAAATAATAAGTTGTACCTTTTATCTCATGAAGCCCAAAAATAATCCTTGTCAATTTCTATTCTTTTGGGGTGTTGGAGTGTTTTCATGCTTCATACATTCCTTCATGATTTAAGTAAGCTTTATCACTTTAAAATATAATTTTATAAATATTCACATCACAAAGTAAGCCACTAGCTTGAAGCCCTAAACTTGACTAGCCTGATTCAAAAATGGCTAACATTTTTCGCATTTCTTCTTTGGCATGTGACAAGTTGGAAACCCATTTCCTAAAGCCTGAACTTCTACACATCCTCAAGATATAACTTTGTTATCTTTGTCAACAAAATATAGCCAACTTAGACCTTATTTAGAAAGAAACAACACTAATGTTTTTGGTTGATGAAATATTTCTCTCACACCCTATATGCTCATGCATCAATAACACACCTTGCCTAACAATGGAGCCATTTTTGTTCATAATTGTTTAGCATAATGTAGCTTGCTAAGCCTTATGAAGCTCAATTTTCATATTGTGTGGTATCTTATCAAAGTTATCAGAGGTATAAATTTGGTAAGGTTATTTGAGCCTAATAATATTATCTCATTAGATACTTTCTGGGGGCTCACCTAGTTGACAACAAATTTCACTAGCCCGCTTGAGTGTATTTGGTTTGCATAGTGGAAAGTGGGTTTCACTTGTAAATATTTTTGGAAAAACAACTAAGGCTTATTCCACATCAAGTTATACAAGCATTTGAGACTTGATCCACTCCTTTTTTATTTTCTTTCCTTTCCTTAAGTCTTTATCATTGTAGGATTGAGTATCTTGTCACCGTTATAGTATATATATTTAACAAAGGTATGTGTCTCCTTGTGCCTTTGTTGGCTTGCCATGAGATCTTAGATCTTGGGGGATTATTCATCCTCCTTTATCTTTTCCATTTTATCTTTCCAATAGTTGTACAATTATACCTCTCTTGATTGTCTACTTTAGTGTGAGTTTGCACTTGTGCTCTTCCTTGAGACTAAAGTGGGGTTTTAATATAGTGTAGAAAAATGTACTCCATTACATTTTTACATTTTTTTTGGGAACTCCTAATTAAATTAGATTTAATTAGATCTTAATAATCCCTATTTTACATCTACAATCCTAATAAATTACATTTTCTAAAAGTTAAACCCAACAATGATTAATTCCAATACATAACATTTTACCTTGAGCAATGTTTGTTCCAAGAATAGGGACTTGGGACCCATTCACCCATGGGTGAATAGGTCATCCTTATGCCTTTGAACCTAAATTTAAAAATATTTTTTTGGAAATATTTTAAGGTCCATAAATCCATATTTCAATGTCAACTTGCAATATTTAAATTTCAAAAAACTCAAGATACATATCTATAAATACAAGGTTATTTTCTAAGTTTCACCTAGAGTTTTTATGAAATAATTCATAAAGAAAAGTTGATAATCAATATAATTCAAGAGAAGATTTATCATATATTTTTTTCATCAATCAATATCTAATCATCATGTCAATGTCTTCTTGAATCATGCATGTTTTTGGAGCTAATAATGTTATGTAGGTTTTAAGATTCAAGTCAACCATTCAAAGCATTATTTCAAGAATCAAGATCCACATCCAATTCAGCCATTTCATGGAAGTTGTATACCTCCATTCAAAGGTTTATCCATGGGTTTTGTGAGTGGTAACATAGGATTGTTCATTCATCATTCCTTTCATGCTATTTCATTTCATTTCAAGGTTTGATTACTAAAATGGGTTTTGACAAAGAAAAACCCCCATTCACCAAAAATAAATAATTTTTCCCTCTTAGGTTTGTGTTGCAGATCTTAGGTTTAAGAAGGATTTAAGATGACTTGAAGACAAATATTGAAAAATTTGTCAAAGTTGCAAAAGTTACCAAAGTTGTTATGAAATCATAGAATCTCACATATAGATCTAATTTCTAACTTTCCAATGCTAAAAGTCAGTTCAAAAATAAGCTATAGATTATTATTAGAGGCTCCTAAAAGTTGTTTGAAAACCTTGAGAAAAGACCTATTCACCCATGGGAGAATAAGTCCCAGTTTTCCTCCTAAAACTTCCTTTGGTGACAAGTACAAAAAATTCAAAACTTCTCAAATATCTGCAAAAAAATTATGTTTCAATTAGTATTTTCCTTTAAATTGATGTTTCTAGTTTAAATTGGAATAATTAAGTTTATTTTCTATTTTTATTGTTTTTCCCAAAAGTGTTGCTTAGGCTAATACCCCCATCCTCAAGCATAAGGAAATAAGTAGATTCTAAAGTTGAGTTGGTTAACCTAGGAGTTGTTATTCAATTCTTTGTACGTATATCATTTCCTAATGAAAATAGGAAGATAGAGTCTATTATCAACACCTTTACATACTTTTACATATTTGGGATTACCCTATTTTCCTTTGTTTTAGCTCTAGAACTATTTTTTTTTGTCTTACTTAATAATGAAAATCTTATATATTTTTTAAAAATCCCTCTCCTTCAACACTTCTATTATACCCCCAATATTTTCAAGCTTCCTTAATTCTAAAATAACCCTTGTATTGAATCCATTTTAAAAAAAAATAGATTCTTACATGTGCTCTTTTTGAGTAAATCATTCTATACAAATTAAGTTTGATACAATACCATATCACACTACTTAGGCTTATCACCAACTAAATTCCCTAGAAAATTTCCTAAGATTTGATTAAAATTTTTAGTTTTCCCATACATTATAGGATGATACATAAAGCTAAACTTTAAATTAGTCCTTAGTTTCTTTGAAAGTTTCCTCCAAAAATGTCCTACAAAGTCATTGTCATTGTCTAAATATATACTTTCTGGTAGGCCATGTAATATAACAACTGTTGTGAAAAATAATTTCTCTACATGTGTCACATCATCCATCTTCTTACATACTATAAAGTGAGTCATTTTTTAAAATCTATTAACAACCACAAAAATATAAAATTCACCTCATTTTTTTTTCTTGTTAGTCTAAGTATAAAATCCATAGTTACATCTTCCAATGATTTCTCTATTATTGGTAGATATGGTTTGGTGTTTTGACTCCCTCCTTTGGAATATTGACAAAATTAACATCATTGCATATTCTTTTTAATTTCTTCCCTCACCCTTGTCCAAAAATATTTTTTACAAGGTAGTGATATAGTTATATTAGCTCCAAAATTTTGAGCTAAACAACTACAATATTTTTCTCTTATTAAATTATGCTTTAGGGATCCTTGAGGTATAGATAGTTTTTATCCTTTGAATAGAAATGCATCCAGTATAAATTATTCCATCAATAGTGTTATATCCGCACTATTAGGCTACATACATGTTTTCCATGCATACTAAAAGTCCAAAACATCTTTTTATAACTCTTTTGTGGTATCAAACACACCTACTTTAGTACTCATTTTACTTACTATTGCTACTCTCCTACTTAATGTATGATCCACTACATTGTTTGAACATCCACTTCTAGGTATGTGGAGGATCATCATAGAAAAAATAGGGTCTTAAGTGGCAAAAAATTTAGAAAAAATTAGTGTTAGGCAACTTGACATAAAAATTTGAATACGTTATCTATATTATTTCAAAAATATGTAAAAATAGAATCTATAGAAAATTTAATTTAGTTTCTAAATTACTAGGTTTATGTAAAAATAATAAAATCTATTTAGTGAAAATTTGAAATTTCAATGTAGTAGTACTTAAATTTCAGGGAAAAAATAAGAAGTAGGTGTCTGTCTGACCATCCTAACCATAATAAAATGATGATTATTTTTTATAATATTTTATATATAAGTATAGGACTCATTTCTGAATGTGATGCATATTTTTTAGTAATTTTTTTCCAAGTAAATAATTAATTATGATTTTTTTATTACAAATTTTAAAACATATAAAAACTTGTATGTCTGACCACCTTAACTTGGTCAAAACTTCATGAAATTTAATTTTTCTTTTTTTAATACTATAGTATGTGAAGCATAGAATGTGGCACATGTTTTTGATTCAAAAAATGTGATATTTTTTGAAAGTTATAGATGTTTTTCAATGAGCCTATCAATCAACACTTTAGTTGTAATTCTAATAGAAAATGAAAATAATTATTTATTAAATTCAAAGTAAAGAATAATTTATATTGGTAGAAAGCTGAGAATCTCCTCTAAAAACCCTTTTTGTTTCATCAATTTTGGGTAAAAATAAGTCGTCAACCACATACCCTACAAATACCCATAATATTGCTACTTTTTGGCCCATCATGATCCTGCACATACCCTTCTATGTTTGAGAACAGAAGTATACCCCTATAGGAATTCCATTGACTTGATTTATTTTGAGTTACGCTTGGTTTTACTATTAATAAATTGTAAAGCATGAGGATTGGTGTAGAGAATAAACTCCTTCAAAAGAAAATAGTAATACTATTTATTTAAAGCTTGCTCTATGGCACAAATTCTTGACCATAAATAGAATTTTTTTTTTTGGAATCATTAATAATCTTAATAAAATATGTAATAGCTATGGATTCTTGGTTGATAATTATTAATATGGGTGTCCTATTCACATTGCAATCCACTTGAAACAACTTTACCATATTGAGAAATGCTAATACTAGTTCCTTAGTGACCTTCAAAATATCAAAAAATTTATCTACTACTATTGTCCACTTAAACTCTTTTTTGTCTCCCCTTATGGTTATGTTTATGGGTGCACATATCCCACTAAAATTTTGAATAAATCTTGTATAGAAACTGGATAAACCATATGAAGTTCAAACCTAATGCATACTCCTAGCTATTGGCCATTAAATTATAGCACGTGCCTTTTTTGGATACATTTGCACCCCTTGTGGTCATCTAAGATATCCATAACAAACCAATTTCTCATTCATAAAACTACAAATTTCTAAATTCATAAATAACCTTTCCTCCTTGAGGCTTTGAATTAATTTTCTAACATGCAACAAATTCTCTTCCTTACTACTATTAAAATAAGAATGTCATCAAGATAAATAGTAGAAATTTTTCCTAGAAACGGTTTTAGCACTTCATTTTTCAATAACATAAACATGTAAGGTGCATTTGTTAATCTAAATGGAATTACCAATAACACATCACCATATCTTATATTAATTTGTGAGAATATGAATGCATAGGAATTGTAATGAAGTTGACCGAACTTCACAACATCTAAACCAAGAAGAGCTCCATCCACACGAACAAGAAAGTGTTGCAACTTAGGCATGCAATGAGAATCTATTATGAGAAATTTATATAATACAATGTACAAATGACTTACTTAAATAGGAAAAAGTAATATTTAGTATGATATATGATGTTTCCATGTTTCTTGATCTAACAACATGAGACAACTAACTAGCTACCTAGAATTATATATGTGAAGATAGAATCTAAGTCTTCTAAAAAAGACAACTCATCTTCTAGAAGAAATCTTTAATCCTAAATACATGTCAAGGGGGATGAACCAACTATAACTAATTTCCTAATATATGTAACATAGTAATTAATTAAATATTATTCCCAAATAAATGAAATAGTGAAAATTGTTGGACTCTCTTTCACCTTTAGGGTTTAAGACCTGAAAGGAGAGGCAATCTTCACACAATTCACTAACGAACACAACCCTTGATATTTCAATGCAAAGGAGATTGAAATATTGCAAAGGGATTGTCCTAAAGGCTAAACTAAATCTATTGAGGTGTTCACCACCAAATTTAGACTTGGAAAAGACAATGCAATGCAATATGTAATGTGATTTGAAATCGGTGAACATCAAAATAAATGCAATCAGGTGAGAGAGATGGATATTGTCCTTTATTGTAGGCACATCTAACAGTCGGGCACCGCCTATTCGACATTCTGAATATACTTTTATGAAAATAATTATTAAGTAAAATAGACACAGACCAACAGTTGGTCCATTTAAATGTTTAATTTACTTACTCTCCTTTGATTTGTTGGAAAATATTATGTCTATCTTCTCACTCCATGCACAACACAATGCTTATCTTCGTCAGTCTCCCTCCTCTGGCAAATAGCACTTGGTCTTTCGCTTTCGATTGTGCAGTGATCATACATAATTCTTGAGACTTGTTGTGGAATTTCAAAATCTGCCTTAAAACTTTGATGTAGTGTGACTCGAAAGCAGCGAGCATCCAAACAAATGCAATCACCAGAGTAGCGTTTGTCTTCTGTTCTGAAACAAAAAGTAGTTTGCAGAGATTAAATATGTCCTTTGTCCGTGCAATGTCATCCTTTATGGTGGGTGAGTGAATGGCTCCACCTATTTATATAATTGTCCAAC
The DNA here is from genome assembly GCA_007258455.2 of Sequoia sempervirens. Taxonomy (NCBI): domain Eukaryota; kingdom Viridiplantae; phylum Streptophyta; class Pinopsida; order Cupressales; family Cupressaceae; genus Sequoia; species Sequoia sempervirens. The sequence goes on from VDFB02000017.1 coordinate 61,828,357, forward strand.
GCGCAGCACATTGGGTAGTGAAAAGTAAAACACCGCAGCAGCTAAAGTCAGTTACTCTACTCAATGCCAGTTGCTTATCCGTTTCATCTAGCAGACTTGGATAATAACTTTTAGTTGATTTTACTCTTAGCATTTAATAAGGAATTGAAATTTAGAATCATGTCCTAACTGGTGTGGCCCTTAATAGTTAGCATTTTCACCATGGAGCGCTAGAGTTGGCGAGGTTTTTATCAAGGGTCATGAGTTGAAGATGTTTTCTTAATTGATATATCATGTGTCTCTAATATGTTGCATAATGGGGTATGCATTTGTACTTGTGGACAATGATTTTAGTGGCTACTTAATTCTAACGTTCAATAGTTTTAGTGGCTACTAAGGAACATTAAAATATCTTAATTCTATTGATTTGAAGTATGATATAGAGGTTTTCTTATATTGTACAAGTAAAATATTTTAATGTTATTAAAATATTATTATACTAAGGATTTGATTTGATTGTATTCATGTAACGAATTCTTTTAGTTGAATACAAGTTGCAAATCTCAATCATAGTTGAGGTTTTCCTTAATATGATTATTCATACACATCTAATGTTATGTGTTATTATTGACTTTGATTTCTTCGTTGATGTGCTTCTTCATATTATGTTTCATATTTTATAGTTAATCAAAAGTTATTCTAATTGATTAATTGAATTTGTATGATTTATGTTTATTTCCACTATATATTTTTACCGTATTCTTAACAACTCTTTGCAATAATTTGAACATAAGTATTTACTATTGATATTATTATATTTTTTAAATTTTAGCTTGTTACTTATCCATGTAAGTCCTTTATAATAAGTGTTTAGTTTATTGCCTCAATAAGTATGCTAAAGTTTAGTTGATTTATCTTTTTTTCCAACATCCTATTACATGGTGACAAAGTTAATTTGTGCAAGGAGAAGAGAATGGTGTGCATTATTAGACATATTAAGAAAAAAAAATGAAATATTATATATAGATGATAGACCTAGTCATCACATTAATGAATTGAAAAATCCGACTAGCACTGGGAGAATGGTGTGCACTATCAGGCATCTAAAGAAGGAAATAAATAAAATATTATATATAGATAGTAGACCTAATCATCGTATTAATGAAATGAAAAATTCCAATACCACTAGTACCATACATTAATTTTTCCTTTCAAGCCTAATAATTTATAGACATCATTATTTGATGGAAAATTTTCAAGGGATGGATTTATTGCGAGTATCATTCTAATTTCTACTTATGAAAACCATTTCAAGTTTTCATTTAAGCTAACCATTGAAAGGATTAACATTATTGTAGAAAATAAACAAGTATTTTTCAGTTAAAAAATTCTCAATGTACGATACTTCTGGTTGCATATGAATAAATTGTGCTAGAATTTGGAAATGACCAAGTGATATGATGATTTCATTTGGTCAATGCTAGTAATAATAGTTGAACAACTTTCAATGTAACATGATAATAGTTGAGAAATGTGATTTTTGGATAAATATTGATATTCGTAGTGTTTTTTAGTTCTCCTTTTAATGTTCTAGACTGATGAAGATTTAAGATTTATTAAATGCATGCTTTGATAGATAATTTTCTCCTAGAAATTTATGATGTAAATTTTCTATGATTTGCCAGTGGCATGGGCCTCATGTAACTAGTCTGGAGGGGCTAAAATTATTTTAGTCTTTGGTGTTCCTTACTTATCATAAATTACTATTAAACTAGGGTGCTTGATAAAAATTGGAATCTAATATAACAATGAATAAATTTCATAGTGAATAAGATTCACCCCTATAATGATTTCACTATCTCTAGGCTAATTATTATGGCCAATATATGTAACTGTAACATTGAAAAAGGCAACCCTTTTTCACTCTTATCTTGGGAATGAATAATTAATGATAAAATATACTAAATTGTTCCGTATTTAGGGTGTTGTAAATTATTTTCTTACACTTTCACACTAATCAAAGGCTTCATTAATTAGTTGAGCTTAATTTGGCCCTTTAATTCAATCCAAGCCTTATTTATTGTATTTTTCAAGAGTCTATCCTTACACCCATTAAATATATTACGCAACATTTACATTGGGAAAGTTGGGGTCCTAGAAAACTATGCTAGGATCCATTCGCGAATTTGGGCTAATGGGTCCTCCTAACCTAGGACACCCCTTTTTTGGAATATTTGATGTGGGTTTTTTTAATCTTATTTCACCTCCCCAAAGCTAGGTCCTAGGAATTTTTTTCAGGACCCATTCATCTAAGGTGGTGAATGGGTCCTCCTTGCTTAGGGACCCCTTTTTGAATTTATTTCTAGTAGGATTTTAATGATTTTGAATTCTAGATGTAATGTCGGCTTAAGTTATTTGAATTTTAGGGTTAATTCTTAAATTTAGTATAAATATATGGCTAATTCACATAGTTTCACCTAGAAAGTTCTATTTGTCATAAGAGTACATTCAAAAGAGCATTATAGAGGATTAAAAAGGCATTCAAGGGCAGATTATTAAAAAAAATTTGCAACAATTCAAGATCATATCACCATGTCAAAGGCATAATGCACCAAGCATGTGGTTGAGCTAATGTGTGTTGATATAGTATTAAAGATTTATTTGTGAGGATTGATTCATATCCAATTTAAGATCAAGATCCACATTCTACATGGCCACTTCATGTTAGTTTGAAAATTTACATTCCAAGGCATCTCCCAAGGTATTATCTTTACATGTTTCATGTTTCATGCTTCTATTTTGCTGATTCATCATAAGGTTTAATTACCTGAATGGGGTTTGATGAAGGATAACCCTTATCCTCTAGAAATCAACAAGTTTGTCTCCTCTCGGATGTGTGTTTACAGGTTTTAGGTTGAAGAGCAAGATTTGGAGAATTTTTTTTTAAATTGTCAAGTTACAATGTTGTCATCCATATTGCAAGAACACAAAAACAAAGCGACAAAATTTGTTTCATAATTTTGGGAGTTGAGCATCAAGGATTTGGAAGTGCAAACATTGAGGAATATAACCTATATCTCAATTTTTATAAACCCTAATAGGGACCCAATTTCCACTAAAGGTGAATGATTCCTCTATGACCTAGAAACAACAAGCTTTCAACAAGGTATACATTATTTCAATCCCTCAAAACTCCCCTTATAGTTGCTATAACATTTAGGAGTCATTTCTAATTGTTAGTTATACAATTTTTCCTTTATAATTTATGAAATTTTTCCTTTATAATTGAATGGAACAATAGAAGAAAACATAGTGTAGTATCATCTTGTTCACTCACCTTGGTGAATCACCTTTTTTTTCTTTGTTTCATTCTGGTTAACCTGCCTTATTGAATATTGTAGCTTTCTAAGCTTGGCTTTCTTCTTATTGTAGGTTATATATTACATTCATTTTCATTCATTTGCTATATATCATTTAGGGCTTTCTACTTTGCATTCAAACTTGCATATCATCTAGGGTTGAGAATTGCATTATTTTGGATTCCTTAATTCTAAAAAATACAAAACCAAATCAGTCATCTTGCATATAATTTAGATCTCATAAATTTGAATTTGAATATAAAAATAAAAATTATATTTCAAACTAGGTCTTTGCATTCATTAATTTATTACTTTTTCAAATTGTATTTCATAGTACATTTGAAAAAATCTAAAACTGAAGGTTAATATTATAGACCTGAAACTGAAACATATTGAAAGGTGCTTAAAAAATTTTAGTGTAGGAAAATTCCCTCTTTTACATTTTCACACTTGTTTGGGCCCTCCCTATTAAAATTGGGCTTCTATGTGCTTTATTTGGTCCTATTTTGCATCCACAAGCCTTATTTAATGCATCTTTCTGAGAGTAATCCTGATATATATCAATTAAGCAATCATGAATTAATGATTTTGGATTGTATGATCCATATTTAGTGATATGGGATGCACACACCACCTTGGTTGTATGGTTATGACCTATTGGTTTGAATTTGGCATAAAACTAAGTGTTTCTTGAAAAATGTGTCCCAATATTTAAATAATGGGACTCATATGCTAAAACTAGTGTATGAGACCTGCTTAGCTTAGACCTAATTTAAATTCAAACTCTTTGGAAATATTTTATTCTTATAGATATGATTTCACCTTGTAGTGTTATGATTTTGGGGAATTTGGTGTAAACAAGTATAAGTGCAAGGTTATTTCACATATTTTCTCCTAGAAAGTTCACAAGTCATCTAGCATGTTTTTAGATCAAGCATTCTAGCATTCAAAAGTTATTATCAATCATTTTGAAGCATTATTCAAGAATCAAGCATCATGTCAAAGTCATCATGCATCATTTTTTATTTTTAGCTAACATTTATGATGTAGGGTTTTATGATTCAAGAAAGACTCCAAGTCAAGATCCATATCATTCAAGCAAGAGTCAAGATCTGCATTCATTCTATTTATTACTTACAAGATTACAACCTTTTGATCAAAGTTTTGGTGAGTTTCAATATTGCATATTTGTTCATTCACCATTCCTTCATTCTATTTGATTTCATTTCAATGTTTGATTACCAAAATTGGGTTTGACCAAGAAATCCCCTATCCACTAACAAAATAATATTTTTCCCACTCTTTGATGTGTGATTTGTAGATTTAGGTTGAAGATCCAATCAATAGTAAGTTTGGAGGATGTTGTCATGTTGTCAAAGTTGTCATCCACATTGCAAGATCATAGAAAGTCACCTACAGGTTGCATTTCAATGATTTAGACTTAGAGATTTGGTAGGAGAGAATCTACATGAGAAAATTAGAGGATATCAAAGTTTTAGATCAACCTTGATATTGGGACTAAATCACCACTTTTGGCATATGAGTCATAGTATCAATTTTTAGGCATTTTCTATAGATCCTAAGTTACTAGTTCTAGATTCTAGTTTCTATCATAAACCATAATCTGGGACTAAATTTCCCCTACTAGCATATGAGTCATAGTGTTCTTCAAAATTCAGCATTTCCAATATTTCATACCTTTATTCAAGCCTCTTTAGTTTCCAGGTGCACCTTTTTTTATCTCTAGTTTGTTATTCTAACTTGAGTTCATTTCTAGTTCATTTACTTAAGTTTTGCATATCATTCACATTTCTTATCTTTCTAAGCCCTAGCTTAGTGGTGAACCCTCTTTTAGTATTTAATCACACCCTAGGAAACCTTATTGTAGATATATTTTGCTCATCCTATCCCTTGATTGGGATCTCCAAGGATTCTTTGAGTGAAACTTATAGGAAATTGGTTGTTGTATCTCTCTAAACATAGAGTGCCTCTTTTCTAAGTTTTATTTTCGTGAACCTCCCATTTAGAACACCTTATTTTTTATTTAGAGTGTATCATAATCCTAGATATAGATTGTTCCAACTTTGCATTAGGCCTTACATTAGTTAATTTGCATCTAGGGTTTCTAAATCTTGCATTAGTGAAAGTGCATATAGGCTGGATTTTTGCATCTTGCATAATTGAATTTCACTTAAAATCTATAGTTGTACTTAGTATAGACATCATTAAAAATAGAAAAATTAACATTCACTTATAATTTTTTAAATTTTGCACAAAAACCCTCATCTAGGACTCATACACCCCTTTGGGTGATTCAGTCCTAGTACATGTGGGTGTGCCTAATTTTTGGGTATTTTGTGATGATTATTTATTAGCATTTGAATCCATGAAAAGCACTAACTAGAACTCATATGCCCCTTTGGGAAATTTAATCCCATGTTAAATTTGAAATTGCATTTTACAACATTAAAAGCTCTGTTTCTGTGTTTTTCTTCTATTATTACATTTCTCTTTTGATTTGTCGTGTTTCTGTTTCATTCATTTCATTGCATTGAGCTTAATTTCATTTGAATCAGAATTAGAGTATCATTTATCTTGTGTTCATTGCATTTATCTTTCATTCATTGATTGTACCTTGCATGAGCTTTACTATTTGGTGTCGTATTGCTAATACTATAGCGAGACAAAGTTCAAGACTCATTCTTGACCATTCCTTTTCCACCAAACATCACATTTTCCTTGAAAGTACCCAAATCTTATCCAAAGAAGATATTTTTTTCAAGCAGAAGCTTAAAGAAGCCATTGAAATCAACCATCACCCTTTGAACTTTAATTGTGATAAGGGTTGGAGTATAAGTTTGTCCTGACAACCGTTGCTTTCCAACTTGAGGACTCATCATCTTTCCACTACCCACTGGTTTATGTTCTCCCTTCCTTACACCTTGGTTCCACTTCCTTTCTTGATTTGTCTTTGCTT
>VDFB02000017.1:61834771-61882048 GCA_007258455.2 Sequoia sempervirens
AAAATAAAAAATGAAAAAAAGGGGTTTTTTGAAACCCATGCCAGCGTTTCCAGTGCAAAAAGAATGTGACATTCAGCAACCACCAGGCAGCCGCTAACTCACCATCGTTGTTGCCCTCCTTCGCGGGTTCTGTGCAGCCCCCATGGGCTTAAACTCCAAGCCTGCGGTCCTTTGGAGGACTAGGCTCTCCGGCCAATCCCTGTGGGCCCTCACTTGCACAGACCGAGCTCCTATGGGGGACTGGGCACTATGCGTCCAGCCCCCGGCTGACACCTCTGCATTAACCAGTGGTCATATTGATGACTAGGGGCTCCATCCCATCCCCTAGTCTAGCAGCCCCTAGTTGCACATGGGACCAGGGGATCATGTTTTTTAAGCCCCCTGGGCTTCCTCCGAGCCTTATTGGGCATTTTGGGGCAACTTTCACTAAATTGGGTGTATTTTTTACGTATGTTGTCCATTTTTGCAAACGAGATATCATTGGAAAGATAATTCTAATGTCGATCCAGTGGTGAATGTATTTTTGCCATATTTTTCTCCAGATTTATTTTTCAGGTTCTTGAACTCAAATGAAGTTTTTTTCTTAGAAGGGCATATCTTTTGACTTGGTGATCCTTTTTTCGCCTTTCTTGCGGCATTGGAAAGATGGTTCCGTCCTCTACATAGATATGAGGTATATTTTTATTTAATTTTTATGCATGTTTGCATTCTCTCCTTTTACAATCATTAGGTTATTGTATTAAATGAACTGAGATAAAGTACCATCAGGGGGGTTTCTTGCATAATAATTTGATTAGAGTGTGCATGCACTTTGATCTTCATCCTATTTTGATGACAACTCGCATGGGTTATATCTAGTTTCTTAGTTTCTTTTGGCCACATTTCTTGCTCCTGCTTGACACATATGAGATTCATCTATTCACACTTAGATTGAGATCTTATAGTTATTGATCCATATTGGTTCAAATCCTTCTCAGTTTGAGGGACATGTTTTTATGGTTAATGTTCTAGAGTCTTTATGGTACTTATTCCTATGGAATATTTTTAGTCATAGTTCGACATCGACATTGAGATACACGATTTCCAGATTCTGTGTCATTTCATCTATTATTGCTTCACAGATTCCAAGGTTGTTCTAGTTTGTGAGTTTTTCAGTGTTCTGTGGCATTGGGTCTGCTGTCGCATTATTATGATTCCACTTTGGTTTTTTGTAGATAAAAGTATGTTTCCTTACTTGTCAGATTGCAGTTCTAGTGTTACTCCACAATGTTCTTCCAATGCTTCTTTGTAGTAGTCATCTCATTGTAGGGGGTTTTGTCACACTGGGTTTTCCTTCTCTACCTCATTATTGCATTTGTACATGGGTACCTGATCAAGCCATATTGTCAGGACCCATTCATGCCTTTTAGGTGCATTCCTTTTAGTCTCCCTAAGTTCCACTTACTTTACTTAGGTAATATTTTAATTCCTAGGTTAATTATTCTCATCCTTATCTTGTTTTTGAAAAGAGGAAAAATAGGTTTTGAATGGACCTGAAACCAAATACAATAGGTTTTGAAAGGACTCAAAACCTTTAGGTTTTAAGGGGACCCAAAACCCACACCAAGGAGATTAAGCTACCTGAATGAAAGGACAAAAACAACCAGCAGCACAATAGGGAAAGCAAGCCAATGCCCAGCCAGAAGCTAGTGGGTAGCCCAAACAAGAACGAAGCTATTACATGAATCTAACACTCATTGTTTTTGACGTGACCAACAACCCACCTAAATATTTTGAAGGGATCCACAACCCTATACATCCAGATATTAATAGGGACCTTGAACTTAGTAATATAACTTGCATAGCATCAATCTGGACCAAAGCTCCAATAAAAGAACCATAAGTGCATAAGGCAACAAAAGTGGCCTTCAAAAGCCATCTGATCTCTCCACAACAATAAGAGAGAAACCCTGTCTCAACCATATCGTGGTGACTACAACACCACTTACCTTTGAGAAAGAACACCATAAAGATCAACTCTCTTTTCAAAATATTCACCTTTATAGAAGACAAAGAAAAAAAGACTATGTGTAGGCCAACATTAGCTCTCATGCAACCACAAAATAGTGGATCATCAACCCCCAATAGTTCATCCCTGGGCGTAATCAAATGCTTCCTGCTCCACCTCTATAGGAGAAAGGTCACTGCCAGCCACACCCATCTCCCCCTCAATAGAAGATAGGACCACCTCCACAGGAAAGGCCAGAGTAACCCAAAGATACACAATAGGATTCAGGCATATCTTAAATAGAAAATCAATCTCAAAATGCAAATGCTTATCAACCACCAAAATTAGAAGCTCTATCAAAGGCCTAAAGATCACCGAGAATAGAAACTCAATCTCAGAGAGCTCAGGAACCAACAAACCCCAGGAGGAACAGGGGTTCCCACACAACAAAGCAGAAAAGAGAAGGCCCAGCAAGAGAGCATGCTGGTCAGAGCCAAAGAGGGGCCAAAACTCCTCACACACCACTGTACAGAAACACCATTGAGCCACAAAGAGGGGAAAAGAAAGAACCGGAGCAAACTGAAAAAGAGTAACCGCAAAAAAGTAGCATTGAACATACCACAAGTAGGAGCTAGGAACAACCAAGAAGAAGCAGAAAGAAGAACAAACTAACAAGAAGAAACCCTAAGCTCTCCTACTATGCCGAGTAGGAGCAAAGATAGACCTGAACTTCAACCACAGTTCTTCAAGGAAGTCATCACAAGAAACCCACCGTAGATATGTGGCCCTCAAAAGAAACAAGTGGGGCAATTAGCACCCAACCCTAGCCAAGCATAGTAGGCTAGAAGAAGGACCAAGAATCCATAGAAGAATGTCAGCCGACGCTCTCAAAACATGTCTACAAAACATACACCTGCAGGCAGAAGAGTTATGATCAATAGAAGAAAATGCCACCAAAGTATGAAATGTACTCTCCATAGCACCCTGTGAAAAGCACCAAATCACAACACCAAGCAGAGCAAGCATGCCCTCTTAAGCAATCTGACACCACCAAACCAAAATGCCAGATATAGTCCATAAAACCTCCCCATACACAAATGAGAGAAAGCCCTGTGCCTGAAGAGGAGGAGAAACCACCGAAAAGTAGGATTCATCGACATCATCTTCAGAATCTTCAAAATCTTCACCTCCATTGTCTACAGAGTTTGAAACCCCACCCTCCTATTCCCGCCCAACTCCATTTTACATCCTCATCTTGTTGAGCTATCTTGTTGCTCAATATAAGATTAGGGTTATGCATACTTTTGTTTTAAAAAGAGAACCATCTCATGTAATTATGAATTCCTGAATAATATTGTTTTACACATCTTCATGCAAAGCTCTTGCTTTTTCTATTTTTCTCTTTTATGGAAGGCTTTTCTGGTTTGCATGTGTGATCTTGGTTTCTAACAATGAAATATATGTTCTACAATATAAATTTCTTAAACACAAAGTGCTAATCAATAATAATCTCTATTGTGCTCTTAGAGCCTTTTCTAATGTTTTTGGTATTTATTAATTTTATAATAGATAGAAGATCAGACAAATTTTAGAATTATTGTTAGTTGATCAACATGAATTATGATTATTATGATCATATTATTCTCGTAGTTTCAATTATACAACCACACACACATGTGTCTGTATGAAAAAATATTAGATTAATTATTTTATTATTGTATTCTTACATAATCTCTTAATTGAAGTATGATTAGAATTGAATGCAATTAATTAACTATAATATACAAACATAAATCCAAAGTGTAAATAGGTGTTTGCCAAATAAACTAATAATTTTAAATTTAGAATTAGGGATGAATACTGGTCATGCCCACAAAATGATATAAAAGTCATGACAAATCCAAACCTAGAAATTAGACATTCCAGCAAGCGACTAACATCTTTTTATGGTCATTCATTTACTTTATCAAACTAGGGAACGTATACTTGAAATGGAGTGGCATTGTATGTGCACTAAGAACTAGTTTCAATCACGATTTACTAGAAATAAATGCGTGAAAGGAATTCTACTTATGCTTGAAGAATTTAATGCGAAGCCTTCTAAACTTAATCAAAGCAGAAACCATAACAACTACAACTGAGAAACAAACTATGAACTAGCCTTATGCTACAGGAACAGACATAGGGATGGATTCCTGATACTGCAGGAACAATATAAGACTGAGTTTGCACTAAACCTTCAAGAATGAAATCTAACTTATGATCAACAGAAAAGAAACAACTAACTAACTAACTACAGATACTTACTAAGTGGTCCCCCTTAGCAAGCATCAGCTAATTATGCAAGAATTGAACTCAAAACTTCATCAACTTTTATTCATAAACTCAAAATGGTATACATTGTTCTGCTCATATGAAAACTAACACAAAACTCTATCTCTTATCATAGTACTAATTCTTACATACTTTGCTTCTTATTATCATACTAACTTGTACATGATATCATTTCTATGCTTGTTATGCTTCCTCACTTGCGTAGGAGGAACACTTATTTAAAATAGAAAAAAAACTAACTCAATACAGAAAAACGTGGACATAAATGAATCCTGAAACCGAGGAACAGACTTCTCATAAATGAAAAAATATCTATTCAACATGATCTAGAGAATTTAGCATTCCACTCTTTCCAGATTAATGATCATTTAAGTTTCTTCCGAATGACCTGGACAGAGAGTCTTCGCCAGTACAACTTCCTCGACATCATGGAGGAAATGGATTTTACTACAGGGCCAAGATCCGCTGTGCTTGACTTGTTCATGATCCCTTCAACAACCTACGATGCACAAGGTGAAAGAGGCAAAAGAAAGCATTTGTGGCAGACAACACAATCCATTCATTAATCACATATTAAATCTATCCCATCATTCAAAAACCATATGCATTATATCAATCATTCGGGAATTCAAATAGGGTAATTAATAAGACACATGGAGATGTTAGGCTACAGGAATGTAGGGATGAATTTCTATAGGATACTACCCATTTTAGATAAAAAGTCTTTAATAGAAGAGTTAAAACATCCATTAGCAATTAAAGTAGAGATATTAAAAGTACATCATGATACTCAAATTATGAGCATATCTTGAGCTCATCAAATACCATGTCAATGAGGATTATTGTACCTTCCAATATGATTCAAAGGTCAAATAACTAGGTCATATCATTTTCTAAAAGGATCAGAATATGATAGAGATGCAACAAATAATTTAATTCATGTAGCATTTCTTCCATATATGCATAGCGATAGGTATAATAAAAGATAGATATCATAAATATTAGAAATAATCATGATATATAGTGATGAATGAAATAAAGAATAGTTAGCTCAATGACCAAAGATAAATATTGATTGATGTAGATAGCAAAGTTGGAGTACCCCAAAATTTGTAGATGCTCTAGCTATTCATGTATGTGGGTGACAATCAAATTATTTATTTTTTCCACATAGTATATTGTATTTCTATATTTCAACCATACTTTTACTTGAGAACATGCTCTATGGATACAAAATAAAACTAAGTTATATTAATGTCTAGTAGGAGTGGAATAGAAAATCATAAATTTATTATATACAATCCAATTCATCAAGGATTGAGTGCACATAACTATAGGGATATGTATAAGAAAATCTAGTTATGATAAATAGTAGGAATGATCATGACATAAATAGTATTCAAGGAAGAGAGAATACATATCTCAATGACCAAAGATAAATTTAAATTGTGTAGATATTGAAGTTTAAGTGCCTCAATATTTTTTATATTCTAGGTTTTCATTTATGTGGATGAAAATCAAGGTATTTATTTTTTCCATGTCCTATATTATCTTTCTAAAATTGTTTCAAGATTTCTCTTGTTAACATGCAACATGATCTATGTCTAAAAATTTCATATATGATGATCTATATGTTTTACTCTATGAATTACATAAAAGGTTGGTTGTTAGATGATAATATTCTTTACCATACTTCTAGGTTTTTATTTCAACTTGGTGGTAGTTATAAATACTTTGATATAGAAAGAAATTTTTGAAAAAATACACAAATTTTAAGATGATTTCTAGCTGATTAATATGTATTAAGATGAGTATAATCATATTTCATTGATAATTGTAACATTAAATATAGATAAGAATAATAGTTAGATTAATAATTTTCTTGTTCTATTCTTGCATATCCTCAATTAAAGCATTATTTGAATTGAAAGGAATGAATAACCTTTTACATACAAACATAGATATAAAGTGTAATGATTTGTGCAAAGCTAACCATAAAGTGAAGTGTAAGATCCATTGTAATAAGGATGATTTAAAATTTGTAGCCTGATATAAAGGTCAAACAATTAGGTCAAATCAATGTGTAATATGAGTGGAATAGAGAAAGAATATAGATTAGACAAATAATATCAATTGACTAGTATTGGATGCATATAAGAATTGGGCAAGGTCCAACTGAAGCTAGATATTAAGATCCAAATTTGAAGAAAAAATATATAATTTATAATTATATAAATACATTTAATCATTACTTAACACTTAAAACATAATTAAATAAAAAATAGATTAGAAATATATTTTTCACCAAGAAAATAATTTACTTATTTTATTAATAACAATTTCTTTGATTTGTGATTTACTAATTGATTAGTGGAAAAATGGATGCTTTATGGTTTACGATATAAAACATCACATTCCTCAAACTAGCATTCAAGGACTCCTTAGAGATCTCAATCCAATAAAGAATAGAGAGAAAGATCTAACAATAAGATATCCTACTTTATGCTTGAGATAACAAAAGGGGTTCACCACCAAGTGTAAATTTGAAAAAGACGAAGAGTTGGAAAACATGGCGTGATATACAAAAAAATGCTAGATGACCTAAAAAATGCTATAAAAATGTAAATAAAATAGAACAAAAAAGTAAGAATGCAAATGGTGTGCACCTGAGAGAACTTTGAAAGGACTATAAACAACTTTGAAATTCTGGAAATCTAGACTTTTTATGCTACTAGGACTCATTGCCAACTTGGGAAAATTAGTCCTAGATTAGAGTCTTTACACAAGATGAAGTTTTGGCCAAGTGGTTATCCAAATCTGAAAATATCTCTAAAAAACTCATATAGTGGGACTCATTCATGAAAACTGGGGGATGAGTCTTGTTTTTTCACGGAGTGTCCCATGAGCAGAATATTGAGTTGAAACTTTGCAAGCCTGTGATGATGGATAGAATAAGAACTTTCCCACTAGTTTCATACAAATTAGATGGATATTTTCCCCTAGATCTAAGTTTATGTGAGTCATGATAACTTTTCATGACAACTTTGACAACATTTGCAACTGTCATTTTGGTACTTTTGAAGGCTTCAAATCCACTTTTCTTCAATATACAAACATGCAGTCACACATTAAAGAGGGAAAAACTTGTTGATTGTTAAGGAATGGTGTTTTTCCTTGGTCAAACAACTTTTAGGTAGTTAAACCAAAATGATGAAATAAGATAATGAAGCATGAACATGAAATAATGCAATTAGAACCTTGTCATGATGACAGATCTTGAATTGTTGTAACAACTGATGTATAATTATTCCCCTAAATGCTTTTGATTGCTCTTGAAGACACTTGAATTCTCATGTGAACTCAAGTTGCTATTGAGAATGTTCTCAAAAAATTCTTAGGTGAAAATGAGTCAAAGAACATTGTATTTATACTTAATTATGCAAGAATTCTCAAAATTACAACACTACAAGCTGGCATCAGATCTAGGAGAATAAAATCCCATGGGAAATTTGATTTAAATTTGAATTTTGGTCACATGGGACTCATTCGCCACAAGTGGTGAATGAGTCCCATCTGGTATAATGTATGGGACCAAAAGTCAAAAGTGCTTAGAAAGGTGTAAAAATAGGTTTGGGACCCAATAATCTAGGTGGGACTCATTCACCACAACTGGGGGAAGTGTCCTTGATCACTAAATGTGGGCCACACAAGCAAAAAACACCTGAATTATGATTGGTTACTAATTGGTATCGAGATTATCCTCAAAAAGATGTAATAAATGAGGCTTGTGGATGCAAAATAGGGCCAATTAAAGTATAATAACACCAAACTATTAATGACAAGCCTAGGGGAATGTGAAAGTGTGTTATAACACTTTACAACAATCCAAATAAGGCAAGATTAAGATTATTTATGGTTCAAATTATGTTTATTATGCTTAGTTAAGTGATAAATCCCTAGAAAAGCATGAAAGTGGGTTGCTCCACTTCACAACACTTTTGCAAGGTGCCATTAAATTCCATTAGTTCACAAGGGCCCAAGACCTAATGTGAGTGTGTTTTCCACATTACAACACTAAATGAAGGCAACATTATGCTAAAATCCACAATGAGGACCCAAGTGAGTGTGAAAAATGTAAGGATCCTTTTTTTGACACTACATTTAGCCCTCAATTTAGTGAGAAGATGAAGTTGCTTCAAACACACACTAAATTAGACATTCAAGATGAGTCCAATCATGCCAATGTGAATGATCTAGGATAACAAAGATTGAGGAATTGGTCAAGCTCCCAGGATTCATGATCCTATGCCAAACTGACATGAGTAAAAAAGGAAATGCACAAGGTGAATGATTTGCAGCAAAACAAGATACATGATCATGCAATGGAAATAAATAGAAGGAACAGAAGTGAAAATGAGAGAAAAAAGGGTGGATCAAGCTTCAACCATTTTTCCAACACATTATAGATCAGAAACATACACTCATTGTTGGTATGCACTCACACACACACAAGTGGCTATGAGGAAAGAAATGCCTCAGATTGAGCTTTTTGCTTAACCATACCAAAGTTATACCTCTTGATAACTTTAATAAGGTGAAACACAAAATTGAATTTTTGAGCTCCACGAGACAAGAAAAAATTCATATGCTTGGAGCTCATGAACAAACAAGATGGCTCCACAGGCATGCAAGTTGTATTATTCAAGGTGGCTAGATAAAAATTGTTGTAAATGTCAAAATATTGTAGGGAATGTTCAAAGGTATTTTGCTTAGTTCATGTTAGGTCTCTTCTTAGGGAAGATTATGTTGAATGTATCCAAGAGAGGAAAATTCAAAGAAATATCATGCTCTTGGAGGAAATCAACTCAATGACACCACCAAGGAGAGGACGCATCACAAAAAAAAAAAAATCACCTAGTGAAACATGTGTGTCAATGTATGCCCCCACTTTAAAGCGGTTGTTAACACCATTGCTATGAGAAATTGCTTTAAATTATAAGAAGAGATGAGAGCTTATTCAGAAAGCCTTATGCCAAGTCATATGTTTCTAATAAACTATGTCATGAAAGAGGTAGTATGTCATATGCGAGCCAACATAAGGCATGTCATCCACATCCCAAGATTTCTCTTATATGTTCATGAAAGGTGATCAACTAGCCAAAAGAGGCAATGCCAAGTGACATATGAGGACAAGGCTAACTAACCCCTTGCCCCCACTTAGTATAGGATAAGGGTGAGCCAGATAGGATGAAAGTAAGTATCAATTAGAGGAATTAGGTGCTTCAACACACGGAAGAGCACCATACTCCTTGAGATGTTGAATTTTGTTGTTTAAAGTCTTAGAGGAAAATGGAGATAACCCTAGATCTTTCTTGAAAGATTATGATATCTTTTTTTGATTCACATGTTCATTGTATCCATGTGTAGGATGAAGATTGTATCCAATACCGTAACAATCTTTCAATTCAGATGAAGGGGGTTTGTGTTTTTTATAAGGATTAATTACGTTATGAGAACACAAATCCTTTTTAAAGTTATGCTTTGTCCCTTTTATGAAGAGTGGGAGTTAGATATCCCCCATCACAATCATGGGCTAATGTTGTAGAACTAAGTTGAATGAATGTAACACAAGGTTGTTTTGGTTTAGTTTGTGAGATTTCACACTCTCTCCTAAAGGAAGGTGTAAAACCTAAATTGCTATTATAAAATATGTCTGAAAATGAATCATTTGTATATGACTCTTTGGACCATGAGGCTGAGATTTTGGAAAATTTATTGAAACGAGGCACAAAATCTAACGACCCCCAATTATCATGAAAGATTTTTTTTGTAGGTTAAGGATTAGCATGAACTTGTATAGGTTCAAGTTTTGATCTTGGAATGAAAGTATTAGGGGAGTTGGCAATGTTGTGATCATCTAATTCATAGCTTTAGTCATCTGCATCAATCGTGTATATCTTGTTGTTGTATTCAAATTTCATTACATGGTGAAGGGTTGATGGGATTCCTTTCATAGCATGAATACATGGTCTCCCTAGGAGAATATTATATGGAAGGGGTCCTTGAATGATATGGATAGAGGTAGGAAACACTACAGGTTTGACCTCAATAGGTAATGTGATCATCCCTAGTGGTTGCTTATTAACATTGTCAAAGCCATGAATATGAACATCATTAAGTTGAATGAGATTTTTGTCCATGCCAATTTTCTTTAAGAGGCCCATGCTACAAAAATTAGTTTCTGCTACACTATCTATGAGAGTGTTCCTTCCTAAAGTTTCATTAATGATCACCTTTCTCCATGTTTAGGGAATGTGATTTTTGACTGAGTGACTTGCATGGGATGAGAGGAGGATGATAAATTATTTGATTTTATATAAGATAATTTTATCTCCTACTACTTTATTTGCAACATTTTTTTGATATAGACACTTGTATGTAGGTGATAGTTCAATAAGTCGCCATACAGATATATTAGCAGGTGTCTATTTAAGGTCTTCAACATTAGGCACAATATATTGAGGCAATGGTGATGTTATAGGTGTGATTTGTGGTCCCCTACATGTTTAAGCAATTGTTTTATGTCTTGGTTAATGCAAAACATTCATAGATTGCATCATAGATTTCAAGAAATCTCTTATTTTTTATGTGATTCACTAATGGGAGGTTACTTAGGAAGCTCACTAATTAAAGGAGATCCAATTTGTGTCGTCATAACCTCAACAAGCTTATGCTTATTTTCATGATCTTTTAGTGAAGAGGAGTATAACGTCACTTCATTATCTTCACCTAAGGAAAGTTTAGTGTTTGAAAGGTGTGTGTCAATGCTCACATTTTCTTGCACCATGATATTCTCCCTAGTAGGAGAGTTGCTAGAACTACAAACAAAATCCTTTTGACATTCAAGGATTGGTTCTTCAAAAATGACTTCATTGCAAGTAAGGGAATGATCAATGCTTTAATTTTCTTTCTCAATAATATTTTCCCTAGGTGAAGGGATACAACTCAGATTCTCATGAGCTTCATCAATAAAAGTATCTTCTTCACAACTATGAGAGATGCTAGGAGAGGGACAAATGTTATTGTCATGATTACCTATGGTTGTGTTGGCTTTTTCATCAATGTCTCGTCCATTAAGAGAGGTAAGAGGAGAGAAACAACTAGGATTCTCAAAAATCTCATTGATTGGTTCTTCTAACACCAAAATATCTTCTTCTTTGATAGGAGAGATATTAGGAGAACACAGATGATCATTAGGAATGTCCAAGGTTGAATTATTTTTCACTAAAACACACTCATAAGGAGGGGATATGAAATTTTTGTTAGCATGTCTAGATACGTAAGATACTAACATTGTTTGGAAAAAAATGAAAAGCACTTGTAACCATGTCATGCAATGTTTCAACAATGTAAATAATGTACATCCAAAGATGCATACCACTTTTATCCAATGTATGAAAAAATGTAAGAATGCAAACCATGTGTATCCAAGAATGAAAAGCACTTTTATCAAACTTATACAAAGTTTTATGAATAGAAACATTGTGTATTTAAAAGTGAAAAGTAATTTTATTACTATTATGAAAAATTTCTGAAATGTGAGCATTTTTTGATTAATGATGCTTGCTATTGAAATGATTTAAAAAATGACTACCCTAAATTAAGGTTTTTGACCCACATGCATAGTTTTTTTTCCTGAAACCTTCCAAATTTATAGTATGTGTTACTAGGAGGCTTAGGAAGCACAAAAATGAGTTTTTTGATGATGTAATAGGTAGTTTAAAATCTAGACTTGGATTGATTCTCCCAAAATTTTGATTGAGTCCCAGTTGGATTTTTTTTCAAAATTTTTAGAAATTTTCAATTGGTTTTGATGATTTTAATGTTGTATGACCTGAAGACTAAATAAAAATGTATATTTCATATGATTTTCAATTATTTGATATCCAAAAATGAAAACTATATGCACTTTCACTAATGGAAATTTTTGAAACCCTATAATGCAAATTAACTAATGAAAAATGCAATACAATTTTAATGCAAACTAATTCTAAGAGGATAATGGAATCCAAATAAGAAAAGAAGGTATTCTAAATGTAGGTTCACCAAAATGATTAGTGCAAAAATGGATGCTTTATGGTTTAAGATATAAAACATCACTTTCCTCCAACTAACATTCAAGGATGCCTCAGAGATTGCAATCCAATAAATAATAGAGAGAGATTTGAAAATAATATACCCTAGGATATGATTGACATGAGAAAGGGGTTCACCACCAAGTATAAACTTGGAAAAGTTGAAGAGTTGGAAAACATAGTGTGATAGGAAAACAAATGCTAGATGACATAAAAAATGATAGAGAAATGTAAATAAAACATAACAGAAAAGTAAGAGTGCAAATGGTGTCCACCTGGGACCTTTGAAGGGACTAGAAATAGCTCTAAAAATCTAGAAATCTAGACTTTTTATGCTATTGGGACTCATTTTCCAACTTCAGCAAATCGGATCCAGATCGGGGTCTCTACACAAGATGATGTTTTAGCCAAATGGGTATCCAAATCTGCAAAGATCTCTAAAAAACTCATACAGTGGGACTCATTCGCCACAACTGGGGGATGAGTCCTAATTTGTTGTGAGGTGTCTAAGGAGTAGAATATTGAGTTGAAACTTTGCAAGCCTTTGATGATGGATAGAATAAGCACTTTACCACTTGTTTCATGCAAATTAGATGGATATTTTTCCCTAGATCTAAGTTTCAATGAGTCTTGACAACTTTTCATGACAAGTTTGACAACATTTCCAACTTTATCATTTTGGTACTTTTGAAGGCTTCAAATAAACTTTTATTCAATCTACAAACCTAGAATGCCACATTAAAAAGGGAAAAACTTGTTTATTGTTAGGGAATGGGGGTATTCCTTTGTCAAACCCCTTTTAGGTAATTAAACCAAAATGATGAAATAATATAATGAAGCATGAACATGAAATAATGTAATTAGAACCTTGTCATGATGATGGATCTTGAATTGCTACAATAATTGATGATTAATTCTTCACTTGAATGATCTTGAATGCTCTTGAAGACACTTGAGTTCTCTTGTGAACTCAACTTGCTATTAAGAATGTTCTCACAAAAGTATTAGGTGAAAATGAGTGAAAGAACCTTGTATTTATACTTAATTATGCAAGAATTCCTAAAATTACAACACTACAAGCCAACATCAGATCTAGGGGAATAAAATACCATTGGAAATTTGATTTAAATTTTAATTTTTGTCACACAAGACTCATTTTACACAAGTGGTGAATAAGTCCCATTTGGCACAATGTATGGGACCAAAAATTAAAATTTATTAGAAAGGTGTATAAACATATTTGGGACCCAAAAATCTAGGTGGGACTCATTCGCCACAACTAGGAGAAGTGTCATGATCACTAAATGTGGACCAAACAAGCTAGAAACACCAAAATTATGATTGGTTACTGATTGGTGTCGGGATTATCCTCAAAAAGATGCAATAAATGAGGCTTATGGATGCACAATAGGGTCAATTAAAGTATAAGAAAGCCAAATAGTTAATTAAAAGCCTAGGGGAATGTGAAAGTGTGTTACAACACTTTACAACACTCCAAATAAGGCAAGATGAAGACTAATGATGGTTTAAATTATGCTTATTATGCTTAGTTAGCTAATAAAGCCCTAGAAAAGTGTGAAAGTGTGTTACAACACTTCACAACACTTTTGCAAGGAACCATTAAATTTCATTAGTTCAAAAGGCCCAATACATAATGTGAATGTGTTATCCACATCAACAGTAAATCAAAACAACATCAAACCAAAATCTAGAAGGAGGACCCAAATAAGTGTGAAAAATATCAAAGGATCCTTTTTTGACACTACACTAATAAACCTTTAGTAAATAAAATTCACAATAGTTGGTGAAAATGAGAATAGAAAGTAATGCCAATACTTTCATAGGAATAATAAAAGAAAAAAATACATTTGATTCCTTTTGATACTTGTGGAATCAATTACAAAGAGATAGAGTTATGTATGCATGAAGGAATTGTGGAACTCCTTACAAAAGTTTTTCTTTGTCCTTTCTAGAGCTCATAAATCATCAAAATGTTTTTCGCAAATAAAATATAAAGGAATGCTACAAGTGAATTTATTTTAAATAAAAGTAGAATAAATTAAATAATTAAAACAAAAAATAAAATGAATTATATAAAATTATAAATAATTATTATTTTTACCCGATAGGCTATTTGTGTCAACTTTACCCAGAATTTTTGTTAGCCTTGCTAGTTTCTGGCTTCTTTGGTGTCGAGGAAAACTTAGTCGATGGGTTATAGTGTGGTTAGTTTTTTTGTCAACCTTTCCGGTTTAAGGTGTCGGACTTGGGTCTTTGTTGTCATGTAAAAGGTGGCAGGCATTTGGTGTGAGGATAGAGGAGTTTGGTGAAATGACCAAATTGTAGAGGAGGCCACAAAATTTCCTTATCATTGATTGTTGTATGATTTTTGTGTAGTGGTGATGGTCCAAGTAACATCTGTTTTAAAGTCCTTGGAAAAAATGAATGTCTGTCCAGTTATCGATAACATATTCTTCTATGTCATTCTGAGGGTTTTTGTTATTGTTGAATGTAGCAATGAGTGCAAAGGGAAAGTTTATGTGAAGGTGCAACTATGCTGAATGGTTGTACAATTTCTATGAAGGTGGTTGAAGGTTATCTTCTATTTTGTTGCATGTGTCAATGGTTACAAATGGTGAGGGTTGTGATAATTATGTGGTCTTGTTTGGAAAATTGTCGAGAATGAATGGAGGAAAGAGGAAGCAAGAGGGAAGAGGTGTTTTGAAGGAAGCAGGTAGAGGTGCATCTCATTGGGGTTATTCTTGAAAGAAATATTGTTTTGTTGTGTCGATTATTGTTGGAAAGACTATATAGTTTATTTGGTTTTGTCATGTTGGTGACTATTGTTTATATTGTTCCATTTATGCCTTCGGTTTTGTGTGAATGGTTGGAAAATAGTTAATATTTTGTGTTTTTGGTGAATGTTGAAATTGAGATCTCTTGTGTTTTGTGGCTTTTCCCTAAAATTTTTGAATTTTTTTGTAAATGCTATCTGAGAAGGATAGCAATGTGTACCTGTAAAATATAAAATAAAATTGAAGACAATAAGGGTCTTGTGTGAATGGCTGGAAAATAGTTAATGTGTTGTGGTTTTGGTGAATTACCCCATTTGGGTTATGGTTGAAACTAATATTGATTCATCTAGGGTTGAAGTTTTCATGGTGAAGGTTTTGAGTCAATATGTTACTAGGAGCTTTTTGTATGCTGTGGATTTTGTATGTGTGGCATTGTTGGAAGCCGTGTTTTTGTTTCTGTTGAGAATAACTCACAGATAGTTGTATATTTTGAATTGTGTATGTATGTATGCATAGATAACCAAGAGGCAATGGAATATCTACACAAATATATATGAGGAAGGTGTATAGAAAAGGGAAATTCCAATTGCATGCATGTGTATTTATGTATATGAATATGCAAATAGAGACATATTTACAACTATGCCCATAGGTAGATATATGAGTAGGTGTAGATAGCAATACTTTGTTTGCAGTGATATTGTTTGATTTATGGTTCAAATTTTGTGCGTATATTTGTCTATGCATTTGGCACTATCATTTTTAGTGTTTTGCGAGTTTGGCCATCTAGGTGAGAGTGGATACCAATATTGTTTCCTTCACATCTTTTGTTTTGTGGTGATGGTTGGAATGTAGTAAAATAGTTAATGTTATGTACTCCATGTTGTTTTGCATAAGGGATTGTTCACTATTATTTTTTGTGTTAGGCTAAATTGTTACATTTATGGCTTCCATTTATCTTTGGTCTTATTAGGACCATTGCCAATACATACAAAGCATACATCAATTAATGTTGATGCAAACCAACATTTATTTTCTGTAGCCTTCTCTATCCACATGGCATAGAAAATTCCGCCCTATTCCCAAAGCAATCAACAACTGCCTTTAACAACTTTTTCATGGGAATTGGAAGGCCAAACAATTGGGAGGCCAAGTAAATTTATGAGGGAACTTATAAGCTATCTGCCACTATATTTGTATATGTCTATATATATATATATATATATATATATATATATATATATATATATATATATATATATATATATATATATATATATATATATATATATATATATATATATATATTTGTATGTATAATATATATGTATACAAATGTGTATGTGTGTCTATATATATATATATATATATACCAATAGGGCTAACAAAAATTTCTAACAAAGTTGACACAAGTATAGCCTAAGTTAGGGAACAATAATCAATAATACCTAATGTAACTAAAAATATCATGGAGAGTATTAATTATAAACTTATTGATTTTTTTCATATGCATTGAATGGTGATGGGTTGAAAAATTAGTTTGTGCATATTTGTTGAAATCATGGTTGTGTGGTTGGAGTCTCCCACTTTTTGTTCATTCTTGTATTGCTATACTATTTATGTTGTTTTCTACAAGGCATTGTTGACAACTGTTCTATACCTTCCCAGCATGTTCCACACATCTCTAGGACCTTCCCCTAGGGTGCTGGAAAAGTTGTGATTTAGAGGGTTGATTGTTGGCGAAGAGGATGCTAGCCCTTCTGTACTTTGCAAGGTGTTGTTTGCTATCATCCTCTCTCTTTGGTTATAATCTAGGGTTACAAACTTGTAGTCAACAATTCCTTTTGGTAAATGGCATAGATTGTGTAGTTGCTTTATTGACTTTAGAATGCTACTTTTTTGAAAGTTCATACATGTTGACTCAACTAACTTAAATAGATGGCAAGGATGATGAAAATTATGACCAAAGTTCACACAAATATGGGATATCCACCCATCTTCCATGTTATCCATTAGTCACACACACACACACACACACACACACACACACACACACACACACACACACACACACACACACATATACATAATTTTTATTCCCCTCAAGAAATTGTATGCAAAAGGTTGTATTGTTTGTTATGAAATGTTATTTTATTAATTCTTGGCATTTTTGGGCTATTCTAATTTCAAATGAGAAGGTGTTTTTGACACCATTTTATTTTTCTATTTGTTTTCTAATAATAAAGGGTTTTGAAAAATTTAGGAAGGCTATCTTGTTTTATTAATTAATGTAGATGCACCACAGATAGAAAAATATCATGGTATCTAATGAATATTGTTTTTGTTGCAAACTGCTAGAAATATATAGCCAAAAAAGACATAGACCTTAAAGAAAAATCACTAAAATTTGATGGTAAGAAACCCATTAAAAAATATATTATTTTCTCAATGGAATTTCATTGAACATTGAGACAATAAAGCCTTCTGAACAACAACTTCTTGAGAAAAAACCATATAGCTAAAGCAAGTGAACAATAATTAAGAATGCCCAATGGAATCTAACACAAAGTGTATAGGATTAACCAATTTATTCCATTGCAACTATAACCACAAAAAAAGCTAGCAAATATAGTGCCTTAAGTAGAATTGAAAGACTTGTCAACAACCCTTTTGAGGATGAGATAGTATACCACAAGATACAAAAGAGAAATGAAAAAAGATTACATAACATGGGAAATTATATTGGATTTAAAAAATAACCACCATTGAATGGAAGTCACAAATACAAACCCACAAAGAGTCATGGAAATAAACCAGATTTGAAATTTACTTATGCCTCAACAAAACCATATCAAAAAATTCATACAATGTAGGGTTATCAATAGTAGCTTGCAAAAATTTAACAATGTCAAGTCCATCGAAAAAACTATACTTGTATGTTTAGCTTATCAAAATTTGAGGCAATTGATAGTGCCTTGTTGCAAATTAGACAATATAGGGTTCAAAGAACCACAAACCAGAAATGAAACAATGTGGCAAACGGTCTTATTGGCATACAAATTCTCTCGCTTGTTTCAAATAGACCCCTGCTTGCTAGCTGTTTATAGTATGCATTCTTCCTCGAATCCTAGAAACATAGCGAGAACATCAAGCCCATAAACTCATAGAATGAAACCACAAAATATGTTATCGATGGCTGCACAAACATTCATTGTGTTCCCTAGAGACTTTAAAATAGATGTTACTTACACTCTCTCCACTATGTGGAAACCATACAATAGTCAATCATGATTATATTTCACTAGCCTTCTATACAACCACTCTATTTTCCTCACGTCCTCTATGGAAGAATATAACTTAAGCAAGAGATCAATTATGAACAATGGTCGATGCAATGCAACATAGAGTACCAACTTCACAAAAATTCCTACACCGGTTAACACACCTGCACCTTCATAGCAACATGTCCTACTCATTGATTTATGATATCCATGTAGTGGTGACATGTATATGCACATATATATACACATAGATATATATATATGTGCATATACACACACACACACATATATATATATGTACATTAAAATAGATGTTGATTGTACCATCACCACTACACAAAAACCATACAAAAATCAATACTAATGAGATCTCACTGGCCTCCTATACTCTTCTATCATTTGGCTAGACCCCTGTGTCATCGTGGAAAATGCCTGCCACCTTTTACACGACAATGCATGCCCAGGCCCACTAGCCTAGACTGGTGGGCCAGGCAGAGATTCTAAGTAGCCTATGGCTTGCTTTCCCCTTTGTATTCCATGGGTGTGTGTGCATCAAAATAAAATTTTTGAGGTTATGTACATATATATATGTGCATATATATGAAACCTAGCAAAAGAATCACACAAAGCTTAATCTAGCTCACATTCTCATAGAAGCTTACCCTCATCACTCATTACTCTCATTTAAGGTATACCAATAGAATAACATGAAAGGATTCCTTGTTGAATATTGCTGAGTTTATGTACGTGATGTTGAAAAAATATGCTAGCTAGAGTTATAATGCTTCTGCCACCTATTATACATATTAGTGTGCCACACATTGGTCATTGTAAATGAAACAATCTCATAGAGGTCTCCTTTATGTGTTGTAAACATTGGAAATGATTGCAATAATACTTTGCATTTAAAACTCATGAAACTACTAGAGCAATTTAGGGTATTCTTAATAAAGCAATCTTGAGTGGTTGTTTCTGGATTGAGCTCCATGGCATACAAAACAAACATTATAGTGAAGCACCATATCACATCCATATCCAACATGGTAGTAACATTAGAGATTACAAAGCAGTAGCAAAAAATACTTGGAAAGTATTACATCAATCTCAAAATATAGATAATTAGTTACACAAATACATGATACACATACATATATACATAGATCTCTGTGAAGATATTCTATGTTGCATTCACAGGTGTGTAATTTTCAAAAAATACATTGTTAGGTGTCATTGTCTGTGTTTATATTGTTCTTCAACATTGCTTTTAGTGAAGAGGGAAAGCTTGTGTGAAGGTTCAAGTGCATTCATCGGCTGTGAAATTTTTGTGAGTGTGCTTGGTAGATTGTGTTGTTTTCCAAAAAGTTTTGTTCATATACCTATATTGTTCCAATTTGCTAAAAGCTTCCAAACATAAACAAGCATTATTTTTTATATGTTTTTCATTCTTTACTTTGGATAAGCTTTTTTTCATAAACTAGTATATTCATAAAGTAGTATATTTTTAGTTGCGAGACCACCTGAAATGGAGAAATCCATGGAAACAAATGCATGCAAAACCATGGACACAAAGTGTGAACCTTAAACCAAATAATAGTCATTCTCAAACATAGTATAGTTTATCCTCTACAACATGTTCTCAAAATTAGAATAGTGAGAAAATGGTAAGAATTAGTGAAATAATATTTTTTATAGCAAACAATACAACCTTTTGCATACAATGTCTTGATGGAAATTGAAAGAATGTATATATATGTGTGTATGTATACATGTATATGTGTGTGTGTGTATACATATATGTGTACATATATGTATATATGTATATATGTATGTATGTATATATATTTATGTATATATATATATATTTATATATTATTCTCTTGGAAACATACCCACAAAAATTGTAAATATTAAATAGAAACTCATTGAAAATTAACAGTAACAAACCTGTACAAAAAGGAATCCTTTTTGAACATACATTGCTCAAAAATTGAAAGAATACAGCCTGGGGAACAACACCTACAAAATGAAACAATATAGCATAAGCAATAAAACTATAATCAATAATCCCCAATGCGAGCTAACAAAAAGCATATAAGATTGAGTATTTTTTTCCAATGCAAAGAACAATAATCAACACTACCTAATGCAATGAGATGTAACCTATATAACATTGAGGATTTTTCTACATTGTAGGCATAGCAACATAAAGTATGGCATAAATCAAACAATATTTGTTTCAACACAAAGCAAGGAAGAGAGAAACATTAAAGAAAAACAAGCATAGTAACATATCCTTGCAAATTGATAGACAAATGATCTTGACAATAGATAAAATAATATTTGTTCTTTGCAAAAAAAAATAGTCTTCTGGAAATAGCAACCTAGCATACTTTGCAATAATCAATAGTTGATTACTAGAGGTGAAGCAATATAGCTTGCAACAACCTACCAAGCACAATTGAAGTAATATTCAAAAGAGTTTTGGTTGAATCCACATGTGTGTACTTCCTTTTCATAGATAGATACCTATACATATGGTACATACATTATGCATCAGTCTAATTATTAGTGCCATTTCCAATAGTTTTCTATTCCTCTTCGAGTCATTGCCCCATGTAAAAAACAAAAATAATGTTGATGTCATCTTCACAAAAAATTTAACTATGGGTGGTTGGAATTGCACCTTCATAGAATCTTGTCCTCTTCACATGAACATTTACTTTTGTATGGTCTATGTGTAGTGGAAAAAATGGTCAATGCAAGCTAAGATAATGTATATAAGGTAGACTATTTTAGTAGATTCTAACCACAACCTGAAACATTTGAATTTTTTTGTAAATGCTATTTGAGAAGGATAGCAATATGTACATGTAAACTATAAAATAAAACCCAAGATAATAAGGCCTGCTCTCCACGTTTCCATATTGGGTTATGGAGCCTCATGGCGTGAGATGAGATCGAAAAAGTTTTAGCAAATTTTAGTAAGGCATTGTTGGGTGTTCTTCTCTAACTTTAGGTGGAAAACAACATGGAGTACGTAAAATTAACTATTTTACTACATTCCAACCATCACCAAAAAACAAAAGACATCAAGAAAATAATCTTTCCAAACAACAAGTCCCTCTATATGCATCCAATCAATGACATTGCATTGTATTTGTTAGCATTGTTGTCAAGCATATATTTTAGGTTTTTGTTTGTTAAAGGCTCATAAAAAGAACTAATGCACAATCTATACTCTTTCTCAAGGGTTTTTTTCATAGCTGATGAAGCTTCATGACCCAATATGGGAGGGTTGAGAGCATGCCTTCTTTTCTTCTTTTCCATTTCAAATTTTCTATTCATTCTTGATCATTATCTCTTTAATGCTATCAAATAGAATTATTGCAACCATAAAATGTCTAGTATATGTGAATAGAAGGATTGCTTCCACCATTGATGAATGTGATGGACACTATATTCCTACTTGGGGGTTTGGTGAGAGCCCATGGGGATTCATGACCCACTATGGTAGGGTGGAGAATAGGCCTTGTTTTCTTCTTTTGTAGTCCACATGTATATCTATTTCTACATAGAAATGTTCACTAATAAGATTTTATTCCCAATATGGTACGATGGAAAATAGATCTTTTCTTTTTCTTTGGTGTTTGCAAGCATGTTTTATGTTCATTGCAATATTTCTATATCTACATGTGTATGTGTATATGCATGTACAATAGAAAACATCAAGCTTTTATGAATGGTCATTGGAATGAATGTAGGTATAATGCACAATCATGGAAGCAAGTACATTACAGTCTTCCTTAAAGTGTTGATTGCACTTTCCATTGGTTTTACTCTCCATTGAAAATATTTCACATGTATAGGTACATTTGCAAATGCATTTACATATGCACATGCTTGGGTTCTTGTCGATGGATGACTTTTGGAAAAGGTTTTTGTGAATGTACAGGTTTGCAATTTCCAATTTTTTTTACTCATTTACAATGATCAATATTTTATAGCTAACAGATCGCTAGATATGCATCTAATTTATATTGCTGATTGTGATGTCTTAGAAAAAAATGTGTAGTGGAAAGTGAGTATTTCTTCAATCTATTTCATTTTGGATTGCCTGACTGTTGATTAATTGCATTGTTTCTTGGTTTCGTTCTACTATATGTATATATATATATTTATATGTGCATATGCATGTTCAATGAAAAATCTCAACTTATTTTCAATGGAGACTGTCATGAAGCAAGGGACGATGTAGAACAATAGGCAGCAACAATACTATGATCTTGATTGAATAGTGCATTGTACCTTTCATTCATGATAGTTTGCATTGTATAGAGATTAGATATTCATATATACATTTGTAGACACATTACCATAGATATTTATCTTGGTTATTGTGAATAAGTGACATAGTAAGAACTTTTTCTCTGCATGTGTATTTTTAATTTTCTAAATTCCCCCTCCCTTCCACGATGGTTTTGCATCTACAATTAGAAAATTTGCATATGTTCATATTATTCATAATGTCAATACTCATGCCTTGGTTATTATTCCTTCTAGGCTTTAAAAGTAACTGTTAGAATAAAAGGTGGTATATTTCCAATAATAAGTAACATTCGTTCCATATTTGATGGCATGACACAAATTTTTGGAGATACTTGACCAAATAGCATTGAGGATACTTTCTTTTCATAATAGCATTTAAGTATTAAACTATGTATCATATTATAATTCACAAATTACTAGTCTATGCAACATGGTTTAACACTAAAAATGCTGTCCTAAAAATAAGTCTTCTCATTGCATGGTGGTCCTAGTAATTCCTATACCTACAAAAAAAATAGTAATACAATTGGTACATTCCCTTTTTAGTTAGCCACTAGCCCAATCAGATTGAGTCCTTGCATTCTTGTTTTTTTGTTTCTGGTTTTTAAGCACTCTTAAAGACAATGCATATGAATACATACAATTATGTATGCATGTTGGTTTTATTGTTCCCTTTGCTAATTTCTTGCATATTCAAATAGGTTGACCACTATAGTTATGCCATTTCCCTGTAACCTAGTTTTTGCAACCACTTTATTGTGTTGCATGTTGTTGCTGTAGGAATTGCAATGTCCTCCAAGTTTCAATGCCACATCAAGTGTAAACTATAGAAAGGAAGAAAAGCATGAGATAAATGAGCTTTATTATGCATGCCACAAAGACTGCATTTGTACAAATTGGCAAGCGATGTACTTCCAAAAGCAAAGTTCTATGAACCCAGTTGGCTTGGCGGCCCATGCTAAACAAGGGACACCACCATTGCAAGCAAGCTGACTTGTAGCATTTGTGGACTATTGCTCCTCCTCAACTTCCTCTCGTTTTCCAATGAGCCACACCCATCCTTGTGAGACTGCTCCCACTATACCTAGTTGTGCACCGTCGAAACCCCTTTCTAGGAATTCCTTCCCAACCACATCCTCAGTAACACCACACTTAGGAAACATGTTTGGTGAACCCTTCTACATAGCAATGCAATCCTTCCATCAGTGCATTGATGCTTTGTCTAACTTGAAAATTTTTTCTACTTGCAATGACAACTATGTTGGCATGAGAGTTCAACCATCCAGTTATGGAGTTATTTTCTTGCATTGTGCTTCTAAAAATGGTGTCCATAGATATAGCCTGGAAAATAAAATGGATCTAGAGTCACAACCAGTCATCCTTGGAAAGCTTACTCAAGTTGAAGAAATGCTTATAGCCAGAGGTGCTCCCATTTTGTAAGTAACCCATGCTAGAGGAGGCCAATACAAATATAGTGGGCACACTATAACCTTCCCACAAGACATTACCTACAGTACAACTTTGTTTCCACGCTGGCTGCGTGATCTTGAAGTTGTCATTGTGTGAAGAATTGGCATGCAAGGGAAAAAATATTATTGCTATGTTGAAAAACATAATGTCATTGTTGCATTAATTTATAAAATTGAGAATGACATGTACTATAGTGATGTTGCAATAGATTGTGATGCTTTAAATTTGTTTCCTCCTACAAGTACTGACATCTCAGATCTATTACACATAATGGAAGAACTAATGCATGGCCCACTAGTATAAAAACAACAATTTATGACTAAATAGACTACTAAAAGTTGCATATAAATGACTAATTTTGGTCATGTGACCATTAGTAGTTTATTGCCGGTCATTTATAACACAACCAAATTTATGACTAAACTATTTTAGTCATTTATCCAATCATTGATTTGGTCATTGATTTGATCATCGACTTAGTCATTGATTTAGCCATTAATTTAGTCATTGATTATTGTTAACTGATCATTTATTTAGTCATGGTAGTGATTTATTTAGTCATATATTTAATCATTAATTTAGTCATATATTTAGTCATTGATTGTTGTTAAATGGTTATTTATTTAGTCATGGTATTCATTGATTTATTCATATATTCAATCATTACTTTATTCATTATTTTATTCATGGTAGTCATATATTTAGTCATTGTAGTCATATATTTGGTTATTGTATTCATTTATTTTAGTCATAATAGTCATTTATTTAGTCATGGTTTAGTCATTTATTTGAGTGAATCGATGATTCAAGTTATAAATCAAATCTAACTTAATTAATTCTCACAAATTTATACATATAAACTTCAAATATCATAGATATTCAAATATTTTTTTTGTATTGGATTAACATGAAAAAAAAACTATACAATCAACAAACAACTTTATGCATATAAAGCTCAATATCATAGATATTCAATTTTTTTTGTATTGCATGAAAAAAAAAGAATATACAAACAACAAACAGTTGCATAACCAAAGGAATTACAAACAAAATATAGTTTCATAAACAAAGATCCAAGAAATGCATCCTTCACTACACTCTTGGTTGTCGTGGAAGACAAATCCAAGATACAATACAAATTCTACAAACATTGAAGGGAGAAAAGACATGAAAATATATAGTAAATGTAGTTATATTATTAGTGGTACATATATTTCCTAATTCAAAGGAGTCTTTCCCTCCCATTCTAGCTAGATAGCCCTTGAGAGAAGATTGGAAGGATTCAAATGAGAAGGATGGAAACTTCCTATATAGAAATCTCATTGGTCATGGTTAAATGAAAGTAAAGAGTGCATGTTCACCTCTCCAATTTGATGAGCTACAACTTGGAAATAAGATTTCAATGAGGGTTTTAGAATATGTTTATTAAAATGAAAATATAGTTATTAAAATGAAAATATAGCCAAGATCTAATAATGAGAAAATTTAGATTTTTACAATATGGCATCATTTACCTGTTTCAATAGTTCTATGAGATTTCCTATTACAGTGACTATGGTAGAACACTAATTTGCAATATGACTGTGAAGTTGCTTAGTAATGGATTCAATGGTGATAAGACTAAAAGGTGCAACATCAGCAACACTACCACTTGATACAATTATATTTGATGAGGAACATTCAAAAGCTATCTAAATGTTTATATGGGAGGAAATACATGTGTACTTATGATAAAACTTGAACAATGCCTTCAACTGACATTTCTCCATCATACAACTCTGCCCATGTGAAACAAAGAGCTTCTAACAACCATATTTTATCCTTTGTGATCCTCCATAGCTTGCAATGATACTGTCAGATGACTCATAATTCTTACAACTAGAACAAAAGACTAAGGGTCATATGCTTGCAATGATATTCTATTTGTTCCTTCTTTGGTGCATGTTGTAATCTACAATAGGTTAAAACAAAGCAAGTTACAAATTGAAAAGAAAAAAAATATGATATGAACATAAAATAGTAAGGCACTAGGAATTTCAAGAAGTATACTAAGAATGAACACAAAATGACTATAAAGAATAAGACAATGCACCACTATGAAGAGTATGAAAAATGGACATAAATTGCTTAGAGCTTTAGTTGCTAAGAGTGTTAGAAAATGAAATGAGCAAAAAATAATTAGTACAATGTAGCATCTTAAGATGTTAAAAGGAACCCACCCAGGACCATCGCCATGACCATTGGCTCCCTAAATATTTATCTGGGAGGAAATGCATGTGGACTTATGATAAAACAATTTTAGATTACAACATGCATCAAAGAAGGAAGAAAAAAAAAATAGTTACTAAGTGTGTTAGAAAATAAGATGACCAAAACACAATTAGTACAATGTAGCATCTTAAGATGTTAAAAGGAACCCACCCTAGGACCATCGTCATGACCATTGGCTCCCTAAATATTTATCTAGGAGGAAATGCATGTGCACTTATGATAAAACTGGAACAATGGCTTCAACTGAAATTTCTCCATTATACAACTCTGCCCATGTGAAACAAAGAGTTTCTAACAACCACATTTTATCCTTTGTGATCCTCCATAGCTTACAATGATACTGTCGGATGACCCATAATTCTACAATAGGTTAAACATTGGCTCCCTAAACATTGTACTAATTTTTTTTGTTCCTTCTTTGATGCATGATGTAATCTACGATAGGTTAAAACAAAGCAAGTTACAAATTGAAAAGAAAAAAAAATGATATGAACAATAAACAGTAAGGCACTGAGCATTTCAAGAATTGTGCTAAGAATGAACAAAAAATGACTACAAAGAAAAATACAATGCACCACTATGAAGAGTATGCAAAATGGGTAGAAATTTCTCAGAGCTTTAGTTGCTAAGAGTTTTAGAAAATGAGATGAGGAAAAAACAATTAGTACAATGTAGCATCTTAAGATGTTAAAAGGAACCCACCCTAGGACCATCGTCATGACCATTGGCACCTAGTAATTTAGCACTCGGTCTATTTATAACCTTAATTGATATTCCTATACCAACATACAAAACTCATATAAGACTCTGGCATGGCCATATAAGAACAGAAAACAAAAAAAATATCATAACTTTGCATCTTCTCTTTCATGCCCACCATGTTACAGTTTCTCTAATTTTTTTTTATTTTTACCTAAATCTCTAGATACTACAAAGTACAAACACCCCTTTAAGAGAAAATACAACAAAAATTCAAGTGGCGTGAGAATAAAAAAAAAAAGATCAGCTGGTGACTTCTTCCTATATTTTAGATTCTTTTTGCTTCCTTAAACTGAGCATCATACACAACAACAAACAACATCAAACAATAGATTATGCACCATAAACATATAATCTCTTAATACAGTAGAAATTCAGAGGGTTTTTCAATATATTCATAAGAAAAATATTAAAATCAACTTTGTGCGACACAATTACATGTATCACAGCCACTAAGCAGAGAGATAATGAAGCATTCTCCAACTCTTATTACAACGAGAGATCATAACCTACCAAATCCTCCAACAACTATAAATGAAAGGCCACGCCCAACTAACTTCTGCCTCAAAATTCTCTAGCATTATAGAAGCATTGTTAAGTAACATACAAAAAAAAAAGTTGAATGTTCATATCTCGAAGAAGAAATCAATATAAGAAAATCAGTCATAACATATAATACATGAGTGTGAATAGTCAAGATTGGATTACCTCACCACCAAATATCTCAGGAAGAGCTCTCCTATTGACCATAGTTGTTATTGTCACATCATTAAGTGAGAAAATGAATGCATTTGGTTGTAGTGATCATTATGCAAATTCAATTTCAAAAAGCAAGCATAACAACCTAAACTGAATCCACAAAATATCCAACTTAAGATCAACTTCTTGTCAAAACATAAATAAAAATTACCTGACAAATAATTTCTCCATTGAAAGTGGCTAGGTCAATCTAGAAAATTTTCCACAAATATTTGAATTAATGAAGCACTCTAGAACACATCCTAACATTGTAAGCTTTGCTTGGGTTCTAGGTGCATGCACTCATGCAGGTATAGTGGATGAGGGCTGCACATAATTCACACATTAGTAACCCTTATTGCATTACAATTTACATAAATAATAGAGGAATTTTGTCATATGTAGTTGCAACTTCCCTAGTAGACATGTATTCAAAATGTGGAAGCATAGACAAGACATGTGAACTATTTGACATAATGCCTGAAAGAGATACCATCTCATGGAATATGATGATTGTGGGATATGAACAAAATGGATTTGCTGAAAAGGCTTTAGAAACTTTCAAGCAAATGCAATTAGAAGGTGTGAAGCCAAATTCCACAACCTATGCCATCATCCTCCCTACTTGTGCCAAAATGGGAGCTTTGGAGCAGGGTATGAATATCCATCAAAGCATAATAGATGGGGAATTTTTGTCAGATATTATGGTCAAAAATGCTCTGTTAGACATGTATGCAAAATGTGGAAATGTACACAAGCCATGTGAACTCTTTCATGGAATTCCTCAAAGAGATGCCATCTCATGGAGTGCAATGATTGCAAGATATGCACAAAATGGATTTTGCAAGGATGCTCTCAAAATATTTGAATTAATGAAGCACTCTGAAACATATCCTAACCTTGTAAGCTTTGTTTTTATTATCGGAGTATCGAAGGGATTGAGCTTTTTGTCTTGCCAAAATTTACTTCTCCCGCCAATGAATTATGTGCCTAAGTTTTATCAGAGTATCGGAGGGACTGAGGTTTTTGTCCCACCAAAATTTACTTCCCTCGCTGATGAATTATGTTCCTAAGTATTATCGGAGTATCAGAGGGATTGAGCTTTTTGTCCTGCCGATATTCATTTCTCCCTCTAATAGAATCTTCAATCATGTGCTCTTTTGTATTTCACCATATTGCTAGAATTCTATAGTGTCATAGCCTATGGATTAATTTGTAACCCACTACAAAGGAAAAGAAAAAAATATGAGGAATACTCACAGCTCAAGAATTAACTTCTAATTGTAAGAATTGAACAATATAGTGAAAAATGATAGTTTATACATCTACATAGTGTCACACACAACTAAAAGAATTGATGCAGCCAGGCCAAAGGACATAAAAACTAAAATCTTATTTCATAATATTAAGTGAAATCTAATCAATAAATGCATCAATTGAAACAAAAACTTAAAACAGGCAAACAAAGCTTAAAAAACAATTAACATGAATATCCACAACAAAGGAAAGCACAAGAAATATGATTAGTTATCAATAATAAAATGAGCAGCTGAGAAAGGCTGAGGCAACAAACTAAAGTTGGGTATTCCCTCAAAATTAAATGTATTAATTTATCCTTAATCTCTGTAAAAAAAAATTTATTCGATAAGTATGGGAAAAAAAGATATGCGGTAAGACCTTGCCTCAGAAACATGCCTTGAATCCTTGTCTCACTTTCAAATCAAGTGTTTGTTTATGCCTCACATCATGCATACATATTATTACCTGTGAGTTTCCAATTACAATTGCAATAAATGTTTGCTTGGACAACTCAAAAATTGCTCCACACAGAACAATTAAAAGATGGTAAAAGGTAGAGGTACTGCAAACTATCCTCGCTATTTTTCAATGCTAAAATTTAATGTATGTATTGATAGTATTTTGAACTTTTATCTCTATATTTGTTTGTTATTTCATTTTAAATCTATATACTGTTAGAATATTGTTGTAATTATTACGCCCATGATTTTGTGCATTAGAATGTTGTCACAAATGTTGTTTCCATGGTTTTATTTTCTACTGGCTTTGGAAAGATTTAGTAGTAATGATAAAATGTAGTAGGAATTTGTTATAAAACTACTGTTGTTTGCCAAGTGTATGCCTTGTAGTCTTTTGTCAGCATCTAGACATATTAAAATAGCCACAAAAATAAGAGACATTAATTAGGCATTCTGAATCTAAAAAAAAATTTATGATGTGCATGTCAAGAAAAAGGTGAATTTCTAATTAAAACATATTATGCCAACTACACTTGAGATCCATCTCCATATTGATGTAAGAAAAATGGCATGCTTCTTCAAACACAGATTCATTGGGAATGTTCGGATAGAAGAAGTTGGGTGCTTTTCATGTTGAGAACATAGTTGTGTTCTATTTGAATATGGAAACACATTTAGTCACAGGTCTATTGGTGACACTTTCAATGTACAAGATCCAGGTGAACTCTTCATTAAGATCCATAGATTTGTTGTTTTACAGTGATATCTATTTCACAATGACTCCATTTTATGGTGGTTCTTTGGTGTTTTAGATGTAATAGTTTGTTATGGTAAAATAGAACTCTCTGGTTTTACTTATGCATCCCATTTTTGTCATTTTGTTTTTTATTCAGTCATTTTATTCTCTTAGTTTTATGCTATGTTTTATTAATGTTTTTTAGGTAATGATGTCCTAGGGAAATACTGTTGCTAAAAGGATTCAAAAAAAATTTGAATTAAGTGATTCTCATAGTCAGATGAAGTTGCGAGATGAATAAAGGAAGAAGGGATCTATCAAAGTATTAGAGGAAACCACAGTTTAGATTACTTGGAAACGAAAAGGAAGTGATGTCAAAGAGATATCCAAGTAATAGAGTGAGATTACAAAACTCCAAATGAAATGAAAAAAGGATATTATAAAGTCCCAGAAGGGTCTAGAAATGGAGCAACTAATCCTAATCTACAACTAATAGCAGCTACTCTATTAATAAGTTTAACAGACCATAATTCTCTGGTACTGAATAGCGTTAAAGGTGGCCTTAGGGATTAGTGTGAAAAATGTGTAGGATCAGTTTTGATGGTAGCACCTACTCTTAAAATGCATGGAAACATATTGATGGTGGAAGCATATACTTTTTTAAGAGGATGAATATTTAGATGGTTTCCAAGTTCCAACCATGATTGAAGAGCCATCATTTGCAATCACTTGTTTCAAGTTTGAGTGTTGCTAATTCTTGAAAGTGCACTGTTCTCTATTGTTACACATATTTGAATTCTCTACATGTGTATTTTTGTTTCCAAATGTTCATTCATATTAACACAAATGGCCAGTAAATCTGGTTTGAAGAAATTAAATCTTGATAGCTCAACTATAGTACCAATTTTCAAGTCTACAACAATTTTTTGGTTGATATGTGAATGGAGGCAGATGTTTTGTTTTTTTGCAGTTAAATTCTAGCCTTCAAAATAAAATGCCAAACTATGCCTATAGATTTTTTTTCATCTTTTTGCATCAAAGCTAATAAAGAATCCAAAGCCTTTTGTTTGAGGTCTATTATTTCAAATTGTATTACCCCTAAATGTTCTCTATTAGTCCAACATGTTGCATATTCTTGCATAAGTTCACTATTCTTTAGACATTTGTAGTCTTGAATGTGCTGGTTTAGTTTTATGACTACATAATCCAGATTGCTTTGTATTTGTAGCTTACTAATGATGAGATCTACATCAACACACTAACTGACTTACAGTGTTAGGGAAGCTACTATTGTAATAAAAGGATACACTTGTTTTTTGAATCATTATTAAATGTCTGTATTGTGTATATTTTGATATGGATTTGTAGATCTTGTCAAAAATAAAAGGCAATAAGAAATAAGAATCCCTGACAAAAAATTGTGGTTGTTTTGGTATGTCCCAAATTTTTATTTGGCTCTTAGTCGAAGAGGATTCAGTTTAAAACTCTATTTTTTATCATAAACAAAAATGATCTTGTAGGAAATTTGTATTTGGCTTTCAGTCAAAGAGGATTCAGTTCAAGACTCTATTTTTAGTAGAAACCAAAAATGATCCTTGTAGAAAATTTGTATTTGACTTTTAGTCAAAGAGGCAACAGTTATCTTTAAAGGCTATTTTGTCTTCACTGGCAGGTTCTACCATTTTTCTCATTATCTACTGTAAAAAGAAAATTGATTTCTTGAATAAGAGATTTGGATTACTTAGATTGGAACACAATATTATTTACAAGAATTTTTTGTCAAGAAAATAAAGTAACTGTTGTCTCTTAGAAATGCACCCTATGTAGAGTTATAAAATCTGAGCTTTCTAGAGAAACATGGGATCATTTCAAAGTTGTGGGTCACCTAGAGTTGAAATGAATCTCCACAGAAGGTTTACTTCCTTTGGTGTCACCCAAACTAATGATTCTATAAACGGAAAGGGAGAATGAGTACATATAAATAAAACTAAACTAAGGTGATAAACTGAATTAATGAGATTAATGGAATACTTAGACTGTGCTTGAAAATTGTCGATGATCATAAGGATACACATCAAATTCTATGAGCTACACATTAACATATACAAACAGGTTTGATGCACACATTTTTTCAATAAAGGAAAATATTTTCACATAATAGAATCTATGTGTGATTATGTAAACACAGTTTACGATTCATGTAATTATGCTTTTTACAAAGGAAGGCATGAAACACCAGTTAAAGTTGTAAAGGAATGAAAGAATTCAAAAGATGACTCGATCATTAACCTGGAATGCATGACACTTTACAAGAACAGTGACAAAAATATGAAGCATCAACAGTGGCCAAGGTAACTCTGTAATTTATATTCCAAAAAATTGAAGTGAGTTATAAAGCATACACCAGCTAAGAGAGGATTGCTAAAAATCACTAACTCTTTTGAATGCATTATTTGAACTCCTTAAAAAGAGGCAAAGAATTATCTATATCCCCAAAAAGATGTCAGCCCATTAGGGCTTACAAAATATCAGTCCTTAGAAAAAATCCTTCTTAGATCTTTTTCCTGAAATTAATGTTGCTCCCCTGCTTGTCTTTGTTGTCCATGTCAGTGAAGAGTCACTACCTGGAGAAGCCTTTAGATTTTTTGTGGCTACCAAATGCATTAACTTCTGGTCCTCATGTCCTCCCTATACCTCTTCAGCTGAGCTTCCTTGAATGCTTCTGACCTTCGATCAAATCCATGTTGATTCTCATTCTGTTGATCTTCTTGGCACTAGTCAAGCTACTTATGATTCACTTGTAGATCTCTCTGATTGGTTGGGCACATTCTGCATGGATTTCTCAAAGGTCAAAAGCATGCTTAGTCAGAATCACATCTTACTGAGACACTGGAAGTGTCTCACCAATGTGATTGTGATCCTTGACAACTATCGACATGACATGAAACCATCGATGAGAGCTCTTGTTGAGCTTGAAAAGTCATACCGATATCCCTAAAACCATCAACAAGACACAATTCCTTTGCTGAGACATCATGTTGAATTCCCATTCTTTAGCGAAGGCATTCTATTTTGGTGAGCCTTTGATCAGTCGCTGGGACATCTTGGAAAAGGCATCCACCTTTGCCGAGCTTATTTCACTTTGGAGAGGTCGCTCGTATCAGCAAGAGTCTATTGATGGCACCGCGAATGTATTTCGCTCTATCCGAGATCAACTCATCTTTCTACAAGACACTGGCAAGTTGGGAAGACTTCATAGCGAGTTCCAATAGTCATGCCGATATTCGCTTCTATCACTGAGACCACACCATGTCGGCAAGACATTGCTCTGATGGCTGGAAGTTACGTCAATGCCATATATGTCGACGAGACCTTATGCATTTGGTGAGACCCTATGGCAAAGCTCAACCACTTCCCTGGGCTCAAACATCCCTTTAGTGAGACACTAAGCCCTCAACGAG
Organism: Sequoia sempervirens; assembly: GCA_007258455.2. Taxonomy (NCBI): domain Eukaryota; kingdom Viridiplantae; phylum Streptophyta; class Pinopsida; order Cupressales; family Cupressaceae; genus Sequoia; species Sequoia sempervirens. The sequence goes on from VDFB02000017.1 coordinate 61,868,822, forward strand.
ACATCACGATGACTTAACTTTCCTTGGGCGAGACCCCCGACTTTTGGTGGGACATTACTTAGTCACCGGGACCTCATGGCGATGGCTTCAACTCCTAGTGAGCACATTTCATATCGAGGAGACCTCCCAATGGTCATCGGGACATCTCACTAGTCTTTATTCCTTATACTGAAGCCACAACCCTTCGGCAAGAGTCATAGCGAGGGCATCAACTTCGCTGAGACCTTGGCCTATCGGCTAGACCTTACGCCAAAATCTTCATTTCTCTGTGAGCTCGGACCCTCATTAGGCAAGACACCCAACTGTTGATGAGACATTTTACCGAGCTCTACATTTCTTTCAGCGAGACAATGGTAAGTCAGGAAGACTTTATAGCGAGGTTCATTAGCCATACCGATACCCACCTCCATTGCTGAGACTTCACCATGTCGGCAAGACATTACTCCGACGGCTAGAAGCTACACCAATGTCAAATATGTTGGGGAGACCTCCTGCATTCAGTGAAACATTCTGCATGAAGGCACCAACTTTTCAAGAAGAAATCTTGCTAAAGGAAAAAATTTAAGTCGAGAGCTCCCTGGTGGACTACTGTCGGCATGACCTCTTGCATTCGGTAAGACCTTTTGTCGAAGATGCTTTCCCTCACCGAGAGTTCACCCTTCTTGTTGGGGAGAGATTACCATATCAGTAAAACCATTTATCGAAGCTTGCATCCTTTTCTGACACCACCTTACTTTGGCAAGACCTCACCTGATCGGTAGGACCTCATGGCAATGATGCCTTCATCTAGTGAGAGCCCTTTTAGTCGGTGAGACATCTGGAAGGTCTTGGTGACTTTCTCCTTAGAGGATTTTCATGCCGAACTTGAACAAGGCAGGTTTCCCAACTAAGTTCCCTGCAACCTAGCATTAGATTCATGACTTTTGGCCCTATGTGAATGTTCCATTTGGCCTTCTCGAACCTCTGTCACATGATTTATCCTGCCTGATTGAGCCCGTAGGTGAAAATTGGGAAACATTTATGGTGACCTTTGCTGGATGTTTTCCTGCTAAACACAGAAACTAGTGGCCTAGACTATCCATTGGGCATAGAGTCATTTGATAACTCAGAGGTTGAATTAAAAAATCAACTTTGTACATGGCTCAAACACATTAGTATCTCAAGAAAACATATCACTTGGAGACTTATTGAAAATAGGAAACTACTGAAGTGAAACTATTTAACTGTGCTAGAATAGCACTTAGGGAATTGAAAAACATCTAAACCAAAGTGCAGAAGCAATTATTGGAAACATAAATCTAAACTAATATGTACAATAGAGGAACTCCATCAAACTTGGAAACAAGGCTTGAGGTGTATCCCATTAACTGGGATAGGAAGCACTTCACCTTCTGTTGTGGCCAGTTGGTAAGCATTGTGTTCCTTACAGTCTCTAATAATAAACGGACCTGTCCACATGTTGTCAAACTTGGTGTGATGGCCTAGCCTACTTTTCAAAACATCTCATTTCAACACGAGATCTCCTGCCTTGAAAATTCTTTCTGTAGCCTTCTTTTCAAATGTATTCTTTGTTTGGAGCTGATGATACTCCAAAACCTTCATTGCTTTGTCCCTTGATTCTTTGAGCTCCATGAGCTCTGCATATCTCATGGAAATAGGGTCTTGTTCCTCAAACACCTCCAACTGGTGAACAATGTCTAGAGCTGGAAGCTCTATGGATAGAGGTAACCTGGCCTCCTTGCCATAAACTAACATGTATGGTGAATTACTAATAGACCTCTTAGAAGTCACTCTGTCTACCCAAAGTTCATACTTTAATTTAATGTGCCAGGTCCTTTGATTATCCCCCATTGTTCTTTTGATAATCCAGATGAGATTCTTATTTGTGCTTTTAGCTAAACCATTACCCTGAGGGTAATAATTTGAGGATGTATTCAAATGAATGCCATTTTTAACAGCCCAATTAGTTACTCTTAAACCCTTGAATGCAAGAGAATTATCAAATATGATAGAGTAAGGAACTCCAAATCTGGTGACTATATCCTCATAAAAGCTCAAAACTAAAGACTCCTTTGCTTCTTTCAAAGCTATCACTTTTGTCCACCATGTGAAATAGTTTATGACAGTGAGCACCCACTTGTGACCAGTACTAGATGATGGATTAATCGACACAATAAATTTGATGCCCCCTCTCATGAAGGGCTAGTCCACTTGAATTGGATGTAGAGGCATAGTAGGCAACTTTTCCTTTCCTGAAATAGAGCACATTTGACACACTTTCTTGACCATGCATAAGCATCTTTAAATAAGCTGGGCCAGTAGTAGCCAACTCTCATTATTTTCCATGTAGTAGTTATGGGAGCGAAGTGACCTCCTATAGCTCCATCATGAAACTCATAAATTACATTCTCAATCTGATCACTGTGAATACATCTTAACAAAACACCATTTAGATCCCCTTTTTAAAGAACATTATTTACCAGCACATATGGTATGGATTACAGTCTGAAGTATCTTCTTTTGGCTCTGTTCAAACCTGGTGGACACTCACCAGTTTGTAAAAAATGGGTCAAGTCTTGAACCCAATTAATTGTTCCTACAAGCACCTTATCTTGAGCATCTTGAGACTCATTGGTATTAGCAAAAACAATATCCTTTTCTAATTTTTTTCATTGATTGAGCCCACATAAAGTTGTTAACAGAGACCTTTACCTCTAACTAGTTTGGTAATCTTGATATCCACATCATATTCCATGATCTTAGTGATCCACCTTGCCCTTTTTTCATTTAGATCTTTACTCAACAAAAATTCCTTGACATTTGAGTGTGCAACCAAAATATGATTTTTTTTGTTTGACACAAGAGGCTTAAACTTCTTTAGGCTTCTGATCACGGTGAGGACATGCTTCTCAACAAAAGTATACCTCTCTTCATAATCAGCAAGTACTTGACTATAGAAAGCTATGGGTTGTTCTAAGTCATCACTATTCTTCTGTACCAGGATAGCAGAGATTGAACTACTGCTCAAAAGCATACAAAAAGAAGTCTTTAGAGAAATATGGATTTAGCAATGTTGGAGTAGATGCTAATGCCTCCTTGATTGCTTCAAAACTACGCTTTGCTTCTTTTGTCCAACTGAAAACTGTGTTCTTTTTTAGCATGGCAGTCAAAGGCTGTAGCAAATTTGCAACATTAGGAAAAAATCTTCTTAGAAAGTTGATTCTCCCTAAAAAGCTCTGCAATCCTTTCTTGTGATTGGGTAATGGCAATTCAAGTATAGCTTTGACTCTTTCAGGATCAATGGTAACTCCATCATTGGATACTATATGGCCTAACAGTTTACCTTCGTGAACTACAAAAATACTTTTTATAGGATTGAGGGATATCTCATACTCCCTGCATTTTTCAAAAAGTTTTTTGAGATGTGACAAATGCTCCTCTTCCTTCCTTGAATATACAGTTATATTATCTAAATATACCAGCAATTTTTTTTGGATTAAACTCTGAAACACCATATCCATGGCACAGTGAAAGGTGGTACCAGCATTAGATAAACCAAAAGACATTCTCTTGTAAGCCATAGTGCCCCATTTTGTTGTGAATATTGTTTTATACTGATCCTCCTCATTGACAAGAATTTGGTTGTAACCAGAATATCCATGCAGAAGAGAAAATCTTTCTGATCGAACAACAGCTTGAAGAATGTGTTCCATTGATGGCAAGGGATAATGATCTTTTAGAGATTCTCCATTAAGGTCTCTAAAGTCTACACATAGTCTTATCTCACCACTCTTTTTTCTAACCATAACAAGGTTAGATAACCAGGATGTGTGTTTGATTGGAAACACAATAACCCATTCAACAACCTTGGTCAACTCTTTGATCATCAAACGTTCAAGCTTGGGGTTCAATGGTCTCTGCTTTTGTCTATCAAGCTTGACACCAGGTTCTAACTCAATTGTATGTTGTGCAATATGAGGATCAAACCCTCTTAAATCAAAGTATTGCCAAGAAAAAACATCTTGATACTCTTGGCATAAAACAATGAAAGCTTTTTTATCCTAAGCTGAACAAATTTTACCTAATTTGAGAGATTACCTTTACAGATTTTGACTTCCTCATATTGATCCTCCTTGACTTGAATGCCAACTTTGCTCTTTTTAAGTTCATCATCAGAGTTGAATATGGATTCCAAGGTAATCAACCCTTTGGGAAGTTTATTTGTTTTTAGCTATATCACTTGATCATCATACTGTTTTTTAATCTTTTCCTGGTTTACTACATAAAATTGATCTTCTTGGAGCAGAAAGGCCAATATCTATTCATTGCTCTCAAATACATGATAGTTAATGTTGTTATCAGGAATTGATGACCTAATAACCACCTTAACATACTGCTATATTTTACCTTTTTTAATATCACATGGGATATCAAATTGTGCTCCAATTGTTGCAAGTCTATTAGCATGCTTATTCTAATTTCATGGGATAGAAATCAGATTGAAGGCATTAAACTCCTCAATTATATTCCATACTCTGTTTATGTGCAACTTCAGAGCATCATTCTTGGCAACATTGACCCCTCTAACCTAATTGACTATCAATTCACTATCCCCATAGACTCTCAAATAGTCAATTCCTCTTTTCCTTGCCCATTCGAGGCCTTGGATAAGTCCTTCATACTTAGCACTATTGTTAGAAGATGGGAACGCAAAATGAAAGGTTGAAAAGTACTTATCACCTTGTGGAGAAATCAACATTGCACCAAAACCTACTCCATTCTTGCTCCTAGAACCATCAAATAACATCTCCCAAAATCCAGTTTGTTGTTTTAACAATTGATCTAAATCCTTTTCAAGGTTTGGAATCTCTGCGTTAGGCTCAACTATGACATAGTTACCCATACCAACATCTCGAATGAGGTCTTCAAGATTGTCCAACACATTTTCAACTGCTCATTCATGTAGAAGCACATCAAGAATAACTTCTTCTTGAAGTTCTCAAGTACCAACCAGCTCACTGTCATTGAAAATGACACAATTTGTGTCTGCAGCAACAAGAGCAACATTGATAGGACTTGGGTTATATGGCTCAATGTGATCCTTAGCCAACCTTTTAGATTTAATGGTAACTATAGTTCCATATCTTGTTCTAAATAGAATATGTGACCAATCAGCTGACACATAACCACCTATCTTGGCTATAAAGTCTCTTGATAAGCACAAGGAAAAGAAAGGTGGAAGGTCTATGACACATATGTCTTGGGGAACTGAAAAATTAGGACAAGCATGAAGGGTAAAACTCAAATATTTGATGATGCCCAGTGTATTAACAAAGGTACCCTCCAATTAAATTACTCCTTTCTCTAAAGGCTGATACTTTGGCCCAAGCTTGTCAACAATCTGCTTAGACATTACAGAGCTACTAGCTCCACTATCTACCATACAGTTATGAACTAACTTGTCACCTATGATTACTGATACGTAAAAAGGAGGTGGTTTAACTTATTTTGCTATCTCTTTGTTGGGTTGTTTATCATTTCCTTGAGTATCATTTCTCAATACAGGGTTAACTTGACCTATTGGGGATTCAGACTCAACAAACACCTTAAGGTTTGACAAAGTTGAGCGTAAAATATCCTTTTGACTTGGGATGACTAATGAATCCCACATAGACATCATTACATTTTTCTTTTTCATACTATCAAGAATATTAAAGGGCACAACTGGGTTTACTTTATAATGTACTTCTATGCCAGTGTGATCAGCTTGTAGGTGTGGCTGCTCCTTCACTAGAAGTTGCTGATTTCTTTGAAAACCATGAGTCACTTAAGGTGTAGATGGTACCACAGTAGCTGCCTTTCCTCTATCAGCTACTTGATCAAGCTCAAATGCTCTCTTATGTGCCCTAGTCTTAGATACAACTAGAGAGTTATCTACATTTAATCCACAAAATTCTTCACCTTTCCAGTTAAGTAGGTTAGTTTCATGGGTAGGCTACTCTTGGTGTTGTGGAGATGCATCATTGAATGCACTCTACTATGAACTTGAGGCATTATGTACCATAAGTGCCTGACTGATGAGTCCATTTGAGCAAGTGGCCTGATTGTGGGGCTGGTTGCAAGGGTACCACCACTCATAATTGGCTGATAAGTTGTTTTGAATAGGAACCAGGTCCTTGACTGCACTAACAAGTGTTGGAGCATAGGCTTGAAAAGGTCTTGTGTTCACATTCTGTCTTGGGCCCTGGTAATTGCCCTGGTAATCTTGTCTACTACCTTGATATGCTTGTTGCTGACCTAGATTCTACTACTGATAAGGCCTACTATATGATTGTTGCTTCTCTAAGCTTACAAGCTTATTACCAAAGGTCTGCAGTAGACTTTTGATTTCCTGTAACTCATTCAAAAAACTTGGAGCATCACTTTCTTGTGTTACAGTAGCTGGAATAGGTGGCAAAGGTGCAAAAGGTGGTATCTGCAAAGGGATATTTGCATGAATCTCTAGAAATATAGGCATTGGTGGCCTAGGAGCAAGTTTACCAGCCTGTATTAGGCTGTTTTCAGCTCTAATTGCTACTTCAAATGCATCTAGTAGAGAAACACCCCCCATTGATTGTATCATAACTGAAATATCATTGTTTATAGCTCTGAGATAATACAAGACAGCGTACTTAGGTGAAGGCCTCACTATTGTAGGGATTCTATCCTAGGTTCTTTGAAATATGAAATTGAAGTCATTCATCTGCTCCTGAGGGGCCCTCTTAATCATAGTCAATTTTTCCAATAAGGACAAATTATCAGACCTATCCTGAAATTATTTATGCAGCTTGTCTCCAAATTTGTCCCAAGTTGCAATTGAACTGACTGCTAAGCCCCTATACCATTGTACAACTCTTCCTTTCAGTGAAGCAACCAATAATCTCATAGCAGCATCCTCTTGAGTTATGTGATGGAATCTGCATAATGAAGCTACATCTCACATGTATTCAACCGAGGTAGTCTGGTCTTCCCCAATGAAAGTTGGTAGACTCTTCAAGGCTGCCATTGGAATATCATTGTGCTATGCCAAATTTAGGGGACTCCCTCCATTGAAAGTAACAAATGGTTGATTTCTTGGAGCAGCCATTGGAGGGGGTTGAGGTAGGTTTACTGGCACTCTAGATGAAATAGAAGATGGGATAGTAATACTGAATCTCATAGATGGAGTAGACTTGGCTCTTCTAGTATATGCAAATGTTGTTCCTGGCCTTTCTATTGCTCTGCCTTGTCTTATTAGTGGTGACAACTGTAAATAATTGAAAGGAACTAAGCTGCTCATTGTCTGAACTCTTCTCCTAAACTGTAGAAGGTGTTGACTCTGAAGTTCATTCTCTCTATGGAGTCGCCAAGTATGCACAAATGACTTCTATAAAGCTTGGAACTCACTAGTTGCATACTAAACCAATGACATAATGTGGAATTGGTCCCATCAGGTGTGCCAAAAATTGTTGTCTCTTAGAAATGCACCCTATGCAGAGTTATAAAAACTGAGCTTTCTAGAGAAACATGATATCATTTTACGGCTGTGGGTCATGTAAAGTTGAAATGAACCTCTAGAGAAGGCTAGCTTCCTTTAGTGTCACCTAAACTAATGATTCTATAAAGGGAAAGGGAGAATGATTACATATAAATAAAACTAAACTAAGGTGATACACCGAATTGATGAAATTAATCGAATACTTAGACTATGCTTGAAAATTGTCGATGATCATAAGGATACACATCAAATTCTATGAGCTACACATTAACATATCACAAACAGGTTTGATGCACACATTTTTTCAACAAAGGAAAAGATTTTCACATAATAGAATCTATGCGCAATTATGTAAACACATTTTATGATTCATGTAATGGTATTTTTACAAAGGAAGGCATGAAACACTAGTTAAAGTTGTAAAGGAATGAAAAATTCACAAGATGACTCGATTATTAACCTCAAATGCACGACACTTTGTAAGAATAGTGATGAAAATCTGAAGCATCAACAGTGGCCAAGGTAACTCTATACTTTGTATTCCAAAATATCTAAGTGAGTTAAAAAGCATACACTAGCTGAGAGAGGATTGCTAAAAATCACTAACTCTTTTGAATCCATTATCCAAAATCCTTAAAAAGAGGCAAAGAATGCCCTATATCCCCAAAAAGATAGCCCATTACGGATTACAAAATATCAGTCCTTAGAAAAAATCCTTCTTAGATCTTTTTCCTAAACTTAATGCTACACCTCTGCATGTATTTATTGTCCATGTCGGTGAAGATTCATTCCCTAGAGAAGCCTTTATATCTTTTGTGGCTACCAAACATATGTACTTCTGGTCCTTGTGTCCTCCTTGAACCTCTTCGGCTGAGCTACCTTGAATGTTTCTGACCTCTAAGCCGATCTGTGTCAATTCTCATTCTATTGATCTTCTTGGCACCGGTCAAGCTACCCACGATTCACCTATAGACCTCTTTGATTGGATGGGAACATTCCACATGGATTTCTCAATGGTCAATATCATGCTTACTCATAATCACATCTCGGCGAGACACTGGAAGTTTCTAACCGATGCGATTGTGATCCTTAATAGCTATCGGCATGATATGAAACAGTCGATGAGAGCTCTTGTCAAGCTTGAAAAGTCATATTGATATCACTAAAACCATCAGCAAGACACAATTCCTTCATTGAGACATCATGTCAAATCCCCATTCTTTAGCGAAGGCATTCTGTTTCATTGAAACTCAGATCGGTCGCTGGGACATCCTGACGAAGGCATCCACATTTACCGAGCTTATTTCACTTCAGGGAGGTCCCTAGTATCAACAAGAGTCTATTTATGTCACCCCAAATGTATTCCACTCTATTCAAGCTCAAATATTCTTTACGAAGGACATTGGCAAGTTGAGAAGACTTCATAGTGAGGTCCAATAGTCCTGCCGATATATGCTTGTCACTGAGACCACACCATGTCGGCAAGACATTGCTTCGATGGATGGAAGTTACGTTGATGTCATATATGTTGGGGAGACTTTCTACATTCGTTGAGACCCTATGGCAAAGCTCAACCACTCCCACAGGATCAAACATCCCTTCGATGAGACACTAAGCCCTCGGTGAGACATCACGATGACTTAACTTTCCTTCAGTGAGACCCCTGGCTTTCGGTGGGACATTAGTTAGTCGTCGGGACCTCATGGCGATGGCTTCAACTCTTGGCGAGCACATTTCATATCAGGGAGACCTCCTAATGGTCGTCAGGAAATCTCACTAGTCTTTATTCCTTATACCAAAGCCACAACCCTTCGGCAGGAGTCATAGCAAGGGCGTCAACTTTGCCGAGACCTTGGCCTATTGGCCAGACCTTATGCTAAAATCTTAATTTCTTTGTGAGCTTAGACCCTCATTTGGAAATACACCCGAGTGTCGATGAGACTTTTTACTGAACTGTACATTTCTTTTAGCGAGACACTAGCAAGTCGGGAAGACTTTATAGCAAGGTTCATTAGTCATACTGATACCCGCCTCCATCGCTGAGACCTCACCATGTCGGCAAGACATTACTCCGATGGCTTGAAGCTACACCAATGTCAAATATGTTGGGGAGACCTTTTTCATTCTGTGAAACATTCTGGCAAGGGAACCAACCTTTGGGGAAGACATCTTTTTGAAGGAAAAACTTTAAGCTGAGAGCTCCGTGGTGGACTACTGTTGGCGTGACCTCTTGCATTCGGCAAGACCTTTTGTGGAAGACACTTTCCCTCACCGAGAGTTTACCCTTCTTGTCAAGGAGAGATTACCATATTGGTGAGACCATTTGCCAAAGCTTGCATTGTTTGCCAACACTGCCTTACTTCGGCGAGACCTCACCTGATTGGTAAGACCTCATGGCGATGATGCCTTCATTCAATGAGAGCCCTTTTAGTCAGCAAGAAATCTGGAAGGTCTTGGAAACTTTCTCCTTAAAGGATTTTCATGCCAAACTTGAACAAGGAAAGCTTCCCAACTGATCCCTGTGACCTAGCATCAGATTCATGACCATTTCCCCTATGCGAATGTTCCATTTGGCCTTCTCGAACCTCTTTCACATGATTTATCTTGCCTGATTGAGGCCATAGGTGAAAATTGGGTAACAATAACACAACATTTCTCAGTAAAGATGATCTAGTTTCATGAATAAATTTGTGAAAATATGTTGAAGCTTCCATCATTTTCCCTGAGGTCAATTTCAATCTCTTCTATAATGTTTTGACATTGTTTGTCACTGAAACTTGAGTCCATTTTTCAACCTCTATCTAAGCATTTAGTAATTTATAAAAATAAATAAATAAACATATCAAATTTAAAAGTGTTCCTACAATTTCAAACTATTGTGAAAATCTTGTTGAGCTTCAATTGCAACCATGTTATCTTTCTATTTTATATGCTAAACTAGCTATAGATGTTTATGCATTTGTTTCAAATGATAGTTCTTTATTTTGTTCTACCAAGAGCCTCTTTTTTCTATGAGCTAGAGTTTATCTTTGAGATTTCATTGTGATGGAATGTATTGTTGAACAACACATAATCTCTCTCAACTTTGAGTGCGTTAGAAGATTGGGATGCATTAATTTTAGAATCTCAAATAGATTTTTGTAGCTTTGCAATGATGAAAATTAGGGGTAGAGTCTAGAGAAGTCATTTTAGCTAGATTAATTCCATCAAGTACTCTTTCAACATAGATAATATTTATTAGATGTTTATAGTTGCCAAATGCATAATGTTGTTTCCTCCTATATGTGGCCTTTTGTACAGGGCATGCTACTTAAATAGAGACAATTTCCTTTTGTGGTGATTATGGGATTATGGAACACAGGAGGTGTAAACTCTTATCTCAATTAATTGTTTGGGTAATGGATAAACCATAGAAATCATGAATAGCTTCAAGTTTCCAAAGCAATTTCACATCGAAGAACTACTACAATTTGTGAATGGATGATTATTTGATAATTTCAAGAAATTATTCATATGAAGGTCCCCATTTGGCTAGGATTGTTGCATGTCCTATAGCAATGGGCAAGCTCTTTACTCTTGTTGTCTGTACTATTGTCCATCATTGGGATATATTACGTCCAACTAGTTGGAATCTATTTTTTATCTCAAAGCAATAATATAACCTTGTGCATAGTTCTTAGGGCTAACTCCAAGACTTTGACTCAAAGGTCTTGATCTTTTATTATTATTAGTGGACAAAGGGGTCAATTGCTATTTCAAGTTATGTGGTCTTTTACTGTAGGGTTATAGTCTAAGGAGGCATGTATTCTTTCTAATATAGGTTATTCCCATCAAATTATCTTCCTCTTGAACACCATTTCTATTGTCGAGCATGTTGGGCATTAGAGAGGAAAGTTAAAAAGTTCTCTCCTCTGCTATTTCCTTGTCAATCATAACTTAGATTGTAGTTGTAGATATCAGAGGAAGGATTCTCTAACAAGTGTATCAAGCAGAGTTGATCATCTAACAAGTGTAACAAGTGGAGAGAGGTAGGTTAATTGAACCAAGAATTCAATAAAAGGAAGTTAAGAATTGTTAACAAATATGTTTTGGTCTGGATTTTTCAACTACTTCAGATATTTCTCTGAATCTTTTTTGAAAACTCTGGTTCTCCTAATTTTTTTGGCCTTTGGATCAGATTGAATTTGGAAACTATGGTATCTGTTATGAAATATTGTCCTTATGGCACAACTCCAATGAAATATAGGAACTATCTATAGAGTCCAATGATATATAGACCAATGTGTTATTTCAATTTTCAATGGAAAAGGTTGTTGCTCTTGTAGAGGAGGTTATCTCTAGTTCTTTGTAGCCTACCCCTACAACTATGCAGAGGACTAGTTCTAAAGAATAGATTTTTAAAAATGGCAAGATCACAATAAGTCAACAATCAATGCATACACAAAAATCATGAATAAAACTATTCTTGTACACCTTGGCAAGAACATCGCTGCTCTGCAACTCTTGTTATTAGAGAAATTAACACTAAGATATATGATATGATTTCTTTCCTTTGATTTCATTTGGAAGATAAGATGCAAGGCAACCATTTATCAGGATTGTTTTATACTCATCTTAGGAAGCTGAAAATTGACATTTAGCTCTACACTTTAAATCCAAAATTACTTGAGCTTAAAGAGGTAAATTATTTTTCTCTTGGGGTCAAAGGTTGAAATGCTAACCTTTATAGCCTTTAAAGGGAAATATTTTCATATAATTTTGTGGAACAACTTATGTAAGTCTCATGTTATTTGGTGTAATAGAACATGAAATTCCTTGAAACAAACTAGGAGTAACACAAGGAAGGCAGTACATAACATCCCAAAACCACATAATAAATCATCCAACTAAAACTAGAAGGCTCCCAAGTGTCAAGTTCTTACTAGAAACAAAGCCTTCAAATTCTTAGTTTATTAAGTATGCATCTCTAGTACAAAAATGACAATGTAGAGAGACATAAGACTTGATGAAAGGGCTGACAAAAAATGAAATATGAAAAAACCCTAGAAACCATACTCTGGCACCCTATCCTTGGAACTTGGTTTAACTCTCTCCCATAGAAACCATACTTTGGCATTGAAATCTAGCACTCCATACCTTAGCCAAAAATACAAACTATGGGGTCACACACAAGTAAGCAGGATAGGATCCCAAGTGCTCAAAGTCATTCAATTATGCAAGCATTTATTCTAGATGTAAAAAGTGATGCATATAATTTTTGCACATGTAAACACTCATGTAAACAAACAAACACCCTTACTTTTCAAATTGGCATGCATTGATCTTAAGAGTGCCTTTCAAACCAAGAAATAATAAATTCAAGAAGAAGAATACAGGTAGAAACCACAACATTTTTAAGCCACAATTTTTTTCCATAAAAAGTGTACTAGAGTAATAAAGCATAACTTAGAAGCATTTTCCAAGGGAAACATTAGTATACGCTTTGATACTCCCTTAGTGATCAATCCCTTTATCCTTAATTAAATTGGCCAATGAAATAATAAAGTTATGCCATTCCTTTATATTTTACAATGAAAGGAAAAGGAACATAAAGCAACATATTCCAATGAAAATACATTACATATAATTACAAAATGAAAGTTACTAAGCAGGTCATAAAATATTACAAAATAAAAAACAACCAAATAGAATAACTGTTATGTGACTTTTCC